>WAAB01019288.1:0-19494 GCA_013389865.1 Piaya cayana | reverse complement strand
TCTTCAGTGGGACTCCCACCTCCTGGTTCGTCATAGAACTTGGTGGGCGTACAGCTTCTGGGCTTGAAGTACCTAAAGCTGGTTGAAATGTTGTCACATTGCTCTGGAGCAGAGGCCAGAGAGCACTATTTTGGGGATGGAATGTTGGAATTTCCATTAGAAAAGTGAGAGGATGAATTTTCCAGAAATGTTTGCTTTAAAAAAAATAATGCTGGTGTTGCAGCCATCTGTCTGGTACGGGAACAACAGGGAAGAGCAGAGATTTCCAATTAAGAAAGAAGAATTATAACCCATCAAATGTTCCCATGTTTGAAGCAGCTCCAGTAATTCAGGGTGTGTTTCCCATGATATTGCAGCGAGAGAACTGATGGAAGGAAGGTTCCTGGAAGCAGACCGGCCTTTGGGCCTATGCAGCAAGGACTAGACCTTGCAGCATCGTTGAAGCTTGTGTTCCCAGCTGCTCCTCTGAGGTCCACGAGGCGTTGTGCCTGCTTAAAGGGCATCACAGCTCAGTGTGGCCAAATCCAATGGCTCTCTGTGCTTATTTGCTGATCACAAATAGCACACAAAGGTTAATTGTGTTAGCTTTGTCATTAACAAAGAGTCTTTTGGAAGTGTAACCGATTGATTTAGGAGAGAGCAATGCCAGCTATTCACACGCCTTGTGGTTACTGCAGCCCTGTGATTGGGTTGCACTTTGTGAGGCTGTTTTCCTGCAGCAGGGACTCTAGATCTGAGTGGCAGGAGAGGCTTCCCTGGATATATTTCATGGCCATTGTTCACTCGACATGTCATATCTCAGAGCTGGCTGGTGTGCTGCGTGGTCTGTATCTGCCTGCAACCACTCCGGGTTTGTGAAGAGCTTCCCAGCATCTGACAATTAATCTGCTGGCAGTAAGGCTGGTGTTGCATAAAAGCTTCTCTTGTGACGCGCTGATACCTGGTAGATGACTGGAGTTGCCAATTATGTATTGTTTAAGCAATAATGACAGTAATAAATTATATTTTGCAGATGGGTCAGATTCATCCTGAAGTGTTTTCATGCACTTGGCTAAATATTTGTGCAGATAACTTCATCTTTGCTACATTACAGCTGCTTTCATGTTCAGAGACAGGAGGGGGCCTACAGGGAAGCTGGGGAGGGACTTCTTCCAGGGGCATGGAGTGATAGGGTGAGGGCGATTTGCTTTAGATTGGAAGGGGGAAGATTTAGATTAGGCATTAGGAAGAAATTCTTCACGCTGAGGATGGGGAGGCCCTGGCAGAGGTTGCCCAGAGTAGTGGTGGCTGCCCTGTCCTTGGAAGTGGGCTTTGAGGTCCCTTCCAACCGAAACCATTTCATAATTCCATGATTGCTGTTACAGCATGAGGGAGAAGGTGAAGAATAGAAGCATGAGCATGTAGACTGTGTTTGATCTGTTCCCTTCTTTGGGGGTGAAAATGCAACTGGGTCTGCTGGATCCAGCGCTGCTGCTTTGCAGAATCTGAGATTTGATCCTCCACTGCAGAAGGGTGCTCTGCTGCATTTTTATCTCTGTCCTTGCTGAGAGGGGTGCTCAGGCAGGTGGTTGAACTAAGCTGCTGTTCCTGGGGATTTTGCCTGGGATATCTTTCTGTTGTATGAGAATCCAGACCTGTCTTATTGTCACTGGCTCTTTTGTTTGCCTTTTGACTCCAGGCCAATGTACTTGTCCTCTATTGCTTCTTCATCCAGATGCACCGAAGCCTTGACAGACCCCAGCTACAAAGGGCAGATTCTTACCCTGGCCAACCCCATTGTTGGGAACGGTGGAGTGCCTGACACGGCTGCTTTGGACAAACTGGGCCTCAGGGAGTTCCTGGAGTCTGATGGGATCAAGGTAACAGTGGGAGATGCAGAGCTGGTTGAAGGCTGATGCCAGCAGCCTGAGGGGGTGTGTGCACACAAGAGTTTACTGGCACCCTCATAGGAGGAATCAGTGATACTCAATCTTTCTTCTTCTTCTTGATTCTGTCCTTTAGAGGAAAGGTGGCAAAACACAATCTATTTTTTCTCCTGTCCCAGACTGTGAGCTGTGAGTGTGGTGAATTTCCCATCAACAATAGACACGCTACATTCNAGTAAAGGTGGCAAAGCACAATCTATTGTGTTTCCTGTCCCAGGCCGTGAGCTCTGAGAGGGGTGAATTTCCCATCCATGATAGACACGCTACATTTTTTGTGAACTGCTGTCCTGGATGCCTTTTTCCCCCCCGTTTCCTTCTGTCTCTTATTTATCTGAGTTTGCCCAGGACTGGTTGCCACACACGAGTCAAGTGCCAGTGAGAATGGGAAGTTTCTGTATGATGAGACTTTTTTCTGTGTGCCTGTGCCCCCACAAGCAGGGGAAGTGATGGTCGGGTGTAGAATTTGAGAGGCTTGGGTTGAAAGTGACCCTAAAGCTCATCCAGTTCCACCCCCAGAAGTCCTGTGATTTGCTGTCAGCCATACCACGTTTGCTCAGCCTTGTGTCCTGTCTACGATGCGTTTTGCATCCTTAGAAGGGACAAGGCAAGTACAGAGTGATCCTTCAGTGCAAAATGACATCTCCTTTCTCTGCAGGTTTCGGGGTTGCTGGTGCTGGATTACAGCAACGAGTACAGCCACTGGCAGGCTTCGAGGAGCCTGGGAGAGTGGCTGCAGGAAGAGCAGGTGAGTGCCCTGGGGGTAACTGCCTTGTAGAACAGACCTGTGTGAGTGCAAACAGGGGAAACAGCTGTGGGCTTTGAGCTGGTAACCACTCTTCTCCTCATATGTCTTCACAAGTCTGTACTGGGCTCATTCTGTGGTCCTTAGTTCTCTGATTCTTCGACCACTTCTCATTTCCAGGGTCCAGTGGTATTTCAAAGATCTGTCCTGAAGGACTGTTAATTAAATAGGAATGCTTGATTCTCCATAAAACCAATACACATTAGATTATACCCAGTTCTCTCCTTGGGTGTTTCTGTAGTGCTGCTCCTTGTGGTTGCCAGGGTCCTCACCTCAAGAGATGCTGGGGGACAGAACCCTCTGGGAGCTGGGGGGTTGGGGATGTGTCAGTAGGCTGACGCTGACTTGTGAAGGGTTCAATGCTTATAAATAAGGCAAAATGAGGTTCAGGCATGAGGCAGATATTTGCCACGTGAGCTTTATATCTTGTGCTTTTTAGTACAGAACTAGATTTAAGCTTTTAATGAGTGAGATTTTACCTATTTATGAGTGGAACCAGGGTGAAGTGAAAAGCTGGAAGTAAAGCAGCCTTGGTAACAGTGCTGCTAAGAACCACAGCGCCTCAAACAAGGACATGTGCTTCTGAAAGTCCTCTGGCTGCTGGCTTCTGCTACCTTAGCTGCTTCTTCTCTAACTTCTCCTTCTCTTGTGCTTTCTCCAGGTGCCTGCACTGTATGGGATTGATACCAGAATGCTCTCCAAGTTAATTCGTGACAAGGTATGACCTGCTTCCCTCGATCTACTTGCACTGACCTTGCTGTTGCTGGGCCCTGTCTCTAACAATGCAGCAAACCTGGGGTTCCTCCCACCCCTCTCTGCCTTACGACAGTGCTGCTGCCTCGTAGCTCTGTGCAGGAGGTGGCTGAATGCCTCACAGTGGGTGTCCAGGAGCAAAAAGCTTCAAACTGCTTTGTGGTTTACTCCCAGATCTACACAACAGTTACTGGGGGATCTGAATTTAGATCCTCTTGGAAGGCAACCCCTTTTACTGTCACTAGACAACCTGTTAATAAACTGCACTGCTTGACAATGCCTCTCCCCTGAATGAAGGATTTTAAACAGATTTTTGTTGCAGAGGAAGGGTCGTAAACTCCTGAAGACGCTAGAAATGGTATTAAGCCACCAGGAAACCATCCCTCACCAGCTGTTCCACTCGCTGTGTCTGTCAGCACCTTGTCCCAGTGTTCACAGCTTCTCCTTTGCTCAGGCTTGGTTGTTTACTGGTGTATTTCCACAGGGCACGGTACTTGGGAAGATTGAATTTGAAGGTCAACCTGTGGAGTTTGTGGACCCAAATAAGAGAAACTTAATTGCAGAAGTTTCAACAAAGGTGAGAAGTTCTTCTGTAGCCTCAGGGCTTTACAGTCCAGGTGGTAACTATTCCCCATTTGCTCTGGGGATTGCCCAGGCTTTCTAAACAAACAATGTGGGGACCTTTTCTAAACCATATGCCTTTCCAGACCTTAGGACTCTCATCTCAACCTCATCCTCCAAGAACCCTTGTGGCTCCTTGAATTGAAGTTGCGATTGAGCTTTGTGGAGCTGGACGTAGCCTGCAAAATTATCTGGTCAGAGGGCTGCGTGGTGCAAAGATGGGATTGAGAAGCATTGGGGGTGCAGTTAGATCTGGTATACGGTGAATCTATTCAAAGATAAGAAGAATTAGTAAAAAGAAGGATGGATTTTCTTAAACAGATTTGATAATCTGTGCATAGTTGCATCGAGGTGATTCCAGAAGACGTTTCTAGATTTCAAAAAGAGACCAAGTTAGGAATGCCCTGGATCTCATATCTGCTGGTGATACCTGCTTTGTCTACAGACATGTACGGTGAAGTCTGTAGGCTGGGAGCAGCAATACAAATCATGATGTAACAAACCGTACTGAAAACCAGACCCATGAGAAAACACGTTTTAGCAGGGCCTGTAGCAGTAGGATAAGGGGTAGTGGTTTGAAACTAAACCAAGGCAAGCTTAGACTAGATCTTTGGAAGAAATTTTTATCATGAGGGTGGGGAGGCCCTGGCCCAGGTTGCCCAGAGCAGGGGCGGCTGCCCCAACCCTGGGGGGGTTCCAGGTAAGACTGGATGGGGCTTGGAGCCCCTGATCCAGTGGGAGGCTGGTGTGCTAGTGGTGAGAGTGAGGAGCAGTCCTGAACAGAGTGTTCAGTGAGCAAGGAGAGGTTTGAAGTGCAGTCTCCATCCAGGCTTGGATTTACAGCACTAACTCGTTACCTGGGATGCTGTTGAAATACAAACCTCTCCTTCTGGGATCTCGCCAACTCCTGCCAACACCTCCACTGTGATTTGAGCCAGGGCCTTGTCGCTACACAGAAGGGTGCCAATTGCTTGTTGAGGTTGGGATCTGTGATCACACGAAGCAGGTGGAGCCTTTTTGGGTACTAACTCAGAAAGGTAAGGTGGATGATGCTAAATGCTCTGCAATTACCGAGACAGAATTATGGTAAAGATGCAGAAAATAGCTTCTAAAAGGAAGATATAACAAGATTAACAGAGCTTCGGTGAGCTTGTTATGTTTATAACTTCATTTTAGAGTCTTAAAAAGCAACAACATCACCAATAAAGCTGAAAATGAAGTAAGCTGTTCAATGTTGGTAATTACTGGACGTGATAATCTGTCTGTCACCAAACAGCTACTTTTGTGTAAATCAGTGTGCAGTAAGATCAAGAATCAGCTTATCAATTGTACATTAGGAGTGATTGATGTTTTACCATTATTTCTTCCCTGCCTTCTTGAGATGACAGTGTTACAGGCTCTGTTTCTAATGTTGTACAGGGCAGGGAGTGTAGAAACCTGCCAGTGTGTTGCAGGAACTTCTGCTGGAGATGTATTTTGGGGCATGTGAGGGTCAGGGTCCCACTGGAAGCTAAAAGGTAATTTCTGTCCACATGTACAGCCACACATACTCTTTTTGTTCCCAGCAGTGCTGCCAGCAGGAGTTTCTACTCTGCCTGGCTGCTGGCTTGCAGCCTTCCCACTCTATGGAAGTATGGAATAGTTTGGGTTGGAAGGGACCTCAAAGCCCATCCAGTTCCACTCCTGCCATGGGCAGGGACACCTCCCACTGGTTTGGGTTGTTCAAAGCCCCATCCAGCCTGGCCCTGAACACCTCCAGGGATAATGCAGAGGAAGGAGTTGTAACATTCAGTTCATAAGCTTCAACTTGGGTTCCCTGCAGAGGGGATAGTTTTCCTTCTTACTGGTTGTAATCTGCCTATGAAAAGATTTGGTTCATCACCCAGCACCAGGCGTATTGAGTGTGGATTTTAGCATCTTTTCATAAGGCGCCCAGCTGTGGAATATGAATGGGTAAAAGAAAGGTACTTGGTTCGAAAAAACACAGGCTTTTTTTGTTCAGTGTCACTTGCATGAGAGAAAATCCACTTTGGACAATGCACACTTGCCAGTCTCAGCTTTGAGAGGCTGACCATAACTGAAGGGAAGCAGAGTTTGTTTTCAGAAGGAATAAAGTCTCCTTGGAGTCTTCTTCAGGCTGAACAACCCCAACTCTGTGTCCCTTCATAGGGGATGTACATATGATGATTTGACTTCACCATCTTCCGTGCTGGCTGTTGTAAGTGTGTGTACAAAGCAGAATGGTCCAGATCTGGGGTGGGAGACAATTGACTTTGTAAAATGGATTAAGGAGCAGCAGCTGGAAGAGGAGGAGAAGCGGGGTCTGATATGTAACGCTGTCAAGCCAGTACGGACGCTGGTGCTCAGTGGCCTGCTCTGTGATGCGCTAGAGGTCACTGCAGGGTGTCTCCTGCTGTGACCAGAGGGTGGCTGATGTGATGGGTCTGTAGCTGGTGTGAAGCAGCCTTGCTCCATCGGCCGCAGCAGGGTGACTTCACTCCAATGAAAATCTCTCACCATGTATCCGACGTTCCTCTTGGGCTGCAATAATCTCTGCGAACTGGCTTGCTGCTTCACTGCTGATGCGGTGAAACACAGGGAAGGAGCTTGTCATTAGCTGTGGAAACAAGAGATTTTGTAGGGATTGCTGTTAGTGCTCTAATCAACAGGGTGTAAAGGAGTATTATACTTTCTGCTCTCCCAGAAAAATGAGGGAAGCACTTATGTCTGCAGTACTCTGGGAGGTTTCAGCCTGAATTTTTAAGAACCAGTTGCTGTGCAGTGGTGAAAAGTGGTTCTTCTACCATCTTCCTGGTGTTCTGGGGGCCGGAGCTGATCTTTTACAGCCCATCTGTCTTTTTACAGGAAGTCCGGGTCTATGGCAAAGGGAATCCGTTTAAAGTTGTAGCTGTTGACTGCGGGTTGAAGCACAATGTTATCCGTCTGCTGGTAAAGGTAGGGCAGTGTTCATGTCCTTCATCTTATGTTTTGCTTTGCTGAAAGCCTCGCCTGTACTTACTGGCCTTCCTTGCCCTGGACCTCCATTCTGGTACCATTTTCCCCCCTAAAATGGGGTACAGTTTTATTTTTAGAGACTGGGAGGTGTTTTTTTCATGGCTTAAAGAGACCATGTTGCCTGGTTTGGGGAAAACAGTCTGGTCAGAGTGTGGAGAGAAGCCTCATTATTGTTCCAGGCAAAGGACTGTCTGAAATACAAACTCAGCCTCTGGGACAAGAGAGCATGTGCACCACCTCCTGACACAAATTCATCTGTTCCCCTCATCCCCTCATTTCTTGTTCCCTTATTGTTTCACCAGCGAGGAGCAGAAGTGCATTTGGTTCCATGGGACCACGATTTCCCCAGCATGGAGTATGATGGGCTCGTAATTTCTGGAGGGCCAGGGGATCCCATGAAGGCCCAGGTGGTGATTCAGAATGTCCGAAAGGTACAGTTTAACAGCCATAGGCAAATTTTTCTTGTTCATTTGCCTTACAGTATGCCTGAAATTTAGATAGTGGGTTGTACGAACACCTTAGGGGACCCACTGCCACTCAGTCATTTCAACTGCCTCAGATATTCCTCATCTTGGTGCACTGGGAATTGTCTCCACCCCAATATAGACAATGGGGCTACACAGGCCTTGGTGAACAACACATAGTAAATATGACTGCCACAATTACCCTACCAGTCCCTTAAAGTACCTTGTGCCCCTTCAGGGCCTCTGTGACCCTGTGCAAGCATGGCCCTGATTTCAGACTGCTCCCATTTGAAATACCATCACATGCTTAAGTGGCTGTAATGCAGGATGTCGTTGCTTATTCCCCTCAAACAGACCGAGACACCAAGCTGTGCTGCGAGTCTTCCCTCCAAAACACAGGAGAGGAGGAAACTTGCCTTGTTAGGCTATTGCCACCCTTGCATTCAGCGTTTTCCCAAGTCTGTGGCCGCTGTGAGGGAACTGGCGTGGTTTATGCTGGAACTGCTGAACAGAGACACTCTAATCTCTTGAAAACCTTTTCTTTTTAGGTCCTGGAGAGCAACCGCCCAGAGCCCTTGTTTGGAATCGGCATGGGGAATCTAATTACTGGAATAGCAGCTGGAGCAACTTCCTACAAGATGCAGATGGCCAACAGGTACGGCTGCTCTTCTGCTCCCTGGGGCTGGGATAGATGAGCTGGGCATAGCGAAAGGCCGTGGAGCAGCCCTGCTTTGCTGCTGAAGTGCCTTAACAGGAGCTGGTGTGGCAGTAAGATTACTTCTTCACTCCAGCCCTTCTCCTTTCTGTTTTGAAAGTGTGTGATGTAGCAGATTCCCACCAAACCAAAGGATAGTGAAGCTTCTCCTAGGCTTTATCATTTTGAGATTGGCTGCCAGTACTGACCTGCTGTGTACAGCCCCACGGTTCTCAGTTCTTTTTAACTGTGGCATTTGGACACGTATGAGAACCTCCATCTTCTCTTCTCTGCTCCTTTCTCTTTCAGAGGGCAGAACCAGCCTGTCTTGAATGCAGTGACTGGGCAGGCTGTCATCACTGTTCAGAACCACAGCTACGCCCTCGATAGCTCGACTCTCCCGCCCGGCTGGAGGCCTCTCTTTGTCAATGCCAACGATCAAACAAACGAGGTGAGCTTGTGCTTCCCAGATACCTGCACGCAGCAGCCTCTAGCAAGCAAAGGCTCTGCCTCACTTTATTTCTTCTGGAAGCTTCCTATCAGGTGACATAAATTTGACCATCTTGACTTGAGGAGTGACTGAAGTCATTTGGTCTTCTCAGCCTGGGGAAGAGGAGACTGAGGGGAGACCTCATTGTGCTCTGCAGCTTCCTCAAACGAGGAGGAGCAGGCGTGGAGCTCTTCTCTCTGGCAGCCACTGACAGGACCTGAGGGAATGGCAGAAAGACACACCGGGGAGGGTTAGGTAGGACAGTAGGAAAACGTTCTTCCCCAGAGGGTGGTGGAGCCCTGGAACAGCTCCCAGGGCAGCAGTCACAGAGCCAAATTTGACAGCCCCTAGAAAAACCTCAGTCCTTCGGCCTTCAGTGCTTACAGGGTTAAAGTTTGGCTTTTGGTTTTCTTGCCTGTTTGCAAGATGTCCAAGATGATTGGTTTTATTCCTGCAGGGAATTATGCACGAGACCAGACCGATCTTCACAGCTCAGTTCTACCCAGAGGCAAATCCTGGGCCAAGAGACACAGAGGTATTGTATGAGAGTTGATCTGGGCTTGGGAGTGCACATATGGAACTGCTGGAACAGGTCCAGAGGAGGCCACAGAGAGGATCCGAGGGCTGGAGCACCTCCCATATGAGGACAGGGTGAGACAGCTGGGGGTGTTTGAGAGGAGAAGGCTCCAGGGAGACCTTAGAGCAGTTTCCAGTGCTGAAAGGGGCTCCAGGAAAGATGGGGAGGGGCCCTGGATCAGGGAGGGCAGGGAGAGGACAAGGGGAAGGGTTTAAAGCAGCAAGAGGTGGGATTGAAATGATATTTTAGTCAGAAATATTTTGCTGTGAGGGTGGGGAGGCCCTGGCCCAGGTTGCCCAGAGCAGGGGTGGCTGCCCCATCCCTGGAGGGGTTCAAGGCCTGGTTGGATGGGACTTGGAGCCCCTGATCCAGTGGGAGGTGTCTCTGCCCAAGGCAGGGGTGGAACTGGATGGCCTTTGAGGTCCCTTCAACCCAAACCATGATTCTATGATACGTGTCAGCTACAGTGATAAGTCTTTACGTTGGTGGTGGTCCTAAATCTTGGTTCTGGAATTGCTGGGATCCTAAGAGAGCTCCCAGTCCTGCACAGGCTCGTGTCTGCTTAGCCCAGTCCACAGCTAATTACAGTCGGCAGTGAGGCATCTATTGACTCCTGCGCGCTTTGGATCAACAGTCCCATTCATATGATGTGTACGCTTTGAGTCCTGGTGGGATTATTTGTGTATTGGAAGTTACTGAAGTGCTTAAGCCTTTTCAGGATCAGGCTCAAATCTCTTGTACCTGGGGTGATTGCAAAAGGAAAAGGATTTTTATCTTAACAGGAAAAAAAATACTAGCCAGATGTTTTGTAATAAAATCATTAACTTTCCAATACGTTTCAGTTCCACTTTTGAATTTTTTAATTACTGTAGAGTTATGTAAATGAATTGACACTTCTTCACTCTGGTTCTCCAAAGTGAAATGAAATTTTAATCCCCCATCTGTGACTTTGCACAAATCCTGCACCAACTGGCTGTGTGGTCACAGTTCCTGCCTAAGCGGCAGCAGGGGATGCAGCAGGTAGAGGAGGCACGTCTGAGCGCAAATAAACTCGTTAGTATTTCTTGAGAGGGGAAGATGGAGGAATACATCAAAGTGCTTGCTTTCATCTTAATTTGATGATGTTGATTCAACCTGCAGGTAAATCTCTTGATTTCAAGAAGCTTCCTAGCAATCTGATTTGCTGGTGAATCTTGGAGAGCTGAGAACAACTCCCAGCTGGGTCTGTTCCAAATCTGTGCTCTTCCACCGCTGGGACGGGCTTGATAACGCGGTGCCTGTCGTGTGTGCCCCGTGCTCCTTCCATAGACGATTCCTAGCTTCATGTGGACAGGAGCTCTGTGTGGGGTGAGGCGAGGAACCTGTCCCGCTGCCTGCACGCCAGCACTGGCCATGCTGGCTCCGTGCCTGGCCTGAGAACACTCATCTTCTAGGTGATCTGGGATCTCTGGTGGAAGGACAGCACCAATTTTTAGTCATGTTTAGGTAATTTTGTTTATCTCCCAGCTCTGGAGCAGGCGTCAGTGCAGATGGTTCACTTGAGCTCATGAAGTGCACGGTCTCCTGTGTTTTAGCTCTTAAAACCCGCTCACGCACTGCACTCACAGCCGTTCCCAAGCAGAGCACACGGACGTGATTGTTTTCTTCCTGCTATAACCTCACTTTCTTGATTACAGCTTTGTCAGATACGTCAAAGTTGTTAAATAAATTCCAAATAATGCTCCCCTCTTCTCTGATGGCGTCTATCTGCCTTCTGAAGGCAGCAGAGCAGAGCTGATAGCCTCAGCTCACAAATGGCCTGTTCTTTTCCTTCTTTGCTCAGTATTTATTCAGTTCTATGCGGATTAAACACATGTGTTTGTTTTCCCTAGTTCCTCTTTGATTCGTTTATGTCACTGATTAAGAGGGGAAAAGGCACAACCGTTTCCTCGGTCCTGCCCAAGGCTGGAGCAACAGCTTCCAGAGTGGAGGTCAGTGTTCTGGTCCTTGTTATCCACACCTGCCGGTCAGGTCAGGAGACAGCAAATTCCTACTGCGCCCACAGTACAAAGTGGCACAAAAAGCTGTTCCTGACCCTTACCCAGGGGCTGCCAGCTGCCCATCTCACAGTCACCAGGCAGCTCTTGCTCTATAAACTCCCTTCCTTTGAGTAAGTTTTAGCACCTGATGTTTCATGTGTTATTTCTGTGTAGTTCTCCCAAGAAAGATTCTCTCCCAGCAGTGAAAGAGGTGCCCTGGGATAATCTGACCAGGCGGTTCCCTGCTAGCAGTGTTCTGCTGATGCTCTGTTGCTTAGCAAATAAGTCTGAAATTCCTAGCGGGAGCTGCATTTCACACTGGTTTGTTATCTTGGAAGGCAGCTGGACTCTGTGGGCAGCCAACGCGAGGCAGGGCTGTCTAAGCACCATGCAGCTAACACCTGCATTGTGTGCCCTGTGACTAATGCACTTCTCTAACCTGGTGTACATGGGAGAAGTTCTTCAAACTAAAACTGCTCTGGGCTTGGAGATGGCTTTTCTTCCCTTGTTAGAGCTTAAGATTTGTAATTTGGGGCTGTTCAGCGTGCACAGTTATTTCAGCATCCACAGGACTGACTTTTTTTCATACTGTTCGGCACTTGCAGGTCTCCAAAGTTCTCATTCTAGGATCTGGGGGTCTGTCGATCGGGCAGGCAGGGGAATTTGATTACTCTGGATCCCAGGCTGTGAAAGCCATGAAGGTGAGATGTTAATGAAAAGTAATTGAATTTTCCCTCTCACAGCAGGGGGGCTGCTGAGGTTACACAAAAAGAGAAATGGAGCCCTCCCGGGGTGTTATTAATTCACGGTTTTGGTTAAGCTCTAACAAAGGCCTCCAAGCAGGATGGGTGGCCATTGCGCAAAGCGTTATGGCCTCATGGCATCAGGAAAAGGAAAGTAGCTTTATGGAAAGTCAAGGCATAAAGCATATTCTGGGACTGTTACTGGTGGATACAAAACTGTAAGAGCCACGTGGATACTCATCATCAAAGAACTGTTGCTTGGCAAGGAAAGACTGGGGTTTGATGGAGTTGGTTTTGCTTTGTCACTTTTAGTCTGATTCCCAGTGGAAGACAGATGTGAGATGATACTGGAGTTTTCTCCTCTATGTCACTTCTAAATAGTAACACAATTTCAGCCCAATTGCTGAATCAGGTGGGAATCTCCATTCCCTCAGGATTCACGGACAGGCAGAGGCACAAAAGCAAAGAACTGATGTTAGCTCAGCCTGGTACCAGGTACTAGAAATCCCTTATGGGGAAGGAACTGGGCTTTCTGAAGGCAAATTGCTTATTGAGCCCCATCTCTCTCTCCTGCCGTTAGCTCTTTCTCCACAGACGCCTGGTTCTAATGCAGATTTTCCTTTCAGGAAGAAAACGTGAAAACCGTGCTGATGAATCCAAATATTGCTTCAGTGCAGACCAATGAGACTGGCTTAAAGCAGGCTGACGCCGTCTACTTCCTCCCCATCACTCCACACTTTGTCACGGAGGTCATCAAGGCAGAGCGTCCCGATGGATTGATTCTGGGCATGGGAGGCCAGACTGCTCTCAACTGTGGTGAGTACCTTACAGCGGCTTTGCAGGCCAGTTCGCGATTCTCCCGACGTGTTCAGCAGACGCTGTTTATGCAGAAATGTGAGACTCGTGTGTGTAACATGTTGCTCAGGTTCTTAAGTGATACAGGCAGGGATCAGGGATCAGGCAGGGATTAGATACAGCCTAGCACACACTCCTGCCTGGTTCTAGTGCTCCCTGACCCATCCCTGCAGAATTCCTGGGCTCCCTGCCTGATCCCTGCCTGATCCCTATCTGATTCACCATGAGTGGGTGTTTGCTAAGCTGTGGCCATAATTTTTTGGTCTCCTCTCCACCCTCTCCAGTAGCTTTAGATACTTCTTATCCTATGGTGCCCAGAACCGGACCCAGCTCTCAAGTCTTAGTTTCATAGCTGAATCGAGGATATTCAGACCATGTTGAGGCAGGGATCAAAAGGAAAACTTTGCTTCGTTTATCTTCTAGCAAGAGAATCTAGCAGTGTTGCAGACGATAACCAACCAGCAACTTCACTAATAGTCATAGGTTTCATGAGTTTCAGGACAGAAACTTTCACATTACAATTCTGAGTTCTAATACTGATAAAGAATAATAAAATGAGCTGTTAATGAGACCAGACAAGTTGTCAGCTAGTCAGATCTCCTGAATACTTTCTATTTGATATTTGATAGGAACGGTTGGACTCGATGATCCTGTGGGTCTCTTCCAGCCTGATGATTCTATGATTCTATTTTATCTACCATCAGTCCTTAAAACTGTGGCTTTGTTTGCTCTGCAGGAGTGGAACTCTTCAAGCAAGGAGTCCTGCGGGAGTATGGTGTGAAGGTCCTAGGTACATCAGTTGAGTCCATCATGGCTACAGAGGATAGGAAGCTTTTTTCCAATAAACTGGCTGAGCTAAATGAAAAGATTGCTCCTAGCTTTGCAGTGGAATCGGTAAATCAGACAGTTTTGAAGATGTGATTAATATTTTTGTGGCTCATTTGAGTTATTGAAAAGAAAAAAACAAGTCTTGTTGCTTGAAAGCTGACTACAGTGTGGATACTGTAGTTTGTTTGCTTTCATCGGCACTCTTCCTGATTGATGCTGGTTCACTACGCTTTAAAATGAGTGAAAATGCAATTAAGCACTTGGAAAGCCTGAGCTAATTTTCCCATTGACAAGGAAAGTAAATTAGGTTGAGGTGGCTTCTGTGCTAAAGCACAAAAATATGTAATGTTTCGGTGGCTACTGAATCTTGCACAAGCTATTTAGGCTTAGGATTTCAGGTCCTCAGAAAGTCAAAGTCCTCGCATTTTGAGAGTCCTGAAATCCTTATTGAGGGTGTAAGTGTGGAAACAAGAAATTGGCTCAGGGGGAGGGTCTTTGAGTTTGGAGGAAACCAAACAGGTCTCAAACCAGGATGTCTGTTGGAGGGGTTGTTTCATGCTAAAGTCTGTGAAGACAGGCCAGGTAAGGATGTTGAACATGGAAAATCAGCAAGGAAATCCAGGTGTGACTAAGGACAGATGTCACCCCCTTGAGACCATGTTCCAGTCTNTTCTGCTTATGCCCTTGGTGGTCTGGGGTCGGGCATCTGTCCTGATGAGGAAACTCTGCTGGACCTTGGCACGAAGGTACGTCTGCAACTGCAAGCTCTGCCAACAGAGCCCAGCACCTGATGTTCTGATGTATTCTCCTAACAGTCTCAGACTCTGGAAGTGTATGTAGCCTCCCTTTCATCTTGCCTGTCAAACATGGTCATTTAGTAGAGGACAAGTGCAGTTGGACTTGATCTCAAAGGTCTTTTCCAACCTAGGGATTCTATGGTTATCCTGACTCCTCCTAATGCCCTCTTTTCACAATTTCTGCTGGCTTGGTTAATGAAAATACATAAATTAATGAGAAACAAGTTGTAATTTGAGCAAGAGTTTCAACAATTTTGGTTGGAAAGAAGCACAGAGGACTGTATTCGCCTACTTTTAGGTGTAAACAGCGCATGAAAGATGTCAAGGAAGCTGAAACATTTGAAATCCTGGGTGATGATGCTAGTGTTAGGGACAGAGGAGACGTGAGGCTTGGGCCTCTGACAGCGTTTGTGCTAGGTCAAAGGCTCAGGTAGAGATTTAATGGGATGGGACTTAATAGTGTGGCGTCCCCCAGCTGGAAAGAGACAGCTCTTCCTGGAGGAAATCTGGGCTTGTTTTTGTCNTCATGAGTTTCAGGACAGAAACTTTCACATTACAATTCTGAGTTCTAATACTGATAAAGAATAATAAAATGAGCTGTTAATGAGACCAGACAAGTTGTCAGCTAGTCAGATCTCCTGAATACTTTCTATTTGATATTTGATAGGAACGGTTGGACTCGATGATCCTGTGGGTCTCTTCCAGCCTGATGATTCTATGATTCTATTTTATCTACCATCAGTCCTTAAAACTGTGGCTTTGTTTGCTCTGCAGGAGTGGAACTCTTCAAGCAAGGAGTCCTGCGGGAGTATGGTGTGAAGGTCCTAGGTACATCAGTTGAGTCCATCATGGCTACAGAGGATAGGAAGCTTTTTTCCAATAAACTGGCTGAGCTAAATGAAAAGATTGCTCCTAGCTTTGCAGTGGAATCGGTAAATCAGACAGTTTTGAAGATGTGATTAATATTTTTGTGGCTCATTTGAGTTATTGAAAAGAAAAAAACAAGTCTTGTTGCTTGAAAGCTGACTACAGTGTGGATACTGTAGTTTGTTTGCTTTCATCGGCACTCCTCCTGATTGATGCTGGTTCACTACGCTTTAAAATGAGTGAAAATGCAATTAAGCACTTGGAAAGCCTGAGCTAATTTTCCCATTGACAAGGAAAGTAAATTAGGTTGAGGTGGCTTCTGTGCTAAAGCACAAAAATATGTAACGTTTCAGTGGCTACTGAATCTTGCACAAGCTATTTAGGCTTAGGATTTCAGGTCCTCAGAAAGTCAAAGTCCTCGCATTTTGAGAGTCCTGAAATCCTTATTGAGGGTGTAAGTGTGGAAACAAGAAATTGGCTCAGGGGGAAGGTCTCTCTGAGTTTGGAGGAAACCAAACAGGTCTCAAACCAGGATGTCTGTTGCAGGAGTTGTTTCATGCTAAAGTCTGTGAAGACAGGCCAGGTAAGGATGTTGGACATGGAAAGTCAGCAAGGAAATCCAGGTGTGACTAAGGACAGATGTCACCCCCTTGAATCCATGTTCCAGTCTTCTGCTGTTTGGCAAAACAAAGCAAAATTTTACAAAGCAAAATTGTATTCCTTTCACTTAATCTTTGGATAGCTTAGTGTCTTGCTGATGGGATTTCAAGTTAACCAGCTGACCACAGCTGAGAAGACTTGATTTATCCTAATTGTTATCATATCTCTGAAACGTATTCCTCTCTCTTAAGATTGAGGATGCTCTGAAGGCAGCTGAGAAGATCAGCTACCCTGTCATGATACGTTCTGCTTATGCCCTTGGTGGTCTGGGGTCGGGCATCTGTCCTGATGAGGAAACTCTGCTGGACCTTGGCACGAAGGTACGTCTGCAACTGCAAGCTCTGCCAACAGAGCCCAGCACCTGATGTTCTGATGTATTCTCCTAACAGTCTCAGACTCTGGAAGTGTATGTAGCCTCCCTTTCATCTTGCCTGTCAAACATGGTCATTTAGTAGAGGACAAGTGCAGTTGGACTTGATCTCAAAGGTCTTTTCCAACCTAGGGATTCTATGGTTATCCTGACTCCTCCTAATGCCCTCTTTTCACAATTTCTGCTGGCTTGGTTAATGAAAATACATAAATTAATGAGAAACAAGTTGTAATTTGAGCAAGAGTTTCAACAATTTTGGTTGGAAAGAAGCACAGAGGACTGTATTCGCCTACTTTTAGGTGTAAACAGCGCATGAAAGATGTCAAGGAAGCTGAAACATTTGAAATCCTGGGTGATGATGCTAGTGTTAGGGACAGAGGAGACGTGAGGCTTGGGCCTCTGACAGCGTTTGTGCTAGGTCAAAGGCTCAGGTAGAGATTTAATGGGATGGGACTTAATAGTGTGGCGTCCCCCAGCTGGAAAGAGACAGCTCTTCCTGGAGGAAATCTGGGCTTGTTTTTGTCTGAAAAGTAAACAGAGAATTGGGGAAAGCAAAGCAAAAGCTTTTTTTTCCTTGGCAAATTTGCAGAATTTCAGGAAATAAATCTATGTCAGCTGGTCTCAAATTCTTGGGCTTCGCTTTTCCTGATTTGGTGAACCTCGTAATCTTTCATGTATGTCTGGAAAGGAAAAAACTGCTTTGGCCAGAAGGAGCTGTGTGTGGAAATAACATTTTTGTCTTCCTCTCCACAGCTCCAGCCCCTTCCGCAGCTCCTGTTCCCCTTCTCTAGATGCACTCCAGCCCCTCAATGTCCTTGTAGTGAGGCACAAACTCCTCTGACCTTGACTTTGTCTCCTGGCTCTGCTCATTTTGAGTGAGAGAAGGCAACAGGCCATAGCCCTGCAGCAGCGTGGATTGTTTGACAAGCACAGTTAGATGTTCCTGCTGCATCACCACCCAGTTCCATCCGTGCTTCATCTGGGTGTGCAGTGCTGCTCCTCAAGCTGTTCCTTCTTTGTTTGGGGTTCGATTTTGGCCATGAACTGAGAGCAGTGTTTGAATAAAGGCTTGAGCGGATTACAGAAGGGACCAGGCTGGAGACTGATTCATGGGCAGCATTAAAACCAGAAGCTCTGCTAAAGGATGGATTGATAATGTGCCCATTATTTTCTAGGGTTTTAAGTGAGAATTGATTAATGTTTTCTATCTGCTAATATTAAGGCCATTTATTCACTTAGATTATGCTCATTTACCAACAAACTGTATTTTTCATTTTTGTCTCTAGCGCTGAGGAGCGCTTTCAAGATTAGTTTAGGAATAAATCACGAGTCTTGCTTCTGGTTAGGGTGCAGATGATCAGCAGCATTATTAGTGCTATTAATTATGTGGCGTTGGCTGGCACCCACACTCCCCATCACTCAGTCACTGAGCTTTCTGCAGAGTTCTCCTGCGGAAGCCCATGGGGCTGCCCACGTGCACCCACAGCTGGGACGAGGCCAGTGGGATGAGGTTCAACAAGGCTAAGTACTGGGTCCTGCACTAGGGACACAACAACCCCTTGCAGCTCCAGGCCTGGGGAATGGCGGCTGGAAAACTGTCTGGCAGAGAAGGACCTGGGGCTGTTGGTCAACAGCAGCTGAATGTGAGCCAGCAGTGGCCAGGTGGTCAAGAAGGCCAATGGCATCTGGGCTTGGATCAGCTATGGTGTGGCCAGCAGGAGCAGGGAAGGGATCATCCCCCTGTGCTCGATACCGGTGAGGCCACACCTTGAATTGTGGGCTCAGTTTTGGGCCCCTCACTACAAAAAGAACATTGAGGGGCTGGAGTGCATCCAGAGGAGGGAATGGAGCTGGGGAAGGGGCTGGAAAATAGAAATTATGAGAGGCAGCTGAGGGACCTGGGGCTGTTTAGAGTCGAGAAGTGGAGGCTGAGGGGAGACCTCATTGTTCTCTACAGTTCCCTGAAAAGAGATTGTGGTGCGGTGGGTGCTGGTCTCTTTTCCCAAATTACAGGCAATAAGATGAGAGGAAAGGTGGAGGTGGTGGAGTCCCCATCCCTGAAGGGGATCTCAAAGGTCTTTTCCAACCAAATTCTTCTATGTTTCTAGCAAAAACCTGTGCCTGCTGGGTGATCGCAGCTTTCGATGTATTCTTATTCCTGTCTGTTACTTTAGATGCCATCACAGGCTCACATCCCTGCCTTTTATTTCCCATCAGATCACAGCTTTCTGTGCCTTTCGAACGAAGCTAATGAAATTTGGTTTTAGAAGAAGAGAAATATGAAGTGCTCACTTGTCATCAGTGCTATGGACTCTGCTTATCCTCATCTTTCAATTTTTGGGCTGCTCTGGGATGTCTGGAGAGAAGCTGCTGAAGTCTTAAACATGGAGCATGTTCTAATGAGGTTTTCTTCTTAATGTTCGTTCTTCCTGTCGTGTTGCCAGGCGTTTGCAATGACTAACCAGATTCTGGTGGAGNCCCTGCGGTCCCATTTTCCATGGGAATGTCTGGCCTCTCCAAGTCTGGGTTTCTGCTGACCTGTGCTTTCCATCTGCTGTACATCCACGGGCTTGAACATCTGTCCTACCTTCATTCCCTAGTAATGGGTTTGCAAAGAAAGTGACCCGTGTGGCAAGATCTCGCTGTGCTGAGATGCTTCTCATTTTCCTTCTCTGCTGCCTCTGCCAAACAGGAGACTCCGTGGTTGTGGCTCCAAGCCAGACGCTCACTAATGAGGAATTTCAGATGCTGAGGGATCGTGCCATTAAAGTTGTCCGACATCTGGGCATCGTGGGAGAGTGTAATATCCAGTTTGCTCTGCATCCAACCTCCCTGGAGTACTACGTCATTGAAGTGAACGCCAGGCTTTCAAGAAGTTCCGCTTTGGCCTCCAAGGCAACAGGGTAAGATTATCTAGAAAACCCCAAATACTACAGAGTAAGTGAACAAATAAGTGAAAGAAGAAGAAGAAAGAGAATTACAATAAGATGTCAGTGTATTACTTAAATACCTCAG
>WAAB01019287.1:0-29605 GCA_013389865.1 Piaya cayana | reverse complement strand
GGTTTAATTACTTATTTAAGAAAATGTAATTCCTAGAAGGATTTGGCTTAACTGATGCTGAGGTAAGAACCTTGTCACTTCACCTGTCTGCAGATCACCTAAAAGACAACTCAGAAATTTTCAGTTTCTCGATGTTAGACAGTTACCCCCACTTGAATCTTTAAAGTTGCCTTTTCATTTCAGCCACAAGCTTGTGTAGTAATTATACATGCTTTTTTTTCACTAGACTAATCACTATCCCTGAGGTTAGAGGGAGTCAGGAAGAGACATTCAGTCAATTCTGAAATAGTTAATACAATCTTAAGCAAATACTGTTCTTTCACCTTAAAACACGTATGTTATCTGAAGACTCATTGAAACATCCAAATCTACAGGTTTATAACACTATAATTATTTTTTGTTATTGTCCCTTTTCTTAAAAAATCTCTTTAGGTGCCTTTGCTTAGGAAAGGCATCTTCCAGTTTGTTATTTGATGAAACTGTCTTACATATGCTGATGTGTACTGCAATAACAAATATATAAATGTGGGAAGTTAGCCTAATGTTTGGACTAGAGGCCTTAGGATAGTAGAAACAAGTACCAAATAAGGAGTCTAAACGTAGCATTGGTATGCTGTTCAGAATCAATATTGGGGCTTTGCTTTGATTTGCTCTTTGGATCAACATTTGAGATCAAGAGGTTTAACTCAAGCAAAGTAATGCAGTATGCTTCCAGCAAATAATTGTGACAAACAGGGAATTTTTTTAGTGCCCTGAAAAAAAGGAAAAGTCAGGTACCAATTTAATTGCTACATTCTTTTTCTGCTTTTTTTTTTTAGTTTCCCTGAAAACACACTCTTTTTTCTTTTCTTTTTAAAATATTTCTTTACTATTATTGCCTTTTGTGTGCAAGTGTATTCCAAGAAAAATCAATATCTTCATCTGTGTTTGAGGCATCTATGACTTTTTTTTCCAGGCCAAAGCTATGTGGAAATTTTTGGCTGCCTAGGTTCAGAGGTTGGAATATCATTAGTATTAGGATTCTTTATCAACATTGCTAGGAGCTATACTGAAAAAAAATAAGATATTTTCTCATAAGCTTTGCTTTACTGATAGCTTTAGCCTATCACAGCTACTGATAGCTTTAGCCAACCTCCAGCACAAACTGAAGGACTCTTATGACAGAAATAATGCTTTTAAAGAATATATTTTAAAGTAATTTCTGAAAGCAAGACAGTTTTCTCTCTGCTGATTTTGGTACTTGATCAGTTAATCTCTGTGGCAATAATAACTTAATTTAGACTTCTTGTAAAGAGATGGTCATTTGACCCTGAAATATACATTCTAGTTTAACTTTATGATTCAGTGCCTACTCATTACTCATGGTAAAACTTGAGCTCGTGGAAGAAAACAAATTCAGTACAAACGCTTTCTTTATAAGCACACATAATCCTTTCAATGCAAATGTTATGCAGTGCTACTGTTACTATTACTCTTAACTCATTTATTCAGGGAAGTATGGTAAGAGACAAGAAAATGTGGACTCCTTTAATAGTGTGCATTTGAAGACCTTCAGATCTCTGACTCTCCAGGTGTAACTGTGATGGCGTTTCAGAAAAAAAAAAAATCAAAACCCAACAAAGCAAAACAGAAATCAGAGTTGTTTATTCTTCTACATTGGCATTGTTTTCACATGTATATTCCATCATTCTACATTTTTTTCGTCAACTTGAGAGTGAAAGTAAAGGTTTTTCCACCAATGATTGTCATCAGAGATTTCCCAAATGAATCTAAGTAAGATTTTTTTTTATAGGCGTACCACCCAAATTTGCAAAGGAGTTCTGTACAAGGCTTGTCTTTTCTGTAAGTTTAGAAGGTAGAACAATCCTGATATGTTTTAGAGATGTTGGCAGGTTATGTGATGGGTCCAGTACCTCCTTATTTCCTTTTTCTTCAATTCCACAAGAAATCTTGTCATACATCCAAAAAAATAACCTTAAAGTCATAAAAAATAATTGATTTGTTGACCACTGCTTTTCTACTTTTTCCTTTAAAGCTTTTCATAGAAATTTGCTAGGAAACATCATACTTATTCATAACTTCCTTAGTACCTCTTTCTGTTCAGTAGACAAAGTTAGAAAATATTTAGTTCTCATTCACTGGAAAATGGGAATGGAAAACCCTCTTTTCAAATGGAAAAAAAGAGGGCTTTGGGGAAACCACTAACATTCTGTTTTCCTTTCCATTGATTGAAGACAAATTCTTTGGCCAAGAATGCCTGAACTATAAATTATAGAATCAGTTATGCTGGAAAGGATGTCATCAAGCTGACTGCCATGATTACCGTCTTTCAAAGATGATAGATTGTAGCTTTCCAGTGTCATTATCCAGACCACTCAGCACCTTCAGTGACCGTCTTCAGGACCCAGGAACTTATGTAGGACTTATGGCTTGTGATGTATATTTTCTAACTGCTTCTAGTTGTCTTTCTTCACAATGGATTGTTCTGTTTTCATTTGCTTTGTTAAAGTCCTCCATCTACATACATATTGCTGATATTTCCACGTGGGAGGAAATAAATTTATATGACTGACTACGTTTTTCTCAGCGTCATATTTGCTGAATCGGGTAATGCTAAATCTTTTTAGATTAAACTGACAGAAGACTCAATATTCTCAATAACCTGGTAAGATGAACCACTTAATAAAAGATCATTAATTTTCAGGTATATTTGTTCAAGCAGTGAGGGTATTATATTCTATCTGAAAATTCAGATTTTGGACTTCTTACCCTTCTTTATGAGTTTTAGACTCTTATAAAGACTCATTGACTAAGCATTTATAAAGTGATAGATGGTCATTCTCTCATATTGAATGACTTTGTTTAAGGAAATTATACCTTCGTTATTAAATCTTAACTTATTGCTTACTCTTATTTTACTCAGCAGGTCTTAAAATACATTATTTCATGCTATTTACATATTTTTACAAGAAAATACTTACTTATTAATGTAATGAAAAATGCCAAAATACACATGAGGACAATTTAATATAATTCCTTATATTTATCTTTATTTCTAGCAAAATAACGGGGATTTGGTCATATTTTCAGTTCAGAAAATTAGCTGCTTATAAACAAATTTCTTTGGACTTTCAGTTATGAAGTTATGAAGTTGAAAGGAATTTATATTTTCTAGGGGATATTTTCTATTAATTAAGCATGTCTAGTTATTAATGATTAGTCTCTAAAGAGCTAACCTTTAAGAATACTTATTATCCTTTGCTACCAATCTTTCTTTTGCTGTCTTGGCTTTTGCAGTCACATGTCCTTCAACTTCAGTTTCTCAATGTTTTCTCCAAGAACTCTTCTGTAGTTATGTGTTCCTTTTCTTTAGCTCTTTATTTCACTTAGCATCTATCCTTTACTTTTGTTCCTTTAGGTAGTGATGACTTTATACGGAGGTGCTCGATTTTTTTGAGAACTAGCTACACAACTGCTTCTCTATAAATACAATAGATACACAGTGTAAAAGGTGAGAGGTTTTCTGTTTCTGCTCAGGATTTTTTGAGGGGATAGTTAAGGAGATTTTGTTGATCTCCCCTTTCAACCCCTAACTAAACATGGATAGGATTTTGTGGTTTTTGAAAAAAATTCTTTCACACTGTCTCTAACACTGGTACCAATCTCATTTATTTGAAGTTTTCTTAAAAAAAAATTACTAGGCTGGGAAATGAGCCTCAAATATGTTAAAAAGTTTAAACTACTTTGAATTTTTGTGCTTGCAGTATTCTTTTTTCTCTTGTCCTTGCCTATTACTCATAGATACAGTATTTAACTGGGCCTTGAATTAATTTGCTTAGAAAGATGCTGGTTTACTTTTCCTTAATGTAGTTTACCGCACACATGATTTATAGTTTGCTTTCTCTGCTGCTAGAAAGAAAATCTTCAAATTACCAATACTGCAATAGTTTTCTTGGAAAAAGAGATGTCATTACTGCATATCAGTACACCCCCAGGAAGCAGACTGTCATAATTCTGTTAAGGTTAGCAGTGCTGTGGATCTGCAGGAATTATTAGTGAACTTACAATTGGCTTTAAAGCAGCAAACTGCTCTATATATCATGTATGTACCCATGGGAACAGATTAATAATTTGGAGAAAATAGCTATCCATCTCATAAAATAGCAATGGTGGGGGAAGAACAAAATTCCAGAGTTAGACTTGATGATCCATGTGGGTCCTTTCCAAATCAGGTTATTCTGTGATTCCATGATTCAGTGATTCTGTGTGTTGTTCATCATTAACATGATCTTCCCTTACAGTAGGAGGGACTTTGCTGTTCCAGTCCATGTCTTGTAGTCCATCCCCTCAAGAGGTGTGGGAAGAGAGGTTGGTAGTGAAGACTGGCAAAAAAAGTGGTTGAATACCTTAGCCTTCTCCTCATCTGTTTTTGTCAGCTTGGTAGCTGACAGGTACAGGTACAGTCTCTTTGACCTTTCTTTTCTGATTTTCTTGCTCATAGAAGCCCTTCTTGTTCTTTGTGTTCCTCACCAAGTTCAACTCCAGTCATGCCATGGACTACCTGACCTAATCCCTACACAACCAGGAAGCATTTCTATACTCTTCTCAGGATACCTGACCCTGCTTCCACTATCTGTGCATTTTCTTCTTGACCTTTAGTTTTAACCACAGGTTGCAACTCAGTCTTATTGATCTCATGTCTTTTTTGCCAGATTTCTTGTACTTGGGGATGGTGAGCTCTTACATTCTCTGGAAAGCATCCTTAAAATCTGCCAGCTCTTCTATGCACCCTGAGGGCAGTTTCCCAGGAGGGTCTTATCAATTAACTCTTCGAAGAGGTGGAATTTCCCTTCCCCAAAATTCAGTGTCCTGACTTTACTCTTCACTTGTCCCATATCCTTCAGGACCATGAGCTCCACCAGTGCATGATCACTACATCCTGGGCAGCCTCTAACCTTGATGTCTGCAATTAGCTCGTTCACAAGGGCGATCACCAGGTCAATTACTGCATCTACCCTGATAGGAGTGTCTATTACCTGACCTTAAAAGTTGTATTCAATGCATTCCAGGAGTTTCCCAGATTATCTGCAGCTCACTGTGCTACTCTTACAGCAGATGTCTGTGGGGTTCAAGTCACACAGCAAGATGAGACCCTGCAAGTTTAATGCCTCCTGTACCTGGAGTAAGATTTCATCAATCCTCTCCTCTTGATCAGATGGCCTGCAGTAGACTCAAACCACTAGGTTCTCTTCATTGCCCCAGTCTATAACTTTTAGCCATAGCTTTCAAACTGCTTATGGTTATTCTTCAGAGATATGGATGTTCTTCAGACTCTTCATACTCTATTCATTTCTTGTCACAGAGGACAATACTTTGCCCCTCCTTCCTCACCTGTCTCTTCTGAACAGACTGTAGCCATCAGTAGTTGCACTGCAGTTATGAGATTCATCCCAGAAAGTTTCAGTAAATTGAAGTTATTGGCATGCTATTTTTTATTGAACCTCTATATAGTATTGTGCAATGCCAAAAAATTTTTTACAGACTTCTAGAAGCAAATTCTATGTTTCTTTCTACTTTATATGTAAAAATATATATTTGTATATACATTTATGTTCATTTAAAACAAAATCTATAACATATATATATAAAAAATTTTTATTAAAATGATATTTATATAAATACCTGCATATATAAATAAGAACAAATTTATAGGAATGCAACTTCATGAATTGTATTGTTGCAGAGTTATTTTGTAAAGATCAATGTGTTGGTCTTCCTTGTTAAATGATAAACAGGACAGATTCAGCTTTGAAATATAGTGAAGATTTTTTAAATGAGAGCTATTATATACTGTGGCAGGTGTATTTCCAGTGTTGCATTATCAGATTTTGTGTTGAACCCTCTATCAATGGTAAATATAATATCACAAATAAATATTTTCTGACATAATCTCACTGAAGGGAGATTTATTTCAAAGAAGTCTTTTTATCTATGTTATATAGGTCAGATGATCACACTAGACACAGGTAAATCACATATCAACACGTAGGAAAATACACATATTTACATCTCAGAATACACTGCATATTCCACTGATAATGTCAATGGAAGGCTTATTTCAAGATATATTGAGTAAACAGATAGTTTTCTTCTTTTTAAAAAAGAGGTTTTGGTTATCATTATCACACTGATTTAAGTAGGTCAAAATATATGCAAATGAAAATTTAAAAAACCCCACAACTTTGATAAAACCAAATTCCCTGTCTACAACCTTTTATAAAAGTATTTGTGTGTTATATATAGTGGAAGATGGCATTAAATAAAAGAAAGACAATTATGACAATAGGTCCAGTGCACACATACCAAAATGCAAATCTTCACATAATGACTACAGTATAATTTTAGGCATAAATTATCCAGATTTACACAAAGTAATTAGAAATTATTTTGTAACTGACTGTTTCACATCTTTAGAGAGATATTAGCCTGACTTTTCAAAAAAAATTGTATAAATTTTATTGCAAAAACATCCTAAGCTGCATGTTGTGATTTTAAAAATGTAGTCATCATTTGTATAACAAAACCTATGACCACTATTATTCTTGTAAGATTTGGCCTTTTCCAGGACTCCTTAAAGAATTAATTTTATAAAAGACCTCTGACAAAGAGGATAATATAAAAACCTACTATTTGCTACAGTTCACTGGAAGATATTCCACTACCAAGCCATAATCTAAAAGTACAAAAAGAAATCATAGGGAAGGCTTTTGCAAGTCACTAGTGGTAGTAGCCAGCTCCCACTTGCACATACAACAAAATTCTTTCAATGTATTTTCCACTTAAGTCATTGATCCCTCTATATTTTTACTATTTCTGATATTCATGATAAAATTTCAGATGATCAGATTTGTGCCCTATTGGGCCTAATCACAAAGCCTCTCATCAGTGACAGATCTAAGGATGCACCACACTATGGTTGTGTCAGATACAGAACTACCAGGACAATTCAGTTCTTTCTGCAGCTCAGAAACATCTCTGAGTTTGGGGTTTGGGGTTTTCTCTTTTTTGGTTTCTTTACATGTCAGGCCCAGAAGTTTTATGAATGCTGCTTACGATTTTTGGACCCACACAATTATCTGCAGGTACTGACTAATGAGATGTTAGCACTGAAAGGGAAATTTGACTCTGCACGTTATGAGCAAATATTGTTAGCACTGGATGTATTCCAAAGCTTACTGTAGTTGGTGGAAGATTTTCAGTTTATTGCAGCCAGCCTTGGATGGGGCCTTCTCCTATACTGATATCACTGCTTAAAAAAGCAATGGAAGTCAGAAACTTCAAAAGCTCTTCTAAACTAAGATATTTTTGGAAACCTGATCTGAGATCTGTTGTCAGAGAGTAATCCAAATATTCTTCTTTTCTGTGGCCTGAGAAGTTTTCTACACCGCTTTTCTTTTATCAGACAATCATCAACTCTGTTCTCTTAGAATTAGGTTGTATTTTCTGTATTTGTATTTTCTTGCCTTGCACAGTAAGTTGGTGCCCCTCTGTGTGATATATACAGAACTAGTTAGGATACAAAATAAAGAAGTCATCTCTACCAGGATGTGACCAGAATCTTTATATTCTCTGTCCAATGGGGAACAGTAGATGGGTAGCAGGGAGTCACATTTTAATGGAATTTATGCACACATTTATTTTCATAAGAAAAGTATTCCAAATCGCACCAACTTGCATGGGTAAGTGTTTAGGACATGTAAAACAAATCAAATAAATACGTAGGTTAGCGTTGTGTGGTGTGGTATGGTATGGTATTGTGTATTGTCCAGATGGCCACTAGACTCCTAAACTGCTAGAAGTCTTTGATAGCTTGTAGCAGATCAAAGAGAGAACAAGGAAATTTGAAGTGGTGAGGACAATTAAAGATCAAATCAGACATGATTGACCACAATTTCATCTCATCCTAGAAAAAAAACTAAGGTTGGTTCAGAGGGAGAGTTAAGCTTCAACGGTTGTTGAACTATGACCAGCACAACTTGGATCTGGAATTGAAGTGTGCATTCAACATAGGTAAATCATATAAACTCCAAATACTCATGCACTATCCTAAAATCAGTACCTCAGATTGTTAAAAACTACCTGCCTCCTTCCTGGAGAAAGCTAGTTAATCTTTTTGGAAAATAGTCACCAAACATCATTCCGTGAGGAATAAGTCTTAAGTTTTCCAAGACAAAAGGCCATTAAAGTGACAAGAGCATCAGAAACCATGTTTTATTCAGAAAGATATTTCTTACGGTTAGTAGCAGAATTCTGTGACACATCCGACTTTTTCAAACAGAAACTGTGAAGGCATTTTTTAGAATAATATATAGTAAACTACAGAGTGGTTTGAAAATCACTTAACAAGATGTCTAGAGCCACTAAAACTAGTGAATATCCAGCCTTTTAAAAAAAATATAGAGAAAATTATTGTTAAGCTATCTGTTTTATTTCTTTCTCTCATAGCCTATATGGCTCCTAGGGAAGCTCTGCTTATGTCAGAGAAAGTAAAGAGTATCGGTGATATTGGATAATGTTCTTGTTTAGATGGTCAACAGAAAGAAAGTATTAGTATTTCTAATGTAGCCAACAGGAGTCAGTATCATGAACAAATTAGTTCATAGATGTGGTAAGGGCTACTGTTTAATTAATGTGTTGAATGAATATCTCATTTGAATACTTCTTTGCTATGACAACAGGGATGAGTTTCTTCCCCTGTAATGTAATTTCTTCTTGCAGTGAAGACTTTTCAGTTTATGCTATAACATACTGTTTTCACAAGAAGGCAACAGGCACTAGGTTGTTCTATAGCCAGGATATCACTGTCAGCTATTAATCTTCATTGGAGGCTGAAATCATCAAACAGAAGGCAAGCAATGAGAAAGTTTTAATCAAAAGAATGGTACAGCAGTGATTGATTGTAGTTGTACAACAAATCTTGAAACCTGTTGTTAATGACTAATCTGCAGTACCTTTTGAAGAACACTACTAATCAAAAAGAACTTCTGAAGTTGCCTCCTTTGGGTCAGTGTAACATATCAAAATTGCATTTTTTCACTTGTATTTGCTGGAAATGCTATTTATCATTTTTATTTGTTTAATGACTGCGAGTCTGCTTCTTAATGATTTCCTTACACAGCTATTGCAAGTCTTTGTGTTTTACACATGGGTACAGTGGCCCTAATTTCCATCAAGAGTTTCATTTTATAAAAATGAAAAAATTAACTGTAGCATTTTAGTGAAAATAGGATAAGTTGTCATGATTGTTAGAACAGAGTCTAAAATATACTTCCCAGAATACACCAACAGCAGCAAAAGGAGAAGATCAAAACTGAAATACACAGTAAATAGAGGGGTGGGAGGAGTGAGGTGGGAAAGAAGAAAATCTCACTAATACTTTGGAGAGTACATTTAAATACAGTGCACTTGTTCAGCCATATCTTAAGCTAAAGTTCCTTTTTATAAGGCCCTCAAATACTGTAGTGATATTTGCTTGAATAGAACTCACGCAGACAGATCTGAACTTTTCTTGAAGTGGAAATGATTGATGATATCTGCTATTACATGAAGGATGGGTAAGCGGCTGTGAACGCTGTTTTCTTGACAGTGCTTGAACCTTGACTGATCTCAGAGGAAAAACAATAGATATGTAATGTCACTTCATCACAAAAGGAGCTTTCAAGACACTTCATAAATTATATGTAACAATATTTTACTACATGAATTTCAGATGCTAGCTTACTCTTATTTATTTCTTCCATTCAAATGCAGATAAATATAATTATGCATTGATTAACTATTTGTGTTTATTGCTTAGAAAAGTAATGCCTTTTGAAAACAAATACTATGTGTTAAAATTTTAATATGTACTTGAGAGAATGAACTTTTGATGCATTCTTTGCAGCAATGACCACTACAAGAACTCAGCTGCTTTTTACACAGAAAGCCCTTTGATAAAATGCTGACAACATAAAAAAGGATTAAAGTGAAAATTACCTTAACTTCCTCTTAGATGGAACTATTGCCTCACCAGTGGTACAAATGTGACTGCAATCAAAAGGAAGACAATTGTTTTATTAAGGTGGCTGTGCCAGTTTCTGCAGTACTATTTTCGCTATTAGTCATGACTGAAAAAACTGATTAGAAAGCTCAAGGAACCCCTTTTAGGTAAGAACAAGGCTGTAAAGAGTTCCACATCTTGGGACATCTGACAAAGTCATACCCCAAGTTTATGCTGTTCATCCATAAAATTCATTTGAAGCAAATGCTAAGCTGTTTAAATTTCTCTTGTAACATCTCAATGGTTGTTTGATTTTGATTTGCCCTAATTTTATTTTGTCTTAATTTGTCTTTAGTACATGCAGTGGACTTCAGTTGTGAGAAGCTTATTTATGACCACGTCAGTTGCACGTGACTGTCAGAGGATATAACCAAGCAGATACCTAACTGCATGTACAACCACTGGACACGCAAAGTTAATTCCTGCTCGATATCATAAACATAGTATCTTGGGCTTCTGAACCAGTAAAGTGCTATTACTGACATAGTCATTGTACCTAAAAGCTCAACCCAAGAAGAAAAACTTGGTTTGGATATTTCTTCTTTTTCCTTGCTTCATAATTCTTTTCACTGACGGACATTGATCCTCAATTATTTCACATCTTTTGGATTTTTTATTGAATAAGAGTTTTTGTTTCAATTTTCACTAAAGCTTTCGGAATATTTCAATCTTTTGATGTCATTATGGTTTAACCTGGAGGAAAAAATGTTCCAGTTTAATTTAATTTAACATTTGATAAAGCTCTAGATATAGGTCCTTACATCAACCCTCCCAGTTTAGTCTATAGCACAGTTTTTGTTAATTTTAATGAATTCTTTCCCTGACACTAGGTGGTTATTATGAGCCAAAAGCCATTCTTCCTAGGTAGTATTAGTGACACTACCTTTTTTTAAACTTGGTTAGAAAGAACAGTGAGAGGGAAAATTTGTGCTTTTATGAAAACATGTGACTGACTCATTTCTGACAAAGTATTACAGAAGAAACCTGTAGGAGAAAATAGGAGTGTAGGTAAAATACTCAGCCTTATTTTGACCTTTAAACAAGACTGTATTTTAGATAGTGATTGTTTATTTACAGTGTGTGAGAATACACTCAGACTTTTCTATTGAAATTTGATCATTATCAAAGCTATTTGGTTTATGGGTTTTTTTGGAGGGGTTGTTTGTTTCTTTTTTCTTTCTTGTCAGACCTATGAATTATATCTGAGATTAGAAAAGTGGTATATTCCATTCCTTTTTCCTGGACTGTCATCATCTGTAAAAAAAGACACTTGAATCAGAATCAAATACAATATCAACAAAAATAACATCTACATTTGTTCCATTTTCTACATGAAATGGAGTAAAATCCAACAACTTCTATAGCTGAAACAGTACTCTAATTTTAGGTACTGTAAAAACATACTTTAGATAGAAAAGTAGTCATGATTTACACCAGGAATATCCAGTGTTAAATAACGAGCTCCACATTGACAGCCACTTTTCTGACTATGACCACAGTTTTCAGCTGTCCATTTTAACACGTACTCCAACAGAAAATTCACCGAGCAGATTGGATTTAATAAAGTAAGAACATTCATCTTATTTTGAAAAGATCACTAGCAGTGTCATCAGCATTCATGTTTAAGTGACAATGAAATTCTGCCTCTGAAAGCATTTAATTGTATTTCATAGTGCATAAATTTTCCCAGAGTCAAAAAAGATTCTGCAAGACATAGATATAGGTGATCAACAAAAATTAACTTCTTCATGAACACCTGTATGAAACAATTATACCTTTGTACTTTCCTCTCTATGCCTTTGTTCCTGAATAGTGCTATTACCTGAGACTAAAGGGGGTGAGCAGTTACTCTCACTGAAACAGAAAGGATGATTAGAAAGAAGTTGCATGGCTAACTAACTTACAAAAGTTTTGGTTTATTACCGTTTTGTTGTTTATTACATGACAAGGTAGAACCTGACATGACCTTTCCCTCTGAATGTGAATGACTTTAAAGGGGCACAGTTTTGGCATCCTTGATCTATAAACCCAGATTTAGAGTGAAGAGAATGGAAGAAGTGCAGCACCATATCGTATGATTCAAGGCAGGACATATGATGGTTGACAGATTTGGACTGGTCAACAGACAATCCATATACCCTAGTAACCATTAGAATCACAGCTCCTCCATTGTGCTCTGTATTCTCTGACACCTATTTCTTTTCCAGCAAGAAAATACGCCATGGGTTAGGAATGTTCTGTTTAAAATTCATTCTATACTAAGAAGTTCTCCATGCTCTCAGTTTTCTATAGCACTGTAGGGTTAAAAAGAAATAATTCAGTGTTAAAAGTGGTTTTATGCCTCATTTTACATCAATAGAATGTTGTTAGAGCACTCAGCTGAAATACAACTGCTTTTTAAAAGTGCTGGTTTCAAAGTGTCATACTGTGTCAGTCCTGATACTGGTACTGAAGAGTTACTTTTTTGGAATATCAATCTGAAATTAGATAAGGGTTTATAATGGTGATCTTAGCTGAACAGCTTTTAAGTCATATTTTACATATTTTTCCATCTGTATCCCAAGTTCAAGGAGGATTTGTAAATCAAAACTTTGCATTTAGGATTTACTAGCGTGATTTAGAAATTCATAGTCAAAATGCATTTTACTGACTTATGGAACCAGGTTTTAACTAGAGATTATGTTTAAAATAATGATTTCTAAATCAAATCTTTCTGTGGGTTTTAGCATGATTTTTTTTATAAAATTGAAGGGAAACACATGATTCAAATTTTACAAACACTAACATGTGCATCTTGGGCACACAAAACCACCAAAAATCCACAGGAAAAAAAAGCAAGGAACTATGATGTCCATTTTCTGCTTTCTCTGACCTGTCTCCAGGAATATTTTTCCATATATTTTAAGATCTTTTACATGAGAATTAATAAGCATTGCAAACACTGGCCAAGCTATGTTTCTCTGAATCACAGTGTTTAAGGGCAGTCTTAAAAAAGCTGTATTTTAAAGACATCCACATGGTTACTAGTTTCACTGTTCAACAAGCTAACAAATTAAATAACCCCAGAAAAGTTTAAAAACTCAAATTCTGCTTCAAAATGGCATGCCTTTCTGTTCTAATTAAGTAATCAAGTTAGAAAAGCATTAAGAAGCTGCTATCTTAATTAGAGCTTTCACTTTATCTTAATTTCATAACACAATGTAACTTCTGTTATGCTTTATGTTACCAGTGACAAAGGACTGACAAAACTATGGTTTTCTAAGAAGATTATACAATAACTTGAATAGCACATCAGGAATTGTTTAAATGCATGTAGCAAAACTCCCACATATACAGAAAAGCAGTAAAAAGCCACATCCTACTTAAATCTCCCTCTAATTTAATATATTTGCACAGGACTATATAATTATATAGCTGTTAAATCTCAGTAGAGTCAGAATGAATTTATTAAATATATGTTTTCTCTTATCTTAAAAAAAATATCATTACTGTAGTCAATGACTACTCTCAGATCAAATCAGTAGTCCTTTCCTTCTGTATACTATCTTGACATCAGCATTAAAAAGGATTTTTTTTTTCCTGATCCTAGAACTATATCTAGTTCATAATAAACCCTGGAACACCAGCAAACAAGGTCTTTAGCTACTTCACTACTTATTTGTTCTTAGGATCTCCTACTTATGTTGCACTGTGACTTTTTCTTTCTAAAAATTGTTCTGAACTCTATGAGTAGAAGGTTGACCACTAGTTATTCCAATAGTATGTCATAGTGTTACAGGATTATAGAATGGTTTGGATTGGAAAGGATCTTCAAAAGTCATGCTGTTCAAATCCTGTGCCATGGTCAAAGGCATCTTTCACTACATCAGGCTGCTTCAAGCCCTGCCCAACATGACTTTGGACATTTCCAGGGATGGACCATCCACATCTTCTCTGGGCAACCTATTCTTCTTTAAAACCATTGTCTCTTGTCCTGCCTCTACAGGCCTGGGTAAAATGTCTCTCTCAATCTTCCTTCTAAGTCCTCAATAAGGTCATCAATCATCCCCATGGTTCTCCAACTTAGCAGCAACAAAATTTTTGAGGACCATACCAAAGTACCAAAGGCCTTAAAAATATTCAGGTATATAACATCAGTTTCTCTTTCCTTGTCTACTGATGCAAGCACTTAATTGCAGAAGACCACCAGATTACTTAGACACTATTTGTCCTTGGTGAAGCCATGTTGTTTTCTCTAATCACCTTTCTGTCTTCCATATGCTTCAATATAACTTCCATGAGGATCTGTTCCGTGATCCGACCAAGCACTGAGGTAAGGTTGACTGGTCCGTATTACCTAGTGTAATTCTTTTTACTCTTTTTGAAAAATTGATGTGATATTGCCTTTTGTTTGGTCACAGGGGACTTTGCCTGACTCCCATGACTCTTCAAATGTGAAGAAGAGTAGCTTAGCAACTACATCAGCTGATTGCTTCAGGAGCCTGGGATGCAACTTATTGTGTTCCACAGACTTGTGTACACTTAGGCTTCTCAGGTGATCTTGAACCTGATCTTCTCTTAGTCATAGAAAGAGCCCTCTATACTTGCTGTCTGCATTATTTGTAAACTGAAATAGATTACGATTATGGAGACAAAAAAATGCCAAAATACTTGCAGTATTCCGTGCATTCAGTGATCAGTATTTTCTTTATCATCCCCATCCCTGATTCTCTCCTTCCCCCAGCCTTGGATATTTCCACTACTGACAAAGATAACAGCAATTAAGAAAAATGAAACATGGTTTATTTCTAATTGTATTTATCACACTAACTAGTTTCCAAATACCAAGGAAGAATGAATACACAATGTGGTGGTGACTGTATGAATACATCAGTAGTTTCAAAGAAGCAACATGTTGAAGATACAGAACACACTGAAACATGGTACTCTAAGTAGAAACTGTAGTTTTTGACAGCAACGATTTTGTGGTCAGGTAATTTATTTTTATTTCATTATTTAAGAGGTGTAGGAAATCAAGAGATTAATAGTCATATATAAAGGAAAAGGACATTCTGTGGTAGAGGTACGTGCCAAGGAATTACATCTTAGTATGAAGTAAAAGTTATTTTAGAAATATGTTATTAGAAAGCAAAACCAGAATTCTCAAACTTATGTGTTGCCAGGTTGCTATCACAGTGGAAAGAATAGGTGTAAAAGCGAGCCAAGAAAATTTCTTTAGCTTTACTTTAGTTCTGACAGGAATACTGGAATTAACTAACTGATTTGTAAACATAGCAATACCAGCAATGAAAGATGACATGGTTTCATTAGGAACTCTAAAAAGTCTTTTGAATAAAGTAAAAATTGTAAATTTAGAGTTCATATGACAAAGCACAGCTGATTCTAGGTTCCTTACTCAGTCAATATAAAGAACTAGGAATTTGAGGGACAAAGTTTACAACATCTGAAGTATCTAGTTCTGAGTATCAAACTGCGTAAAAGATAAATATAATACTGATTTGTGGTCCAGAGTACAGCAGGGAGAAAGATCATAGGTTTATCAATTACTGCATGTGAAAAGGAAATGAAAGACAAATGTCTCTTTAGTGTAAAGATGACCACAGAAGGAGAGGAGAAATGAGGCAACTATGCGAATGTGTGAAAAAGTTACTGTGATAAGGAAACGAATAATCAAAAGCAATACAAACAAGAACTGAGTGGTTTAATACACAGTCAGAGAGGTTGACTTAATTTGAGAAAATGTTTCTAAGTAAGAAGAATGGTGAACTAACAGACTGGATTACCTGCAGCAGTTGTGGAATAGTTTTCATCATTTATGAAGAGACTGCATAAACTTGTGTCATATATCACATAGATGTGTAATTCATGTCTGAAAGCAGAAGGCAAAGTGGATGATCTTCTTATATCAGCCCTAGTATTCCATGTTCATATATTTCTTTGTTACCTAATGATGAAGTCAACTGATTTGATAATATTATATATGGAATTAGATATATTCTAATATATATCAGATTAGGGATGTATATCTATAGAATGGTTCAAGTAGTGAGACAGTTAATTACTTACATTAATCTATGGAAGTTTGGACTCAAGTATATCTGAGGTAAAATGAACTGATATATATCCTACACTGATCTGGTTTAGAAGAGTCTATCCATGAAACTTTGAGCAGTGAAAACCCACACCTGATTAAATTTCTGTTAGAGAAGTTTGATTTTGATAGATCTAAGCTTCATTTTTAAAAATCTCATTTTGGAAAATTCCTAGCCATCCCTATCTAGCTACTGTAATCTGTTTTTACTGTTTGATTTTTGTAAGAGCATTTTTGTTGTGCACTTTCTCAAAGGAAAAACTACATAGAGGAAAGAAAAATACTGAGTTTATAATAGATGTCTATAAAACATTTTTCATCTGTAAAGACCCCTGAATTATTAAAAAATATGGCTCTAGTCTTGAAAATATTAATGAATTTCCTAAGTATCATACTCTTTTTGTTCAATGAAGCTAATCACACAGGTAGTGCTAAAACTGTGTAAAGATATATGGAACAGAGATCTATCTGTGCAGTTTTATCTCTAGAGCTAAACCACATGATTTCTTACTTATATGATGCTGTAATTTCAGTGAAGATCTTGAATTTCTTACCACTGCTTCTCTCAGGGATTTTAAGTCTTTATGGAGAAGAAAATATAGACCCCACTTGTAGACTACAAAAAGGCATCACACACTTTTTAAAATTATTATTATTTTTCTTCCTCCTATAAACATCCCACATAATATAACAGATGGAGTGCCAATATTATGATTTGTGAAAACAAACATATAAATTTAACAGTGTCTTATATCAACACTTGATATAATTTTATAGGCAAATGCCAGTATTTGCAGTTACCAAAGCAGTGTACACCAAAAGAGAGCTGCAATATTATTTTACTTTGAAAACTTCTTGCCTAGTCTGCTCTAGTCCTTTTGCACATTTATACAGCTATGAAAGTATGGCGACTAGTTGCTCTTTCCCTGCAGATATTTTTAGTATATTTTAAAAGTTTACCTTTGCAATACATTATCTACCCAGAAGGTGGTAAGAAAATACAATTTTCTTCTATCAGTATGCAAGCCAAATACCTCTTAAGTCATGCTATTATGAGAAAAAAAACCAAACCAGTTTACGCCTACTCACTTAGTTCTTCAATACTGGAATGACAGACTTGAGTATTGTAAGGGCTTATAAAATTTTAAGTTCACTCAAAACCCTTAACTTTGCAGCAACAGCCTGAAAAAAAGTCTTCCAGGTCTGTTTTCAGGAAAAATATAATATTAACCATTCAGAAAACAAATAGTATTACTTTAATTTTCACTGTAGGAAATATTTTTTGCCATTTATAATATATACCTGAAAGGAAAAGACTCTAAGATTTAAAAAGTTTTTATATTTTAACTGATGGGAGTCCCTCCTGAGGAAAAATATTAACAAGAAAATATTCTTTTAATGAATAAAAATCTTATTAATCAATATTAACCTCCATATAGGAGAACTTCAAATGATTTATAGCTACAATTAAAATATTTGAATATGTAAATTAATTTATCACTTCAATTAACAAAATAGGGTAGTTCACAAACTGGTATTGCATTTAAATATAACTATGTTGAAGATTACATATGAATTTAGCAAACTCAGTTTAAAGAAGCGATCATAAAATATCCAGGAAAAAGTAGCTAGAACCAATTTAGCTTCCTTTTTTTAACTGCAGTTGTAATTCAGTTGTGTTTTCTCTAAAAAAAAAAAAGCAGATATATCTACCATTCATCAAAATTCCTTAACAGGTATTCTGATATTACCCCCAAAACTGGTAACACTTGTCAGATGGTTCACATTGTAATTTTGTAATTGCTGGAACCTTTGTTACTGTACGTATAAACTGAATTTTTAATATCATTGACTTCTTTGTGGGAGTGGGAGGCAGTGAGTAGCAAGTAGCTAAATGATCTTGCATTCAGCTGACAGCACAAATGCAAGAAAGTTTTGTGTCAAACACTGCAAAAGTCACCTAGCACAATTACATGTGTTTGCACATATTCATGAATACACCAAGACCATGGTGGAAGCAGGCCAGCCAATATTGTTTCCCTCATGAAAGATATCACATAGTTGGTATGTTCAGAACCAGCACCCCCAAGTCCTCTTCAGGGCTAATCTCAATCCATTCTCTGTCCAGCCTTCATTTGTGCTTGAGATTGCCCTGATCCACATGCAGGACCTTGCATTTTGCCTTTTTGAATTCCATGAGTTTATAGGCCCGCCTCTGAAGCCTGTGAAGATCCCTCTGGATGGTATGCCTCCCCTCTGGGATTTTGACCGCACCACACAGTTTTGTGACACTGGCAAACTGGCTGAGGGTTCACTCAGTCCCACTGTCCACATCTGTGATAAAGACATTAAACAATTGTTACCAGTATTGACCTCTGAGAGACACCAGTCATCACCAGCCTCCACTCGGACATCGAGCCATTGACCACAACACTTTGGGTGAAACCATCTAGCTTATTCCTTATCCAGTGTACAGTCTATCCACCAAATCCATGCCTGTCCAGATTAGAGACAAGAATGTCATGCGTGACAGTATCTAATACTTTTGCTTAGGGAAAGTGGATATGGCCAAACTTTTCACAAAGTTTACTCTTTTACCCATCAGCCTAAACAGAGAAGGTAGAAATCTTATTTTAAGTTTGAAAACCAGGGATACAGAAAGTTAAAATGGCTTGTCCCTACTTACTTCAGGATTCTCCTTTATATCCAGGAATTAAATCAGAACCTGGCATCAAAGTTTACTTCCATAACTGCAAATCTAGCCTTCTATTTTTGCTCTAAGAAAAGAAAACTATTTCTCCCTTTTCCTATCATTATCTTCTATGAATGTCTTGACAACTTATCCATAGAGGATTTTTTTCTTTAAGAGTCACAGGTAGAACTGTGTTTCTCTTGCCTCTTGTTGGTGAATATTTCAGCTGTTGCTGAATTTTCTGTTTCTTCTCTTCAAAAAGAAAAGTAGCATGTCCTTACCGAAGCATCCCTGAAAGAATGGGAACACATTATTCATAGCTTTAATTTTCAACAGATAGTAAATGCATCATTTTGGAAATAATGTAGCAGCACAATAAAAAGACTTCATTTTAATGGTTACCTATCTGTAGGTATCTGATTACCCTCTGTAAAGTATATGGTAAAACACACAGAACACACGACAGTTTTAAACCCTCAGTAATTTCTGTGAATTAATTTGCATTACTTAAAGGGTTAGGAATTTTATTAAATATGGCTTGGATAAGCATCAGCAAATTATTTATTGGGCAATAATCCTTAAAATGAATTTACTTTTGCTGGTGGTTGACCAGTTATAGCTGCTTAACAAACCATTCATAACAAAATAAGTACAGGCATAAATGTTGCCTAAACATCAACCAAGCCATTTCAAATTAACGCAATCATCTGTTTGTGGTACTTTGTTTGACCCAGTGATTATAGCAGCCCTTTACAAGAAGAAAAGTAGTCAGGGTTAATTTGTTTGATTTTACTTTGTATATGTTTGTGGGGAAAATATTAAGATAATAAGAAGGTCATGCAATTAGTTTGTGAGTCATAGATTCAATGGGTGCATATTTTTGCCCAACATAGGTATATATGTCAACTATAATTGGCTAGTTTTTTAAAAATTTCTTTGCAAGGATGATCTTTTCTTGCCTTCCAAGTATTAGTTTTTCTCAACATTCATATGATCATTGCAGACATCTAATCTCCAGCAGCAGTGGTGATTTTCTTACTTGGCACAAATCTTAAAATGTACAGCACTACTACAGTAGCTATGTTTATTTGCAATCTATTAAAAGATACATTACATTTTCAATATGTGTTAGAAACTGTCACATAAATAATGTTCCACAACACTCTTTGAAATCCTGAATTGAATCTCTGAATACTCAGGTTATTCCGAGCTCCATAAAACAACTGACTTTGGAACATTTTTTTCAAAAAGAATTACAGGTGTACATGGACACATGAAAATGTTTTACTAATACAAATATTTTTCCAATGACAAATTATATTCCTGCAACAGGGTATATTTCTTTAAAATTACTTGTTTTCTAGATGAAGTTAACACAGATATATTCATCCTGAACCTAGACTTCAGGATATTTGACATAGAGGCACACAGAATTGTATAGACCTCTCTTGTTTGTTCTTATGAGTCATGTAGAAATTTAAGAGAGTTTCACAATACTTTTAGGTTTTTCTCACATCATAGATTATCAGAGAATCATAGAACTCTTTAGGTTGAAAAGATCATGAAGATCAAGTCCAACCATAATCCTGACACTAATAAGTTCACCTCTAAACCATGTCCCTATATATCTATGTGTCTTTTAGATACCTCCAGGGATGGTGACTCCGCCATTTCCCTGGGAAGTCTGTTCTAATATTTGACAACCCTTTCAGTGAATTAATTTTACCTAATAGCCAATCCAAAACTCCTCTGGTACAACTTGAGCTAGTTTCCTTTTGTCCTACTGCTTCTTACTTGGGAGAAGACACTGACCCCCATCTTGTTACAACCCCCTTTCTGNAGCCAGGATGCTATTGGCTGCCTCAGCCACCAGGGCATCCTGCTGGCTCATATTCAGTCAGCTGTTGACCAACACCCTGAGGTCTTTTTCTGTCAGGCAGCTTTCAGGCCACTCTACCCAAAGCCTGTAGTGTTGCGTGGGTTTGTTGTGACCCAAATGCAGGACCCAATACTTAACCTTGTTGAACCTTATACCACTGACCTTGGCACATCAATTCAGCCTGTCCAGATCTATCTGTTGAACCTTTCTACCTTCAAGAAGATCAAAACTCCTGCACAATTTGGTGTTGTCTGCAATCTTACTGAAGAGGCACTTGATACCCTCATCCAGATCATTAATAAAAATATTAAACAGAACCAGTCCCAGTTGAGCCCTGGTGAATGTCGCTTGTAACCGGCAGCCAATTTAGCTCCATTTACCACAACTCTTTGAGCCTGGCCATCCAGCTAGTTGTCTTTTTTTGTCACTGCTTTTATTATGTTTATCTCAAATCTTTTTTAATATTTACTCATTAGCTTAAAAAAGGGATCATACTGTATACTGTTTTCTTCCTAGAAATTTGTCTAAAGGGAAAATATATGATTCCTCTTTTGCTTCTATCTTGAACAACAATTTGTGTTTCTTATAGAGTGATGTAATAAGAGATTAAAAAAACCTCAGTTCTTATCAACCTCGTAATGTTTTCTGTGCATGTGTTTATTTTAAAAGAAGTAGTTATGTCTTTATATGAGTATAATCTGTGAGTATGTTATTAGGAACCCCCCTGGAATGCTGCAGAATTAAACAACTAAATCTTGTAGTTAATTCCATTTAATTAATTTATTTACATGAAATAGTTGAGATTTTAGCTAATCTTGTAAGATTTTGCAGTGCTTTTGACAGTAAGAAAAATAACCAAAATAAGCAGAAGGAGAACTTGACAAGATTCTTGTAGTTTATGATCTGCATGCCGTTTTGTTTACTTCCACCACTAGTTTAGATGCATCTGTAAGGAAGTCATCAGAGTTTTGCTAATGTAGGTTAAAGCATAATTGGAGCATAATTGGATAATTAGTTTTTTCCAGCTGTTAGCACTGTGTAGAGGGCTGAGTACAGTACAGAATTTTGTCTTACTGTCAGAGAAGTTGTCCATGAAATACACAGAAATCCTGGAGCTGAGCATGACTTCTAGCAAAGCCATCTCTAGTGCAACAAGTAAGGAGATTCCCACCTATTCTTTTTTTTAAATCTATTTTCTTATTCTTAGCAAGCTGAACTTGTTGGCAGAGTGCACTTCCCTCTTCCTACTTGCTAATGCAGCTTCTGGGCCCAAGAACGGAAAACTTCTATTCTATGTGTTTATGATAACCTTTGAAGTTAAAAAGGAAATGGTCATGGCAATGTTAAACTATGATATATTGTTTACATTTTTTCTTAAATATATGGTTAATTTATTTTAATATTGATTTACAGTAATTTATATTTGTATGTCTTTAAAAATTTATATTGATGCTGTATATATAGGATTTATTTTGTATGACCTTGTAAACTACAAGACATGCCACAAAAAATACACATAAAAAGATGAAATTTGAAGTTGAATTTCCTAAATTAATACTATAATTCTTCTCATATAATGAATATACTCTGTTATGCACATAGAAGGTTCAGAAATCTTCTAGCCTGCCTATCCTGTTGATGGAAATTTGCCAAAATTTCATGCTCCTTCTACAAACAACTGCAAGATGGGGAGATAGTGCAGACATCTGAGCTGGCTCTGCCTTAAACCTGGAAACTCAGTGCTCAACCTGATCTAATAAATACTACCTAGAGGGACTATTAAAGAGGCTTATAATAAATAAGTGGAATTACAGGTATATTGGATTAGGTCAGTAAAAACTCACAAGTATGATCCAAAGTATTAACAAATCCATATAAATGCACGCAAGTGTGTATTCAGTCCTAAATAAAAATGTGCCAGGTCAGTGAAGTAATACTATTATAAAAGTACATTGAGTTTATAAGCTTCTAGAAGTAATCCTGCTGTCATTTTTTTCATTGAATTGGTAACAACAATGTTTAGAAACTTTATACAAAAAATGCATGCAAGTTAACTTTCATGCTCAACATTAATAGATCACTGAATTTAAGAGTGTGGGGGAAGCCCAATGGGAAAACAGAACAAGAGTAAATTTCTTGTAGTGTGGTACTGCTTGAATGTAAAATATTTAGAAGAAATATTGATATTTCAAGAGGAAAAAGGAAAAAAAAGATGTCCTCAGTTATTATAAATGTAAGTAATTTATAATGGCTGTACTCTGGGCATGCTTCAAACACTAATCAAAAACGGAAGCAGTATAAATATAGCAGAAGTCTTCCTTGACTGAGTTCCAGTAGCAACCTCTAAGAGGGAATATTTGATGAAATGATAAAGGAGTTACACAGTTTGAGTTTTGTAATGTTTTATTAAATATGGGTAATTCAGAGTCTTGTATGTTAGCATGCAACATTAATTATACAATGGTAACTGAACAAGAAAAAGAAAAAGAGAAAAGAAGCAATTTCTCTGTGAGATCAGTTTTGCAGAAAATTACAGTGAACAATTACTATAATGCAGATTTCTTGCAAATTCCTCACAGCAGGGAGTTAGTTTCTGAAAGAATACCAGAGTGGATAATGGAATCAAGACTTTAGTGAAAAAATGCATTGTATAGTTTTACAATTATCTCATTTTATTTTGGCTTTTTAACAGCACCAAACTAAGTATAGGCACGTTGAACTTGCAAAAAACTTTTTCTCTACAGTGACTACTGTGGTTAATCACAGTATTCCATTTTCGTTCCTGAAAACACATTCATCACCTATCTGAGGCATGAATTTTAACATGAAATGAAACCCGCCACAGACATTTCCTTTCTACATTTCTCTTGACATCTAACACCCTCACTGTAGATAACTGTGAAATCCATCCATCTTCACTGTGGTTAACAAGCCCTCATATGCCCAGTAAAAGTTTGCCCTAATGGTAGTGATTGTTTCATCTTATGTTCATTTGCCTAACAGTGAAATAAGATAGATCTCCATTTCTGTTGTTTTCACAGAGTAATTAAACTGTCCATATTGAAATGGGATATCACATTAAATTATTGTCTTCACTATAAATCATCCTAATGCAGTTAAAAGAGCAGGTACATGCTCTTAAAATTCGGGCGCATGGAGGGACGAGTAGGCAGGGACAACTCTTCAATTTACCTATGTTTTACAGTAAAACTCTATTATATTTACAGGATCACATTCTGGAAGACAGAGGGGCTTAGGAATAATTTTTGTTTGCTTTCCTGTACAAGTTATCAGCTTCTACTGCCCACTATTTTAACGTACTAAGAATTACTTGTGTCATTCCTAATGGTTCTTCAAATTCTGTCAAAATGTCTAGGACTGCTTTGGTAGTTTCTACCAATGCTATTCACACACCCCCAAAAAACTGTTGCTTGGTGTTTTATTTTCTTGAAGAGCAAGTTTTCAAGAAGATACAGGGTTATTCACTTCTATGACACTGTTCCCTATAATTGTTTATCTTGGTTCTCTGCCATGGTTTAATTGCATTATTGGTTTAACATCCCAAAAGAGAATATTCACTAGTTTCTTGACGTCAAATTTGCATTTGCATAACATTTTAATTTAAGTTACTCTTTAAGCAGATAATGAGCTCTGCTTGTTTTAAGATAAAAAATATAACAATGCGCCCATTTTGAATACTTTGCATAAGAAAGGAGGGTATGTACTTTTTGTTAATTTTCATAAGGTACACAGACTACAAGACATACTAAAATGACCCTTTTGGTCTATTTGGAAAAAACACTATTTTCTTGTAAGTGCAGTAACCTCAAGCATGTCTAAAATTTTTAAGGTGTCTTGTAGAATATAAGCATAAAAAATGTTGTATTTATCTTGCATATTAAAAAATATCTTTGCTACAAATATAACTGTAAATAGGAGAGTTTCTAAATTGAAAGAGTAATTTTAGCCCCTTTTATGTATTGAAATAACTGTAGGCGATAAGAAATCAAAATAGCAGAGGCTAACACACATAGTTTTGCACTGCCTGACAAGGCCTGATCAGAAAAGAAATTGTGGGGGTTCTGATTTTTTTGCAAAAAAAATATAGGAGTTTGGAGCATTTTGGTAAACTGGATGAAGATGATATCCAGCAGAATTACTTAGGTATAAAATATTCTGGAGAGATGGGCTCAAAACTGTGAGTAAGGCAAGTGATTGATTTTGACAACTGTATACTGAGGGAAACAATGTTTATGTGTATGTTTTTTACATTAGATACTTTATCAGTTTTCCCCCATTGGAACAATCCTGATGGACACCAAATATTGCTAAACTTTATGGACAAAGAAGCAGTCATGTTCAAAGGGTAAGTTAAAAAGGATATTGATAGTGGATGACTTTTACTGTGCACTTTGCAGTGCTGGCAGTGACATTAAACTGTTACGACAACAAATGAGATATATTTGTATTATAGTCTGCCATTAGTCAGGGATTATTTTCCTTTTCCCTCAATATATATAGCTTCTAGTGGAGTTCTTACAAGCATTAGTAAGCATCTCTGTGAAAAGAATAACTATTTATCAATCCGTAACTGAAAGGCTGTTTTGAAACCTTATAGAGAGCTATTATACATGACGTAGGACTCCTGCATTTCCTCTACCTGCTTGATGAAAAAATCCAAGGTTCTTCTTGCATTTTTAACCTTTGATACAGATAATTGTTAGGTTTTCTCAGATATTAGCTCTATCTAATTTATGCACTACTTAGGAAAAAAAGTATTTAAAATATTATATTTTATAACATGTATATTGACAAACAGGCAGATTTAAAGCCTCCTAGGCTTACTTGAGGACATAGTTGGAGAATTTCCTCCATATTCTCCTTTTAGGAGCTTTTAAAACTTGTACTACTGACACAGAGTAAATCCTCTTTATGCACAGATAATCAATAAGATTCTGTAGGAACGCTGTTACTGGGCTTATGAATCTGGTTATCTGCAGCAAAAATTAAGGGAGAATAAATTATGATTTTCTTTAAGCATCATTTTCATCTGACATTTAGGTCAAATAAACCAGATGATTTGTACTGAAGAAAATCTAGTCATTTATTTCCTCTTTCCTTATATGATTTCATATAGCTCTTAGGATAAAAGAAAATTTGCATACTGTATCACAGAGGGACAAACTCTTTGAGCAATGCCTGGTAACTTCATACTAAGTTATAAAGTTGTACTAAGTGTTTTATACTAAGTTATAAATCTCATGCAAAAATACTAATGGAGAAAGATTAATAACTATCCTCTTATCTCATTTTAAACTGAAAATGAAGAAAAAAAGACTGTGGGTCACTGAAGAACATTTAATGTATGTGGAATTAACAAATATTCTGTAAGCTCCACACTACAGGAACACAAAGATATTCAGAATTTATGGGGCAGGAGGGAGGGATAGTGAAACTGTGCAGCAAATACCTGCAAAAAGCATGAAGAGTGAGAATGGACTTTCAGAATAGGAATGAACTTTCAAAGGAAGCTGACTTGTGTGCAGCTTTCCCTTTGGCAGGGTTTGCAGATGAGCACTGAACAGGAAAACAAAATCAGTCTGATTCCCAAAGAAAGGCCTACATAAAACAAATATCATTTAATTAAAAAAAGAAAAGGGAGGGAGTAAAGGGCAGGGATGACAAGGGAAGTGCTCTGGTATTCCTATCAGTATCTCAAAATAGGCTTTTATTTCTTGATTGTATCTCATGCTGATATAGATAAAGGAAGCCAAAATCATCAAGACAAAAATTTCAAGAAACAGGCTACATCATTCAGCCTTCCTGTGAACAGGAACATGGACAGAATATTAAGAAGAAAAAAAGCTGCCATTAATAAACTACAAGGAAGTACATGCATACAGAGTACTTCTACATTCACTCTCCGACCATGAGCATGTAAAGGCTTAAATTACAGTATTAAAGATGAAATACTCTGTTGATACGTGTTGCTCAGGATGCATGACACTGAATGGAGAAGGCAAGAGAAGGGAGAGTTATTTCTGTTGGGGGGAGTCGTTAGTGGGGTAATAAAGAGTGCAAGTTTTCAAAGATGTTACAGATGAGTAACTGTGCTCAGTGCTTTGTAAACACCTGCTAATAACACAGTGTAATGCTCAGGCTGATCTGTGATGCCCTTAAGCTAATTGGTAGGAAAAAATATAATACACATTTTGACTCTAGAAGAAAGAAGAGGTAGTGAAATGGCATAAATTACACCACAGCAAGCCACTGTAGACATCTACTATGAGCACAAAGAGGCAAAGGGAGCATCCACTGTGGAAAGAAAAAGAGTTTGACTTGAAAAAGATATATTTGTTTCACACTTCTCTTATGAGCACTCCTTGAACGAAGAGCAATGGATCTGCAAAACATTAATGGCCATTCTGAAGGCTTTGTTTCATCCCAGACAAGGTGGCATGGAAAGACTAGAAGTGAAAATAACTCAGAGTAGTTATTTAGATGTATTTGTTCAGCTTTCATATGTGAGGGAAATGCAAAAATATACTGCAGTAGGAACTTCATGATATTTCAAGTATCTGTTGACAAATACAACTCTCATGGGGAAATATTTTATCTTCTCTCTTCCTAGAAGAAAAAAAAAAAGATAATTGGGTTTTGTGGCTGATAAAGAAGTTCAGATAGATATTTGTATTGAAATGCGACAGAAATATGTATAAAATGCTGTCTTGCATGAGCTTATTTTAAACTTAATTTTTTTGTCAGCCTAAGCAAGACTAGGAAGGCAAAAAAGTCTGGTAAATAACTTTTATATTATCTACTTCACACATTTAGAGGTTAAACTTTGTTTGAAACCAAGGAAGCATATTACAAAAGTGGCATTGAATTGCTTTGCGCTACTGTAGTGATGACCAGTGTGTCTGCTTAAATATCCACTCTCCTTGTACCTGTACGTTTGTTGTAAAGAAATCCAGTAATGAAATCTTTGTAATTATTGTTTAGCATACCTTATGAAACAAAATGCCTTCTAGTGCAAATAAGTTTTGTATTCCCTGTAATAAGTTTTGAAGATATTAAGATATTAGCATGGTTGGAGGACTTTAATAAGATTTACTTATGACTCAGCATTTTCTGAATTTGCTTTATCATGGCATGGATCACCTTTAGAAACAGTTTAAAAATCTGCCTGGATAATACTGGGTTGTTTCTGGATTTTCTTCTATTAGTCGTCTGAGAATAGGAAACATAACTCTAAAGTAAAACAAAGTACTTCTAGTTTCTCAAAGCATCCATTGTCGCTTTAAACTCTTAACTTTTAGAGTCTCCTCCATTTTTTTAATTGTATTTCAAAGATTAATTACACAATCCTAGGTAAGGTGTAACAGAAGGGAGTATCTTCTTTCTTAATGCTGCAAATAATAAAAAGGTGTGTTATGTGTGTCATTTCAGAACAAAACATGCAAACTTAATTGTTGAGCATATAATATCAGAAAACTAAAAATAATTGTATTACAAAATATCTGAAAGGAGTAAGATTGAATTGTGAATGGCTTCTTCCAGAAAGTCTATAACTTAGACGGAAAAAACTAAAAAGAAACCCCCACTTCGCAAAACAACAAAACACAAATTGACACATCTTTTTATTTGCTATGCCTGAAATTGCTGATCAGGAGGCAGGGTGGTGACCTCTGCTCTCAGCCGTGATCATGGCATTGAAAAGTGTCATTGTGAGAAATTGGAAAAGCACAGAAATTCCATCAATGACTGAGTGGACACACACAATGCAGAATGTGCTTGTTATGGAAAAAATTGACACATTACTTACAAGATAAATGTAACAACAAGGCTGCCACCTGGTACCCAGCTTTTTTTTTGGTCGTCTTCTCTTCAGATGTGGTATATCTTCTAGTCACCAAAATTTGAGCAATTTTAAACACTGAAAATAATATATAAGCTAGCTATATCTGTGCTGCCAAGACAATAGCTTGTGGCATACACTAGGGCTGTCTAGTATAGTTGTTAATTTATTATTGCATAATGTGCTGTAACAACAACTTAATTTTCAAAGAATAACATACTAGGGACAGCCAGTAGTAGAACTGATACTGGTGTGCAAAGGTTTCATTTACAACATTAAGACACAGTATAAATTGTGCGTGGTTTCCAGAAAAGGAAGTTGTACATATTTTTGTTTAGAACTACCTAAGAAAACCCAAAGTTTTGAGATGGCATTTTTAAGAACACATTATGCTAATATTTTTCTTTCATTTGTATTATACTACCACAACATTTTTAGGTGTTACCTGATACCCTAATCCATTCATCATTTCTGTCTTGAATATCCTCCCTCAAAATTAGAGAATCATAGAATGGTTTGGGTTGGAAGGGACCTTTACAGATCATCTAGTTTAATGCCCTGCAGTGAGTAGGGACATCTTCAACTGGACCAGGTTGCTCAGAGCCATATCCAACCTGACCTTCAATGTTTCCAGGGATGGGGCATCTACCACCTCTCTGGGTAACCTGTTTGTGTGCTTCACCACCCTCAGCATGAAAAAAATTCTTCCTAATATACAGTCTAAACCTCTTTTAGTTTAAAACCATTACTTCTGTTCCTGTTGCTACAGGCCCTTTAGCAGTTCTCCCCCATCTTTCTTCTAAACCCCCTTTAAGTACTAAAAGGCTGTAATAATGAAGAAATGATAAATATGTTTGTGGTGGTGGTCTTTAATGATAATTACACAAGACAGATGTTAAGTTTTTGAAACAGGACTGCAAAATATGCTTTTTGAAAAACGAAAATGTAACTAGACTAGATTCGAAAGGGGGATGGGGTTGAGTCAA
>WAAB01019284.1:21971-71756 GCA_013389865.1 Piaya cayana | reverse complement strand
AAAAAAGGTGCAGTGAAATAAAGGGAGAGAAGAAGAACCTAAGAAGGCAGAGAGAAAAAGAGGAGAAAATTAGCAGGACAAAAAAAAATAGTCACACACAGGAAAAAAGGGTCCATATTGTGGTGGGCACATGCATATGTTCTTCTTGGCAGGAATTATTTTTAGAGCAGGTCCATGTCTGATTAAAATGTGAGGAGTGGTCTTGTGGTGCCTGCACTGTTTCTCTGTTATGGAAAGCTCTTGAATTGGTGCAAGAGCAGAAGTTCCTTTGGGAAAGTTCTTGAATTGGGGCTGCGGGCTCCAAGGTCACCGGCATTGGGCACCAGGGAGGGAATGGAGGGAGGTATCCCAGACTGTCTTATTTCTACTGAAGAGTAAAGATGAGATTCTTGCAGGAACTGTGCTACTCAACCCCTTACCCTCTTCTTCCACCAAAGGAATGTCTTACAAGCAAGATCGGTGATGAAGAGCAGCAATGGTTTCACCCTCTCCTAGTGAACTGTGCATGCTCCCATCTTTACTTTAATAATTTACGCATTTTGTTATTCTGTATCAGAATGTGTGACTCAGATCTATGAAAATACATACTTCCAAGGAGGAGACCTCATTACAGTTTTCACACCAAGTGCTAATTACTGTCAAGTTGTGTGTACTTACCATCCTACCTGTCTACTCTTCACCTATTTGCCAGCAGCATGGACTAAAGATCCTGCAAAAAGGTAAAATGTTTGTGTTTGTGTGTCTTTTGGTAATTTTAGGAACTTGGTAACATTTTGACAGAACACAGGCACACAGGGAAAGCTACAGGGTTACTGTGGAAAAAAAAAGTCATGTTTCTTTAAAACTGGTGATCCAAAAGAATATTTGCTTAAATTTGAAAGACTAAATTTGGTATTAACTGATCTTTCACACTTGCATTCCAACCCTTTCAAGGAAACAGAACTGACTGTGCAGTCCCTCCTGTGTGTCATGTATTTATTGCTGAAGGACAGTGTGAGCAATTTAACATCTCTGTTTATGGTTCCCTCTACTGTCCTTCACCCTCTATATTTTGCATATTTTTCTCATAATTAAGAACTTAAGTAGCCTGAGAAGATAAGCCTGCCTTCCCTTTCTATGCCCAGTGCATTTCTATCCCCCAGACCTTGGGCTGTGCTTCTTGTTTTAGTGAGACCTCTCGGAACTCCCACATACATCAAGTAATGTCATCTGCCACTGAATGTACCATTGCTAACAACTCAGATGTGGCTCAGATTGCAAAAATCTCTCTGTACTTCAAAAGTGGTGAATTGCTGCATTTTAAAACACAGGTTTTCCTGCTACTTAAAAGACAGCGATACAGAAATGCTGCCGAAAGTGGATATGGATGGAGCTATCTCTGGGCATTCCTTAAAACAGTGTAATATCCAAATTAGTGGTAAGATATGGTTATTCACACATATGCATTTTGTGCCCTATATCATGTAGCAGATGCATTTTGAAAACAGGAATAGAATCAGGGAGGCAGTCAAACAGTGATTTGTATGCTCTTTGCCAGATATCTTTCAAGCATAGCTTAGAAAATCTGCCACTGCTTTCACCCTTCAGCCCCAACTATCCACCACCAAGGCTCCCCAGATGAGTTTTCAGGGAGATTATGCTCCTGTAGTTACTAATTAATTTGCTAGAAGCAGATGGGAGCATATGCTTTAACTGGTAGTTCCAGTTCTAAAGAATTATTTACTACCATTCCACTCCAGCAAGCTGCTCATGCACTGTGTATGACTATGCTTTGTAACTTTGTAGAGTAGATGCCCAGCAAAGCAGAAATGCTTATGCACAAAACGATCCTGCTGCCTTCATGATTTTGTGCAATAATTTATTAGCATAATTTAGTGCATGTGTGCTATGCATAGTCCTACTGTCATCGTGCTTAATCTGTGAATTATCAGCAGGCATATTTAAAGCCTACAAAATATGTTGTTTTAAATATGTTTTAAACTTGTACCATTATATTGATGGTATTAAAGGGAGATAAGCTTAAAACGTTAGCATGGTATTGCAGGAAAACAGATTAAAGAAGAGTATACTTGTTAATTTCTTAACTTTCAGGCCAAATACTGTTTTACAGACGTCAGGCTAGTTCTTTATTTTTATTGGTATAGCACCTCAACATAACATGGCTACATGGGTCTTTATGCAAGTTCTCTGCTGCAGCTATTGACAAATCTGTCATGCTTGCTCTTGTTTGTCACTTGCCTTTCAGAGCACTCAGGACTTTCAAAGAACTTCCCTGCCAACATCGTGTTGCATTTACATTTCTGAGTAGATTTGATCCAGTAAAATAATTTTCAGTGGGATGTTATTCTTTATATAAACTAACTAATATCACTGGAGTTGCTCTTAGTTGTCATTAAAATGAAAATCTACCTGTAAATGTTTAAAAATCCACTAAGTGTGTGACTGACTCATGTTCTGCAAAGAGACTCAACTGACCATAATGTGAAACCTGCATACTGCATGGGAGAAAGCTATTTCAAACCCCACAGTCCTAATTCTCCCTCTGTGAAGTATATATTAAATCTTCTGACTCAAATGGGAGATGATTGTTTCTTATGAGGATAGAATTTGCCTTTTACACTGCTCTATGAATTTGGAAATAGAAAAGCATGTTGAGGATTAATTCTGAGTTCTTGCTTTGGTTATTGTCACCATGGTCTCAACCATAGTGGTTAGAACTCCCCTCCCATGTAGGAAGAGGCACTGTCAAAGCCTGATATCTTTTTTTCCCCTGCCATGTGGTACCACTCTATACTTCTGATTTTGATGATAGGAATGTATGATGTGAAGTATAATGTAACTGAAGTGAGTATCGAATGTGGAATCTGGATTACAAGGACAGTGTCATACAAACTGCTGTCTTTTGGGCAGTTTGAGGTTATGGTGTGGTGAAAAGAATAGAAACATGTTTTCAGCGCTTGGTCTCTTTTTTTTTTTTCCCCCCCAGCTTGCAGCCTAGATGTCCACATAGGACTGGATATGGAAGGGAAAATTTATGATGTTACTATGGCTGACAGCTACCAGCAGTGTCAAAAAAGATGTACCAATGACAACCGATGTCATTTTTTCACATATGCTTCAGAAACGTTTCACAGTGCAAGCTTTCGGTAAATACAGGTTTGATCCCTTTCCTTGGACATCACTGTGCTTTAGTGAATAAATCTCAGAACAATCTAAAGGGCAAAAATTTATTCAAGGAAATAACTTTTCCCTGACTTGTCATCCTTTCAATATTTATTTTAACTGACAGATATCAAAATGTCTGTAGTAAATTAGCTTTCATTTGTCCATTGGTGAGAAAGACAAACTTGATTATTATAGTAATGAATAAAATAAAAATACTCTGGAGAAACTGAAGTACAATTTATATTGTTTGATGCATGGCTTTATTGCTCTATTAAAACTTGCTCTGAAAATGAATTGACAGAGCAGACAGAGAAATCATCTAATTTTTATCAGACCTACTTTTTAGCTGTTAATATTTTCAATTTTATAAATTAAACATTGTTTGACTAGCTCTATTCCTCATTTAAAGACTATTCTAGAGACTGGACATTACCCTGGTCCATGGCCAGAACATGCACCATGGTAGGAATTTTGGGGTCACAAAGACGGTCTAGACCAAGGAAGATGGCCTGTTGTCTTACCACTTTCTTTATTCTCTGTTACTCAGTAAAAAATGCTTCTTGAAAAATACCAGTTTAGGAACTCCAACCAGCATAAAGGCACTTGATGAGGTTGTGTCTGGATTCTCTTTAAAGCCTTGCCAGCTTTCTGAAATAGGTAACTATTTAAAAATCTCTGTTCAGTTCAATCTTAAGGGCTATAGGTGACAAGGTGCAGTCTATGTCTGACATGTTTAAGTGTTTCATTGTGTAAAATAATTCTAATAGAAACTTATTCTTGCAAATATTGTTAGTACTCTCAGGCACAAAGGAGGCTTGGCTCTTTTTAGTTTTTCCATTTTTATCATTTGTCTTAAAAAACCCAGTTGCCTACTTTGAAGATCTAAATTATTTTATTTGTATACCTCGTATGCACTTAGAAATTTTTAATGAAGACCTGCAGCTTTCTAATACAACTGGCTAATGTGAAGAGATGTACTCTGTGTTTTGTGGGTGATTTGTTATGAAAGCTGTGTCTGTCCTTGTTCTTGCAATCAAAAATCACCAATATTATAGGATTTCTCTGATTCCTGTTCTGAACTCTCTTCTTGATTCTTTCTTTTTCTTTTTTTAATATCAATGTTGTTGACCATCTAACTGCAGGATTATTTTCATGAAGAAGAGAGAGAGAAAAAGAAGAATTAGTTCTTTAGCTTTTCTTGTTTCCTTTGCCATTAGTTTTCCTTCTTCCTTGAGCAGAACCTGAGCTCCTTTCTTGATGCTAATCAAATGGCACTGAATATTTTTCTTTCAAGAGTTTTTCCCTTCCTATCTGGCCTTTCATTTCGTGCCTTTGTCTTTCTGATTTTGTCCTCATGAACACATGCTACTGTGCATCTGTAGCAATTTGTTTGCATTTCTGCTGTTTGCAAATTACCTTCCTTGACGTCATTGAATACTGAACAATCACAGAATATGATCATTGAGATCATGGTTTGGCTTCCCCAAGCCTCCATAATGCACATGTGTACTTTAAATCAAATTTTCTTTAGAAACTATCTGTTCTCCTGAACTCCTTAATGTGGGCCTTACCCACTAATAGTAAGAGGTAGTTGACTTTTATTTTCTAGTCCCCTGATTTTTTTTCATTTCTTATTCTGTAATCATTGTCTGCTATTATTGTCCTTTCATGCTTATGTTTTTTTGTGAAAACTTTGTCAAAATACCATCCCTATTATATTAGTAAATCTATATTCTAACGTGTCATTTCTTTTCCTCTCTATATGAACCTTATCTCTGTTCAGTGGCCCTCTTCACAAGTTTATGCATTCAAAGATGAACTTGAGAAGTAATTTTTGGTTAAAATGTGGTATTATATTTCCAGTTTATCAGTCACAGAGGAAAGAGAATCTGAATAAGGATAGAAATGAATAATCTGTAAACCTTAATAGTCTGATAACATCATAAAATAATTGGAATTTTGATATTTTATTCTTGTTTTGTATAGATTGTCAAACAGACATTTTTGAAGATCAGGAATTTTCAGGAATGAACATTACAAGTTTTTTCACTCCTGATACCTCTGTCTGCCAAACTATTTGTACATATTTTCCAAAGTGCTTGTTCTTTACATTCTTTACCAGGGAATGGCAAATAGCATCCCAAAGGTGAATATGACAAATAAGTTTAATTCCTTAAGTATATATGTTTATTTAAAATAAAACTAAACAAATGACAAACCACTCAGTCTTTTTTTAAACCATTATTTTATTATACTTCTGGAAATTTTTGCTAGCATGTTATTTTCAATAATGCAGAGCTTCTAATGTTTTGCATTCCTAAGTTCATAATTTCTTGGGGGCATTTCATCTGTTCTCCTGCGTGAACAGGAGGTTTGTGTTACATCTGCTTGTCTACTGGTAATCTGGAAAGATTTAGGCATGTCAAAGAGAGAGTCATCTTGCTGATTACTTTCATGACTTAAAGGTGAATTTCATGAAATTTCCTAGCACTATTAAGTTATTTACTTTACTACTGTATCAATAAAGTTAACGGGTTTAAAAATATTCCTACTGAGATTCCTTCTTTCATATGTAGTAGTGAGAACAGTTAAAAACCTGTATTCCACCCAAAATGGAAGAATAACTTTTCAAAGGAATTTTGTGAAGAAGCAAAATTGTGACTGCATGTATCGCCTAAAGTCACCTCTTCCATATATGAAGTCCAACACAAAAAAACTCTGAGACTAACCCTTTAGCTCTGGAACCAAGAATGGGAGGAAGAAACAAAGAGTTGGTTCTAAAAAATGCTCTAGTCTGTCACAGTGAGACAAGGCTCAACTTGGTCGCTTCACTCAGTATGAGTGTATGCATGTTCAAATATAAATGTTTTCTTGTCCTTGGCTGGAAAATGTCAGTGTGCAAGAGTAAAGAGAGAGTTAACATCAAGTTAACATCAAAGAAATCCGTGATGGAAATTTTTCAATTATTGACTGAGGCTTACAGTGAAGAGATCCCAAAGATTGAGTCAGTGCTGCAAGGAACCATTTTTTGTTGGTATAAGATGTGAAAACAGAAATGATGAGATACTCAACAGCCTTTCAGAAAATGATCTATGGAATTGCTTTGAACATTTGCAGCATCTTATGCAGCTGTATGTTAACTTAGAAGGGAACTATTTTGAAGGTGACCATAGTTGATTTTCTTTATTTGTTAAACAAAAAAGGTTACAGGCAGTCTCTCTCTTTTTTTTTTTTTTTTTTTTTTTTTTTGTATTGGACCTCATATATATGAATACCACATAACTTTAGTGTTACAGTCATATATTGTTTTACAAAACTACAAAAGGCCCCTCAAGTTAATGTGAAGTAGTGAACTTAGTGAATGCATTTTATGAAGCACTTCTACTGATACAAGCTTGGGAGGGACCTGCTGACCCCCACCCCCCCATTTAAGAGCATTTCCTTATTAACACCTAAAAAAAATTTTAGAATGTGAGAACAGATTTAGTTACTGTAAAAATTTTTCATTTTAGAAATCTTTGCCTTCTGAAGACATCAACAAATGGGATACCAGAGGCACTTATATCACAAGAGAATGCTGTGTCAGGTTTTGGTCTGCTAAATTGCAGAAGATCCTTTCCTGGTAAATAGTATATTACGATAACAAATTCTTAGTTTGAATTAAATAGATTAATAGGCTTTCTGATGCTTGAAATGCACTCATTCTTACAGTCTGCAATTCTCGCACTTACACGAATATGAATTTTTTGGGAGATGAACTCAATGTCACTTATACTAAAGGACACAGAGCCTGTCAGCAGGTTTGCACAGATGTGATCCGCTGCCAATTTTTTACCTACTTTCCCCTCCAGGATTCATGCAATGAGGAAGGGTGAGATATATTTTAAAAAAATATTTAATGACTGCTGAAATAATCATTTTTCAGACTTGGGGTGAGGCTAATGTGTTCTGCATGAAAGTACAAACTGAATCTTTGCATTAATTCACTGGCAGAAAGTGTGAGTGCCACCTGAGAATGTCGTCAACTGGATCTCCAGTGAAAATAGTACATGGACCAGGACGGATCTCTGGATACTCACTAAGATTATGTAAAAAAAAAGCCAGTACTGGTAAGTAAAACCTATTTAATGAAAAAGAGGCAGTGCTCAACTGATTTCAGTACAGGAAGCCAAAACTTCTGTTTTGGTTTGGTTTTTAAGTTGGTTGCATTGAATTGGTTGCATTGTCCCAACAAGATTCCCTGTGAAGTTAAAGAGTTTTGACAAAGTGAATTTGGCCAGGTCCACAAATTGTAAACACCAGTGGTAGCACTGCAAGCTTGATTTTAATAGCCTTTGTGATAATAAATATCAAAGGGATATGAATGTGCCATGTATCACCTTGTTTGCAATAGATCAGTCCCTATTCAGGGGTCCGTGCTAGTCTCATCTTCATTTTTCATTGTTTAGTGCCAATTATCTTTAAGTACAGTTTTGAATAATTTCTGTAGTGTGTATGCAGCATTCTGCAACAACTATTAGAGTCGTTGGAGGGATGGACTCTTCCCCTGGTGAATGGCCATGGCAAGTCAGCTTGCACATGAAGCGGTCTCGTCACAGACACCTCTGTGGGGGCTCTATCATCAGCAACCAGTGGATTCTTACGGCTGCACACTGTGTCATGAGGTGAGGCCTAACTGTAAAAATCTTCATCTAGTGTGTTAGATAAGTAGAGATCCAACTTTCAGAAAAATAAAAATGAGATCTAGAGTAAATTAAGCTGTTTTAATGTAGCCAAAAAGTGGACTTCTAAGGTAGACAATTCATAATGTAACCCCATACTTAGTCCCTTGTAGAACAGTATTGGTTTAAGTTTTGAAAGTGTGAAAATAAAAAAATGGTAAGAATGACACAGTGCTATTCACTGTACGCTAAGGAGTAATGGAAGATATTGGTATCTGTGCATGAACTCTAAATTAGAGCAAAACTTTTCATAGAATCATAGAATCACCAGGTTGGAAAGGACCCACTGGATCGAGTCCAACCATTCCTATCAAACACTAAATGTGCCCCTTAGCATCTTGTCCACCCGTCCCTTAAACACCTCCAGGGAAGGTGACTCAACCCTCTCCCTGGGCAGACTGTTCTAGTGCCCAGTGATACAGATTGTTTGTTTTTTTCCCTCAGTCCTGCGAATCCCAATATTTGGCGTGTTTATTCTGGTATTTTAAAACAGTCAGAAATAAATGAGGATACGCCCTTCTTCAAAGTGGAAGAGATTATTGTTCATCCTCAGTATAAACATGAACGGATTGGATATGACATTGCATTAATGAAACTTGATAAACCTATGAATTTTACTGGTATGTATTTCAGAGGAATTCTGAAAATATACAGGATGACATGGGACTGGTATTGGTATGTCAGTGCATGACACCTGGGCTGACTTCCTTTAACGTACAGTTTCTGTGATTTGAAGAGAATCTCATTCTGTTGGCTTTGAAAAGATAATTTGTGTTATTCATTTATGTGACTGGAACAATATATAGCATAAGGGACAAAGCATAACATGGAGCTTATCATCAGGGTTATGTAGGTGCCACAAAACTTCGTTGTTGCAGGTCTCTCTGCTAGTCAAACTAATATTTTTAATCATATTTTAGATCTTCAACTACCTATTTGCCTGCCAGCAAAAGAAGATGCTAACACACTTTATACTGACTGTTGGGTAACTGGATGGGGTTACAGAAAAGAAAAAGGTACCAATAAATACTTTAAGAGTGAGTTCTTGTATTTGCAAAATTCACATGGTTAAAGAAAACATCTTCCACAAAAAAACAAACCAAACCAAACCAAAAACTACGCATCCCACCAGAAAAACCTTTTTGAGCTTTGAAAAAAGGAATTATGATCACAGGGTACACAAAGTACATGCATTTGCTCACATATGTGGTTAAATGAATTCACATCAGTCATCTGAGTCAACAGACATGAATATAACAGTTTCTATATGCTGATAGTCTACATCGATTCTTTACACTGTAAAGCTTTTCTGCTGCAGGTAGTCAAATTCTGCAAGTTACCTAATTTCACATCACCTTGTGTGCTCTCAGACTTCTAGTTATGAGGTAATATATTATATTGAGATGAATTACAGTAAATAGTGAATCTGTAGATTACCTACTCCAGATCTTATTAATACAAATTAGATCTTATTAGTACAAATTTGTGGTCTAATCTTTCTATTTACATATGCTGAGCATTTTGGGGAGTTCATAAGTAAGTTAAGCCCAGTGACTGACTGCATCTTGCCTGCCATGGCTGTATAAGAAGAGAGAGGGCAAGAATATCTTAACTGAGGAAATTTAAACATAGTAGGTACAGCAAGAACTTTTGATTTCAGCTCCTTACTCACGTACAAGGATAAAGTGTTATTATTACTTTCTTATTTTTACTAAGGAACATTCATTTGCAGGTTAAACCAAGTACAGAAAATTTTCAAACCAATGAATTTGTGAAAAGACAGTCTGAGCTCATGATCTTACTATGTGATTCTGTTAGTTGTTCCTGTAGTAGCTGTATAACTTATTTGATTTCATTTGTCATTTTCCTGCTTTACACTGACACACATTTGGTTAAAGTCAGGCCACATTTTTTTTCTTGTGTGTTTTTTTTAAAAAAAAGAAAATTGTATTATACTCTTGGCTACTATTATTGATACCTGGCCAGCAGTTTATTGAAATTAATTAAAATCTAATTGTCCTAAGACATCATAAACCATATAGGAAACGTATAAAATTATCACTAAATAACCTCATGTTCCAGTAAAAATTGGAACAGATCCTGACAAAGATCTATTTCTTTTCAGTAATTTGAAATCTGTAAGAATACAATCTTAAATACATTCTGCACAGCCCTCAAATACATTTCTTTAGATTCTGGCTTAATGTACTGGTAAAACCCAGTGTATATCTGGAATACACACTGCTTTTTGTGTTTCCAGCAGAAAAAAAGCCAACAAACCTATCACTGAACTGAGGGATTTTGAATTACAGTCTGCACATAATCCATGCTTTTTTAAAAATGAGATAATATCCACAGGACTTCAGAAAGAAGAGATCGAAGTATGTTGCTTTTATGATTCTGAATGTAGATTATAAACAGTGTTGATGACTTTTGTGTTTTGATAGTAGATGAGATTTGATCTTTTTTGATTTCATATGGAGGTAGGCCAAGTAGCTGTTAATTATCTAAGTCTGGGTTTACATTTACTTATTAATATGTATAATTTCCATGTATTTTTTATATATATGTATTTTTATACATATAACCCCCTCTATTTAAATGATGTCTTTTCCTTTATACACTTTCCTATCTAAAGATTAGAGTTCAATGTGAAATCTAATAAATTTAGGCAGATATTTATAGGCTAATTTCTTCCGTTAATTTTTAAGAAAAGGTAGCTCTCCAATACTCTTATTTACCCCCTGAGAATGACTTGGGCTCGGAGCAGTACAGGGTTGCCAGCTGAGTGTTCCAATCCTATCATTACATATTACTATGAAATCGATGTTAATAATACAGAGCAATGCCTTCAACAGGAGGACTGGTTACAATGGCCAATGTCCTGAGATCTGTGCTTATATGAAGATTCATTGCAAATCACAGTGCAGTTATGAAGCTTTGCCAGTCATGAGACATAAAATGTCATCATAAAAACATTCAAATTAGTAGACAACCACAAAAAAGGAAAGACAGCATCATGAACATATAGAAGCTGTGGCCTCGATCTTTTTAATACCAAGATATGGGGATTTCTAGAGTTTAATTTTAATTTTTTTTTCTGTTAGGAGTAAACGTTTCTCTGTTCATACTGCCTATTACACAGGTCGGGTAGAAGACATTCTTCAGAAGGCTACTGTTCCTCTGATGTCAAAGGAGGAATGCCAGGCAAGGTACTGGAAACGCAGAATAGGTGATAAAGTAATCTGTGCTGGCTATGATGAAGGTGGAAGAGATGCTTGTAAGGTAATGAAAATAAGTAGCATGTACTCGTATTTTCCAACCATGTGTTCAAATATGAAATACTACAATTATTTTTAATTGCCTTTAGCTGTTGATTAACTTGTCACTTTTGCAAATCAAAAGCAATGAAAATTAATATATGTTCAAAACATTTCTGATGTGGCGTTGAAATCATTACAGATATATTCCATAAATAAGAAACTCTGAATATGTGTATCTCATCCATTTAGGGAACAAGAGTATTTTTTCAGAGTATCAGAAATCCAAAGAGAGCAAGTATAATATCTCTAAGTACTTCTCCAATAAAAGCAGATTTCCTATGTGATGTTTTTATTTCTTGACATGAACTACAGTATATGAAAGTTTATTTTAAAGTATTCACTGTCAACAAACCAGAAGGGACAGTGCTAGCAGTGCTATTAAAATGCGCAGGAGATGGAAAGATAAAGACAACTTGAGCAGACGGATCTGTTCATTATTAGAACTGAAAATGTCACAGCATCATGAATTCAGTGAGTCAAATTCTCTGCTCGAGTGTAAACTTATGCACTCACATTGATTTAAATATTCCGAGTTAACTTACGCAAGAAGAAAAGAGCCTGATTAGTAAGATTAATTTCTATACCAAATATAGTAGTTTTACTTTAAGCATTTAATTGTTAACATATTTATGTTCAACTGTTGCTGTTACTGTGATAGATATTAAGTAATTAGTAATAAAAATACTTGGAGCTGGGAAGTATTTTTTCCTCTGTTCCAGTTAAGCTTTCTTTATCTGCTACAGTGTACCAGAACATGGAGGTGCTGTTTTATAAAAATAACACACTTAGTACTGCCTCAACAACTCATAACAGCTACACTGAAGAACCTTATGTTCAGAAAGATCAGTTAGGAATAAAAAAAGAAAACAGAGGGGTGTTTTATCCTCAGAGAGACAAAGTCACTCAAACAAGATAAGCTATGTAGCCTGAGGTTTGTGTACCAAAACCAAGGTCATAAGAGAAAACATTGCCAAATTTACCTATTTTCTCACTTAAGCATGTAGTTTTCGTTGGGTTTTAAAGAAGTGTATGTAGATTTTTTTTTTAAAAAATCCCCAAACATACCAAACAAAAAATGAACAAATCTAAACACAATAGTTTTGAACCTTAATGGGAAGACAAAATGTTTTGCAAAGACTGGATAATATTTAGAGGTCAATTTGCTAGAAAAACCGAAAAATTTACTTCAGTAATTTACTTAAAAACAGGAACCTTGCTTCAGTACACTGTTAATTAGCCCTAAGCAAAAGTATTGGTAATCTAGGCAGTTATACTGGTCTTAACACTGAATGTCACTGATTTTAATCAAGGCTTGCTTTGAGGGAGACATACTGACAAGAGCTATTCCTTGCATGCTCTGTCTTTCCTCTGTGACACAGGGAGATTCAGGAGGGCCACTGTCATGCATGCACGAGGAGGTGTGGTATCTGGTGGGCATCACCAGCTGGGGTGAAGGGTGTGCCCGCCCCAGGCAACCGGGTGTCTACACAAAAGTTGCTGAGTATTCAGACTGGATTCTAGAAAAAACTACGTGACATGAGAGTTACCTGCTGTCTCAAAGTGATATCATGGACTAATAACCCTAGGAGCAATCTGATGGAGTGTATTAAGTGGTTTTTTTAAATGGTGTTTCTTCTTATTAGCCAGGAATGTAAAAGACATTATTAAAAAAGAAGAGCAGGAATGAATGAAATTTGCCATTACTAAATAAAAAGCAGTAATAAAAACAATCTATGTGGTCACTGATTTGACAGAAAAAAGTGTAAGTCTGAACCATTTCTTTCTTCTGTCCTTGCTAGCATAAACTGGGAGTGGCTGGGGTTGGAGGGCATGTGTGCATCTGGGAGATGAGAACTGCTCCTGACTTCTGAAATTTGGATGCAGTAACGGAGATATCCCTCCCTTGTCTGAACTTGGTTGAACCAACAAGTTACAAATTTACAACAAAACTTGGGGAAGGCAAGCTGAGGCAGGGAGAGGTCCTACAGTTCTATCAACCTTGTTTCATTAGGGTATTAGCCAAAAAAGTGGAAGAACTAACAAAAAAAAATCCCAAACCCAGAGCCTTGGCAAGCCCTTGAGTAAAAATTTTTCAAGTATGGTAAGTACTGTCTTTCACATACGTTGTTGTAATTTCTGTAGAGAATTTTGCAATAAGAATTGTAATGTGGCTGTATTTCCCTTGAAGAAGACTAGCCAGAAAGTCAAGTAGAGAATCATCCCCTTTAGAGACATCACATGTCATGGATATTTAGCACAATATATTTTTATTTTCCTGATCCTTAGCTTCTCTTGAATAAAGAAACAGCTTTCTCTTCTTTTTTCTTCTTTCTTCCTAGTTTGTGTTAGGTAGCAAATATGCTTTGTGGCCAAAATTAACATTAGTTTGAGAAATAGCAGTCAAAAAATGTATTATTTGCCCATAATAAGAGGCAGCATTTCACACTGAATCAGAAATGAAGGCACAGGCTGAACTTCACATTCTAGTTTCCTAATCATCTAAATTACTTTAAGTGCTGAAAATGTGTTCTAGAGCTCTACTCATAATTGCCACACGCCCATACTGGGTATGTTGAGGTAAATGACAGGAGTGGCTTTGCAAGGTCAGTAAGATTAGAAACGAAACATCAAATTTATGGAAGAAAACAATCAGGCTGCTGAAAATGAAATCTGTGTTTAATATTTTATTCTTTATTTGCAGCTAAGACTGAGGAAAAATGTACTTCCAGAACTACAAGGTTACAAAGAGTTGTATCTGTGCCAAAGTGTTCAGAGTTCCTGGGGTTGGAGTACTTCTTGAGGTGTGCTGTTCTAAGCTGACCCCAGTAAATGCACCTGAAATTCCAAAACTGTATTTAAAAGCTGAGAGTGTTTGTTTTGTTTGTGTGTTTAAATAAAAAAAAATTCAAAGCGGGGATGAGAACTGTCCAAATGGAACAGGAAGGGGTAGAGAATGGTGGTATTGCAGACTCTTCTCAGGAAAGAAGAGTGGTGCTCACAATGGGCTCCAGGAGACAAGGACTTGCATCACTGGTTGCGTAGAGTGCCAATGTTCTCCTGTTTTGGGAATCCTCATGCTGTCTGTAAAGGTTCAGAGAGCCAACAGGCCAAGTTTGGCGTGCTGTGGGGCACTGAGTAAGTGGGGAGAGGGAAGGTATAAGACAGTGCTGGGACTTTTTGCTAACACTGCAGAGGCAGAATAGCAGATAAAAATGTGGGGGCTGGTGTCATTTTCATGCTCTGTTTCATCCAGAACTGATTTATAGTATCAACAAACCTGAGACATGCTGCTACAAGTCTAGAGACTTAAATAAGGGACTGAGAAAGAGTAGGAAAAAATAGAAAGAAGAGCAAAAAAAACCAGAGAGTCCTGGCATTCAAATTTGATTCTGATCTCATAGGAAAGAAATGAAGACAGCTGGAAAATTGCTGCTGAAGAAACAAAGAAATTGCTTCAGTTTGAAAGCAGGCTGAAACTTTCTAAAGAAGAATCATCAGAAGACCATCTGAAACACCCACTGCCAGTACTCGAGCTGTGTATTTGCTAAAGAACATATGCAAAGTTGAACTGATAACCTTTAATACCTTCTCATCAGCTTCCTTTTCAAATGCACACAGAATGCATGTGCTTCCCTTCCCACCATCCCCCTCCCATGTGTGTATGTTTTGTTTAGTTTTCTGCTATGAGACTTTCCAGGTTGTGGCTCCTGGACTAATGAAGAGGGGTGGCAGCTCAACAGTGCTCTGCAGACCTCTGCTCCATGTTCTGTTTCTCAGAGGTGTGCAATATTACAGAGGAAATTTAGCTGTTCCTGTGGAAAGGATAAGGAATGTCAGCAACAGCATACATGTTTCATGAGTAGCAGTTGACCAGACGAAATGTCTTATTCACTATATTTGCACTTAGAGCAGATATTTTTCAGTGAAATTTTGTGTTAGTTATCCATTCATCCATAACAAATTTCTGATAGCTAAAAGTGAGTAACAGAACTAGATATTATGCAGGAATTCCTGGTAGCTATGCAAAGTCCTTGTGTCTTCATTTAAGAACAACTACATAAGGCATTCCATGGAGGGAATATCTGACCTTTCTGTGGATTTATATACCAGCATAATATGTAATTCATTGGGACCTTCAGACTCACAGATAGCAACACATTGGTGTTATTGTTATATTGGTTAACCTTTCTGGTATCAGTTGGTACCTTGCACTGAATGAGAGGGAGTTTATGATGTTTATTTTTTCTCCCTTCTTCTCTGTGTCCCTGGGGAAAAAAAAAATTAAAAATTAACCACCACAAGACCTATCTCAATCTCATTAAAGGAAAGCCTGACCTTCTGGTTCAAATCTACATGTTTATGTTGGTACAGAACATAAACACAAGTTCTTTAGTTGTTATTTTGAGTAATTGCAGGTGTCTCTATTGTGTCTTATATTCAGCTCTTTAATTACATTAAAATCAATGATGTTCATAATCTTACTTACACTAGTGAGGCAGAACTATTTCAAGGGGCAAGAACCACTGTTGATGTATTGAATAGCAGCATTAGTTTGTCCTGATGTTTTGTACAAATAAGGTCCCTGGTCCTAGAAATTTAGTCTCATTCAGGCACAGATTATGTGTTGTGATAATGTGGAGAGCAATTATTTTGTCTTGAAGTAAGGCATACTGTAGTGCTGCTCAAGTGGACTCTTTAGCTTGTAATAACCTTCTCTGTAGTAATTTTAATGAAATCGTAAATCAAACAAAACCAGCTTCCCACTAAAATGGCTTTGCATTGTGTTTCCTGTCACTGTTTATGCTTTGCCTAATGTCTGAGGCTGAAGTGCTTCTTGAAAGTGACCTGAGCTGGGAATAAGATGACATGAAACCTCTCATTTTTTCTGCCCTGGAGAAGTAAAAATTCTTGAAGTGAAGATGTACAGAGATCAAGTAGTGTGTCCATGGGGAAGGGAATAATTTGGTATTGGTTTTTAGCACAACTTTTATTTGTTCTGTGAAAAACAGTTTTTCTGCTGTGATGAAAAATGCATCTCAGATGCTGAAAAGTAAGGAACTGGAAAATCATTCACAGTGGTGGTCTTCATAGTAGGAAAACTTACTCAGCTCAATTAAAACACAGATTCTTATTCTCTGCCTAATTTCCAGTACATAAGGAAGAATTTTTGGAAAATTATTGCTAGCTCATTTTGTTTATGAAATACTTGCGTTATGGTATATTAAAAATTCATTTCTGCTTTAAATAAAAGGCAACATTGGTTTGCCTCTTTGAACAATAATAGCAGATATGAAATATTAGATATTAATAGTCAAACATTTCCTGGAATAGCAAATTAATTGTTTTTCCTGTGATCTTGCTGTTGTAAGTAATTTTATAGTTATTTATAGATGCATTAGAGTTACTGTGGAGTGTTGTATGTTACAAGAGGTTTTTCATGCGTATTATGCAGTGGAAATGTAAACCAGTTGTTTTGCATCTTCTTAGTGTTTCTTATTTCTCATAGGATCAGATAAAAGAGATCTAGAGAAGGTCCTTAAAGATTAACTAGTGTACCATCCTGCCATCATGCACCAGCAAGAACCTCTTTGTCACTCATGACTAGGGTTTCTCTAGCCTCTAGCAACAGAGGTTCTACAGTCACCTTGCACAAGATTTTCCAGTGCTCTGTCTTCACCACTAGAAAGTCCTTCTTTGTCATTGAATGAAACAACCTTTCCTACAGCTTAATTCTAGTACTTCTTGTGCTACCTGCCATAGAAATGGAAAACAGGGAGAGGGGATGTGGGGGTTTTGTTGTTTCTGGGGTTTTTTTTAGACATCCTTCATGTATTTGATACTCTTTTCACATCACAGTGTGGTGTTACTTAATGTTGAGCCATTTCCCACATTTTTGTTAGCTGATTTGTTTGTAAAGACAAGGAAGAAGGGACAATGACACTGAAAGAAGAGGACTATATGCACAGGGCATGCAAGAAGAGATTAAAAGGTGCTGATAGTAACTAAAGCTGAAGTGATGTTATTGAGAGAAGGGTTGGAACAAACAAAATATCAGTCAGTGCAAGTTGAAGAAAGACCAGCCCAAACAGTAGGTAATCATCTGTGCACCTGGAACTAAAAACATTGTGGAGTACCCAGACATCCCTGCCAGATCCATGCAGCCATACGCCAGGATCTGAAGATTAAAGAGAGATGGTGCAGAAATGGAATTCTTAGCTCTTTGTATGTTAGAATGGTGTAGAGTTGTCTGAAGTGCATTGCTGCCCTAATATGACTGTGCTGCACTAAGGCTTGAGCTTATTGTCACACATCTTTCCTATGATTCATTGCTCTACGTGGATGTGACAGCCTGAATTGTCAGCTTCATGTCTGTACTTTCAGTCCCTTTTTCCACTGATTTTTCTGTCTGGTAGATTTTGTCTCCCAATTACCTCTTTGCTCATTTTTGTCCTCAAACATCATGTACGGTGAAGTAAAGAATTATATGATTTTAATTTTCATAGGAGACCTGGAGAAATTGCTATTCTGAGGTGTTAATGGTTGATGTAGCCTCCCTGAGGTTCATTGTATTTCATGTCCCTAGTTACAGCATCACTTTTCCAATCGCTGCTGTTAGCTAAGTGCTGCTTATGGAAACGTTTTTCTTATGGAAAAACATCCATAGCATTCCTGAACCCTTTGTATTTCCCTTGCCCTGTGTATAGTTCACTATTTAAGAACTTTGTGAATATTTTGGTTTTGAGTTCATGCTCGACACATTGAGTAGGGAATAAGGTGCACTCAACAGATCACCCAGTGTGACTGGGGAAGCTGACTGGGGAAGCAGGGCGGAGCAGTTACATCCCATAGGGGACAAGGGGAAGGGACAGAGCAGGGAAGACAAAGGTACATCACTTTAGAGCTCCTTCTGTTCTCTAGACTTCCGTAGATCTGGTTTTTTTGACAAATGACTTGATGCCATAAACTTCACTGAATACAGCTAATTTTCTAAACTTTCTTGTTAGAAGAGCAGTTAATAAAACATTTAAATTATTCATATTGTATTGAGTTTACATAATCAAAAACTTTGAAATTCAAAGCATCCAAGACTTCAAGGTGGGTAGAATTGGCTGGTGGAAACACTGAAATAACTGTAAACATGAAAAAGAAATGGAGTAAAGATGTTTTCTATTTCTTACCAGTAAAGGTATTCTGATTATCTACAGAAAGGTTTGTATGGCTTTCAGTAAGCCTCTAATTTCTTCACTGCATGTTCAGCTAAAATTTCAGGAAAGAAGTGTTTTCATGTATTCTAAAATTACATTCAACAGCTTTGTCACTAGGTGGCACTTTTGTTCTAGTTTGTCTTGCATTTAACAGTTATGGAGAGAAAATGCTTGTCACTAATTAGAGTAAGCATGATTAGTAGATCTTAAAAGGATATTTTCATGCCTGTAGCTGACAAATACTAGTAAATTGTTAAAGCAGTGTCTTAGTTCACAGAACTTTGACAGCCCAAATACAGTGGATATGTTTAACTCGAGTTTTCTGTAAGGCGCAGGGACATTATGAGACCATAGGACATTAAGGCCCAAATCCCATAGTATTTCACATTTTAAAAAATAGGCATCAAAACCATGAAAAGCCACAGTCAAGGCCTCAAGCATGTCTGCTCACAAGGGGAGGCTTGGCTCAAAGTCAATTTGGACACAGTGCAGTTGTGTGGCCCTGAATCAGGGAGCTGGGGGAGGCAGAGTTGGGGGGAACCTCAGCTTGGGGAGCTGTGTGTAAGCCTGGCTCTTGAACACTACTGCACATTATAATCTTAAAGCAAACTTAGGCTGTTCTTTGGTAATATATGACNTGATACTCTTTTCACATCACAGTGTGGTGTTACTTAATGTTGAGCCATTTCCCACATTTTTGTTAGCTGATTTGTTTGTAAAGACAAGGAAGAAGGGACAATGACACTGAAAGAAGAGGACTATATGCACAGGGCATGCAAGAAGAGATTAAAAGGTGCTGATAGTAACTAAAGCTGAAGTGATGTTATTGAGAGAAGGGTTGGAACAAACAAAATATCAGTCAGTGCAAGTTGAAGAAAGACCAGCCCAAACAGTAGGTAATCATCTGTGCACCTGGAACTAAAAACATTGTGGAGTACCCAGACATCCCTGCCAGATCCATGCAGTCATACGCCAGGATCTGAAGATTAAAGAGAGATGGTGTAGAAATGGAATTCTTAGCTCTTTGTATGTTAGAATGGTGTAGAGTTGTCTGAAGTGCATTGCTGCCCTAATATGACTGTGCTGCACTAAGGCTTGAGCTTATTGTCACACATCTTTCCTATGATTCATTGCTCTACGTGGATGTGACAGCCTGAATTGTCAGCTTCATGTCTGTACTTTCAGTCCCTTTTTCCACTGATTTTTCTGTCTGGTAGATTTTGTCTCCCAATTACCTCTTTGCTCATTTTTGTCCTCAAACATCATGTACGGTGAAGTAAAGAATTATATGATTTTAATTTTCATAGGAGACCTGGAGAAATTGCTATTCTGAGGTGTTAATGGTTGATGTAGCCTCCCTGAGGTTCATTGTATTTCATGTCCCTAGTTACAGCATCACTTTTCCAATCGCTGCTGTTAGCTAAGTGCTGCTTATGGAAACGTTTTTCTTATGGAAAAACATCCATAGCATTCCTGAACCCTTTGTATTTCCCTTGCCCTGTGTATAGTTCACTATTTAAGAACTTTGTGAATATTTTGGTTTTGAGTTCATGCTCGACACATTGAGTAGGGAATAAGGTGCACTCAACAGATCACCCGGTGTGACTGGGGAAGCAGGGCGGAGCAGTTACATCCCATAGGGGACAAGGGGAAGGGACAGAGCAGGGAAGACAAAGGTACATCACTTTAGAGCTCCTTCTGTTTTCTAGACTTCCGTAGATCTGTTTTTTTTGACAAATGACTTGATGCCATAAACTTCACTGAATACAGCTAATTTTCTAAACTTTCTTGTTAGAAGGGCAGTTAATAAAACATTTAAATTATTCATATTGTATTGAGTTTACATAATCAAAAACTTTGAAATTCAAAGCATCCAAGACTTCAAGGTGGGTAGAATTGGCTGGTGGAAACACTGAAATAACTGTAAACATGAAAAAGAAATGGAGTAAAGATGTTTTCTATTTCTTGCCAGTAAAGGTATTCTGATTATCTACCAAAAGTTTTGTACGGCTTTCAGTAAGCCTCTAATTTCTTCACTGCATGTTCAGCTAAAATTTCAGGGAAGAAGTGTTTTCATGTATTCTAAAATTACATTCAACAGCTTTGTCACTAGGTGGCACTTTTGTTCTATTTTGTCTTGCATTTAACAGTTATGGAGATAAAATTCTTGTCACTAATTAGAGTAAGCATGATTAGTAGATCTTAAAAGGATATTTTCATGCCTGTAGCTGACAAATACTAGTAAATTGTTAAAGCAGTGTCTTAGTTCACAGAACTTTGACAGCCCAAATACAGTGGATATGTTTAACTCGAGTTTTCTGTAAGGCGCAGGGACATTATGAGACCATAGGACATTAAGGCCCAAATCCCATAGTATTTCACATTTTAATAAATAGGCATCAAAACCATTAAAAGCCACAGTCAAGGTCTCAAGCATGTCTGCTCACAAGAGGAGGCTTGGCTCAAGGTCAATTTGGACACAGTGCAGTTGTGTGGCCCTTAGGGAGCTGGGGGAGGAAGAGTTGGGGGGAACCTCAGCTTGGGGAGCTGTGTGTAAGCCTGGCTCTTGAACACTACTGCACATTATAATCTTAAAGCAAACTTAGGTTGTTCTTTGGTAATATATGACTGATTCTTACCACTAAAAATATACCTGGCTGTTTAAAATTTCTGTGGCAGATTTTTAGGTCTGGAAAAAATCTATGGTGAGATTATCTGAAATGGATAAATTGCTCAGGATTGGGAAGAGATGAAAAACTGAGTTAGTCTCCAACATTTGCTCTGGACACAATCATGCAGAATGATGTCCCAAGTCCTACAGATTCTCAAGAAGCAGAATGGTAAATAATATCTTCCTATTCTACAGCAACTCTGTAATTTCAAAGTGATCATTTGTCTTAACAAAACTTGCACCAGTCAGGCAGGAGGAGAGAGTTGTTCTTTATGTGCATCAGTGAATAAGAAGGTGATTAGTAACAGTCAACATGCTTTCACTAAGAGAAAAATTTGGTGACCTTCTACAATGGGGTTATAGAATTGGTAGGTAAGCAAAGAGGAATTAACATCATCTTCCATGACTGCATCAGAAGAAATGTGACCAGTAGGTCAAGGGATGCGATTCTGCCCCTCTGCTCTCATGAGACGTCATCTGGAGAACTGCATTCAGTTTTGAAGTCCTTAGCAAAGTTTCAACCCACCTGACAGGGGCAGGGACACTTCCCACTAAACCAGTTTACTCAAAGCTCTGTCCAACCTAGCCTTGAACACTTCCAGAGATGGGACATTTATGACTCCTTTGGGCAACCTGTTCCAATGCCTCACCACCTTGATAGTAAAGAATTTTTTCCTTGTATTTAATCTAAAGCTACCTTATTTCAGTTTAAAACCATTACCCCTTTTCCTATCACTACATACCCTTGTAAAAGGTCCTTCCCTATCTTTCTTATAGGCTCCCTACTGTAATGCTGCTATACAGTTTCCCCAGAGCCTTGTCTTCTCCATGCTGAACAACTCCAAATCTCTCAGCCTCTCTTCATAGGGAAAGTGTTCAATTCCTCTGATCATCTTCATGGTTGCCCTCTGGACCTGCTCCAACATGCCCGTATCTTTCCCATGCTGAGGGTTCCAGAGACAGATGCAGTACACCAGATGAGGACTCACAAAAGTAGTGTGGAGGGAGAGATGCTGGCCATGCTGCTTATGTTGTAGCCCGGGATACTGTTTACCTTCTGGGCTGTGAGTTTACATTGTCAGCTCATATCCACCTTTTCATCCACCAGTACCTCCAAGTCCTTCTTGACAGGGCTGCTCACAATTCCTTCAAGTCCTGTCTATACAGATATTGGGAATTGCACTGACCTGGATGCAGGACCTTGCACTTGGCCTAGTTGTACTTCATGAAGTTTGCCTGGGACCACCTCCTGAGCTCATCCAGGTCCCTCTGGATGGCATCCCTCCCCTCCAATATGTCAATTGCACCACACAACTTTGTGTTGTTGGCAAACTTGCTGAAGGTGCACTGAATCCAACTGTTGATGTCACTAACAAAGAACAGTGCCAGCCCCAGTATTGGGGTCTCCACTGGAGACTTCAAACAATTCACTGGTCTCCACTTGGACATCAAACTGTTGACCATAACTCATCCAGCCAAATCCTTATTTATAAAGGGATCCATCTGTCAAATCCATGCCTCTCCAATTTAGAGACAAGAATGTTGTGTGGGATAGTGTTAAATGCTTTGCATGAGCCCAGGTAGAATCAATAAGGAAGAATCAGGGAAAAAGTGGAAAAACATCTCAGGGTGGTAACAGAACTTCAGTGTGGAGTATTGCTGTGCATTGATTGGAAAAAAAGAAAGCTGCTTCTTTTGCAACTCTTTCTTTTGAGCCCTTATATTATTCTGTGTAATACAATGGAAACTCAACTCACTTAGCTTCCAGGCATTAACTACTGAAAAAATGTTGGTAAAATAAATAACTTGTATCCTCATAAATACTGTTGATATTGACATATGAACATTTTTGCACTCTGTCAGTATTGATTATTTTAAAATTTTCTACAGAATTCCTACTAGAGCTGCAACTGCTAGATAAATAGGACTGGGGAGGAAGGTCATCTTTATACATCGAAAGCACATTTCTGTCTCTTGTGGTTGCAGGAAAAGACACTGAAAAACATGACCTATGGCCATCCTAGAGGCTTACAAGCTACCATTAGGACTTGTAAGCAGTTTTTCTGAACAAAAATCCTCCTGATATTAAAGATTTTTTCATTATTTTCAGAGAGCTGACTCACAGTTGTCATGTGTGTGGCACTGACAATACTATGTAAACCTTCAGACAAGATGAAGGGTAAATCTCTTGAGCTAAAAATGCAGGCCATATGTTCCACTAGAACTTAAATTCAGCAAAATCTGACCTGAGGTTCTCACATATCCTTTTATCTATAGCACAGGCTTTTGCAAGCTATTTAAGTCACTGACCTTGGTTCCTCAAAGGTTAACGTGCACTTCTGAAATACTCCAGACGTGAAAGTGGCCTCAGTAGACAGGCCACAGATGATATACCAGGAGTTGGCATTACTTCCGTATTCCAGAAGTGAATACTTTCTACCAACAGTACACAGATCTATAGATATAGATAAAATACCCTGGGAGAATCACACTTGGAAAAGAGAGAGTAGAGTAATCTTGAAATTAAAACTGGGATTTGAAAGAGCCAATTATTTGAGGCATGTCATTTTTCCATTCTTCGCTTCAAGACTGCCTCTCTAAAGTTCTTTGCTCTGGCCTGACTCGGGGAGGACTCCGAAGTAAATAATAATACTATTAATAGTAGTAGTAATCATCATCATCATCATCATCTACTATAATTTCTAAATGACAAAACTGTTTTCAGCTGCTATTTTTGTGCTTTGATTGATGGAGAGAATCCCTGTTGTTGTGTTTAACAGGTGCATTTACAACACTGTTACGACCATCTACAATACTTTAGGGCAGACAAGATTAAAGAGAGAAAACTCATGTTTCCTAAATGCATTGTCTGAACACAAGGGTTACCCATGGTGAAATGATACACCTGCCTGGTAAAGTAGACTTTTATTTTTCAGTGAATTGCTTTCAGAACCTTATTATTTGTAGTCTATAGTCATATGTGGCATTAGTGCAGCTTATTTTTTTCATGTATGATTTGATGCACTGCAGAAGAATCCTTTACAACACATCTAGCACATGATGTTTGATATGTTCAATCACAAGTCTAGATTATAACCTATGAACCTAATGGAAAGGATTTAGTATGCTTTTAAGAATGTAATTTCCCAGTAGCATTGTTACAGGAAAATCAGTCATTATCAACGGACTAAACTTAACTGTTGGACTTGACCTCATATGGGGGATACTCCCCCATAACTGAATAAAGCTGTGTACATGTCCATGTCCATGAGTACTGTTCACTTCACTAACTCTTCTCAATTTTACTCTTGTTTTGTTAATCTTTAGTTACAGCATTGCAAAATGTCTTAAGGCTAATTGGATGGGCAAAAAAGGTGATTTTGGTGAGGTAAAAAAAGATATTTCAAATAGAGGCNATCAGCCAGCCTCCAGTCCAGAGTGAGGTAAAAAAATATATTTCAAATAGAGGTGCAATAATGGTTCCTTAAGATAGCTTGCAGGAAGGAAAGAAGCAAGTGCTTCTAGACTATCATAAGCTAGGCATTTCTATTGCATGTGTATGAAAGGAAACTGACAGATCAATTAGAGGGTAATTGATGAAGTTTTTAATGTGAATGTGTTGGTTTCTTTTTCAGAAAAATAAAATACCCAGTCCTTTTTTCAGGGTGTGTGTATAGGATAAGAATGTACAGTAAACTATCAGTATTAAACTCCACTGCTAGCACTTTATGACCAGCTCCTATGACCATATTTATAAATAATAGGTCTGCTGTTTTGTTCCATGTTGGTTATGATATTCTTTGTTATGTACAGTCAACAGACATTTCTGACTGATTGAGATCATTCCATTTTCCATTTCATTAATGTTTAGTGTGTGAAATATTCTCCATTAATTAAAGACTTTTCTAGGCATTGTAGAAAAAGCAAAAGGGGTTATGGCAATTTGTGAAATGAATGTATAACGCAGACAGTTTTATAACAGCTATGGACTGGTTTTGCTTTGAGACACTACCTATTACATTTATAAGCAAATGAAATCTCTAACTAAAGACTAAGTACCCAGAGAGATGTTAGTCAAATCAGTGTGCCTGATAGTTAGGGTACTGTAAAAGCTTTTGCTGCTGTGTTCTGCAGTTAGAGTAGTAAAGCAGAAGGTAAACAAACACAAAACAAAGTGGATTTTTGGATGTTCAATGTTTTTAGACTGCAAAGATTTCTAATGAACTTTATGACTTTTAATTCAGCATATTAAGAAAGTATTCATTTGATGTGAAGTTGGTTTTCTTAAAGTTTGAGCTCAGATTTACTTTAAAAAGTTTTAATTTTTTTTCAAGTCAGTAAACAAATCAAACTATTGAAAAAACATCATCATATTTTTTTCTAAATTATTTTTGAAAATTTTGATGACATTAGTTTCTCATGATTAAATGCAGATTTACTTGTACAAAGATGCTAAATTTAAAATATTGGAATGTTTTGATTCATAAATATAAATTTTTACAACTTTTTTTCACTCTTAGTTTCTTCGGTTAAGGCAATTGGATGAATTTGACCCTTCCAGTCCTTAAAAAAAAATAATAAAGGAGCACCTGGCTGTCTACTTTCTAGTGTATGAAGTATTTGGCATTCTGAAAATGCCATCCAAGTCTTGGATTTGGAGCAGCAGCTGGACTCTAAGCAGCACGACAAATGGGTCCTGAAGGGATGGCAGCCATCAAGCAAATGGGCCATCCAAGAAAGTTTCTCATTTATATAGAGTGTGAGATGTTTATGGTATAGATTACATTCTTTGGTCCTTTTGGGTCAGCTGTCCAAGATCCGCTCCTGTGGGTTCCATGGAAACAACATGTCATGGCTGACTACAAAATGAAAACACAACATCATATCACTTACTCTCACAGACCTTGAAATGCTTTTGATACTGAAAAGTTCAGTTACTCAGAAATGTAGCTTTCTGAGAAAAAAACTGATGCTATCCCAATTGAACTCAGGACTAAATGTCAAGTGAGCACATGGCATGCATACAAACCCTCTAAAGGGTAACAAATCTTGAATTTTCAGTAACAACACAGCATTATAAATGCCAAACACTTCTGAATGTAGTACCATGAAGCAGCTCTCACTGATGGGGGGAAGCATCTCACTTGCGGATTGTCTCACAGCCTGCTTGAGAACAGCTCTCACCCAAGGCACAGAAGGCTTAGGCACTGATGCTATAGGCAGCTTACTTCTGGCAAAGGGGAAATAAACCCCACACCTGCGTGATGTGTGTGGGAACTCAGATTCTTGGTGTGTCTGTTGGGCCTCAGCTTTGACTATGTAGTTTTTTATTTGGCAAATAGGATTCTTCAGACATTGTGGTCTCTGACAAAATTCTCCTCCGCTCTATAATGCATGCAGTTGTAAGAATGTAAACCTAGATAACCAGATTAAATAACTTCTCAAACTTCTATGCTTTTATCATCACTTTGTCTCCTGGCAGCAGCACCTTCACCTCAAAGACCATTTTATCAGAAATGTTCTTTATACCAGAAAGGCTAAGTTGCTTTCCTCACACTGTATGAGTTTACAGAGAATGTAAACAGTGTAGCAGATATATTTGTATGAGAGGATTAAATAAGTATCTACTGGAATAATTATTTATTAACGATGAAATGGGAGGTTGGCAGACCTCTGACATCAGGGAAGGAGAAGAAGCTGGAGGATATGCTGGTGCTAAGCAGTATGCATAGAAAGACTGGCCCTTCCATTGCAATTTTAAACTATAGAAAAGATTAAAATTTATGGCTCAAGGGAAGACTGATGAAATAGCTTACACAAAAGAATTACTGATGAGAAAAAAGAACAGGGATGGACTGGGAGAGCTAAATATACTTTGGCAGTTGAAACATGCAAACATAGAATATAGCAAACAAGAGGAGAAAATGAAGTACTTCTGACTTTTGGACTTTTAACTATTCCATAAGAACTAGAGAAAGCAATATTTTAAAAAGAGAGGAAATGCAAAGGCCTGATTCTGTCCATCAGCACTATAAGGTAGTATATATAAATATATAATATAGAGAGAAAATGAAACAGTAGCAGTACAAATGATACTTTGCTGATGGATATTGAAAGTTCAAGGAAGCACGATGAGGAGCACTACCATTTGTGATTACTTTGGTACTTTTTTTGAGGTATACAGATACCAGCTTGAACTATCTGAGCTATATTTCAGCCAGAGCAACATTTACATTCTCCTCATCTACCTTTTTTCTTGTAGTTTCTTCTGAAGAACTTGCTGTTTCTTTTCCGCCTGTAAAACAGCCTTGAGATATTGCAAGAGTGAAATGGCTGTCATGGCCTCTTGACCCTGAGGGTCAGAGCATTTCAGATGTGGCTGAAATGAGCCATGCACATTAAGCAAAAAAGTTCCAGCTAGAATGAGCTCAGAAGTAAAGTGTTATGAGTATAAAAGAAGCTGATGCAGAGTTGAACAGGTTGTGGCTCTCTACAAGGAAAGGGAAATTCTGGCCCTGTTCAAGTAGTCAGGTAGTTCACCTGGCCCTTCAGAGGGGCCAGAGCTTCTCTCTGCGGGATGTAATCCCATATCTACTCTGTGCTTCAGGGCTGCCAAGTGACATCAACAGAATGATTTTTAAAACTTCTGCTGAATCACAGGAGAGGGCTGCTGGCTGTGTTCCTGTAGGCGATCCCTGAGCCAGACCTGTGAGCACTAGCTCTGAGTGGTGCTGTGGGCTGTACCATGTGCTGCAAACGCCTTACATGGGGTCTGGTAAAAATACAGTGCTCTTACAGAACACAAACTCTGCTAAATAGTAGGCTTACTCTGAGTTCAGCATATTCCTAATGCAGCAGAATTCTTGCTATTTTTGTTTTGTTTTAGTCCTTCTTCAGAGTTTAGGGCTTATTCATGGTGCTAAATTGCACCATATGAGGGTGTGTACAAGTCAGAACCATCCCTGCTGCCTACACAAGTAATCAGGAGCTGCGCTTGATAAGCGTCTCTTCATTCCTCAGTGGTTTTATCAGTTTTCTTTCTCAGCATGAACTTTCATCATTACTTATTCAGCAGAGCTTCTATCTTTCATCTGACCTTGACTGAGGACGTTGGGTGTTCGTTTAGCTGAATGAGCATTTGTTAGCTGTTACAGAACATCTCAGTGCAAGAAACATTTTGAAGAATTCAGAGAGGCTTGACTTAAATCTGTTCCTGGGTGATGTAACATATGTCCTCAGATATACATTTTTTAAATCTTCTGTTCTTGGTAGCTAACTTGTATTTGGAAATTAAGAAATGTATATCAGTGACCATGTATCTGACTACAAGTCACTAGGCCTATTTCACTGGGACAGATTAATAGGACTCTAAAGTTAACTTTAAAAGGTTGTGTGAGTACACTTTTACCTAAACTCAAAGTCTCCACGTCTCCCTGAGGTATTTTATGTATCTGATCTAGGAGAACTTCTATATCCAAAAAACTAACATCAGAGATTTTCTTTTGTGGGTGGGATGATTCTTAAATACTTTTCTGATGCTTAAAGCTTCATTAAAAGTTATGTCACATGTCAAGACTACCTTACCTTCAAAAGCATGAAGAAATATTGAATAAGACAAACAGTCCTTGGACTTGAAACTAGGACTAGGTCTTGAGTTAGGTTGGAGGGGAAGGGCTGATCCTCAGTTCTTACCCTGATGCAGGTTGAACCTGGGCTATACTTCCCAAATGTTGGAGCTTGGAAGTGCTTGTCCATCCCTTGGCTCTGATGCACTATGTACTTTGTCTGTTGCCCAAAGGAGTTTGTACACTAAAGAGGAACAAACAAAAAAGTAATTGCAAGAGTTGTGATAATTTCATGAGGTTAAGCAGCACTGAAATTAGTTTTGGAGTATGCGATTGTGAAACAGATGTTTTTCAGGGCTTTTGGGTGAACTCATTTCACTAAGCCTGCTTAAAAAGAATTAATAAAACCCAGAAATGTAACATTTATGACAGTATTAGAAAGAAATCCTAAAGGTTTATTTGGTTACAAGACTATGTGAGTTATCAAGTGATAACTTTTTAAGCTTAATCGGAACAGTGGCTTAGTCTGGCAAAACTAACAGAGGTGTTCTTATTCAATATTCTTAAAAACTACTTTTTAAATAGTGTTTTTAGCAGTACTTCAATATCTTGTTTAAACAGTTTTCCTTTGATAGATGCCTTGCAAATAACCACCTCAGTAAAAAGTGCTGAAGCATAAATTATTCGTCTTTAAACTATTTAAATCTAGGTATCTTTCTTAAGTACATTATGCATAATACCAGACAAAATTTTTGAAGGCTTTTTTAAGCTTTTGGACATCTTTATTAGGTTTCATGGCAAATTATTTTAAATAGTTGAACAAAGATCAGCAACCTTGTGACTGTAACAGCTGTAACTTCAAGGTATGCTAGATTTTGCAGCTATCTAGTTTGCTCAGTGAAAATACTTCTCCCCTCACCCTCATTTTTTATCAGGGCCACACTCTTAACATCACCTGTCTCCATCATTGTCTCATCTATGGCTCCAGTCTTCCACAGAAGTCAACCAGTTCTGTCTGCACATTTCAGCCTTGAAAATTACTTTATAATTTTAAACAAAAATTGCATTTCTTGTCAAAAAGTCCCCATCTTCTCTCAGTCCTGCAGAGAGTTTTGTTTTTTAAGAAAGTTCTGTCACAGTTGTGCTAAAAAAAAGATAATCCTTTAGAGAAACTTATTTCCCAGATGAGTTGCAGGAGCAATTGCATGAACATTGGAAAAACGATTAACACTTCTCTGTACTGATTTCCCCTCATTCTGTGCACAATTCTCTGGCTTGCAGCATTTCTGACATTGTAGTGACCTTTGTACAGGCACACAGGACTCAGCAGTGTAAGCACTGAGTTACGTTTATCAACATGATAATAAGAGATAATAATACAGAAACTATTGGATGCCAGTACTGGAAATGAAATTTATTCCAAAGGGTATATTTGTTTGCTTTGTTATCTTTATATAAACCTATGTGTAAGAAAAGATACATAAAATCCCAAACTAGTTTTTTTTTCCAGAATAAACAATGGATTATATGCTGTTGTTCTTCCTGTCACATAAGATCTGCAGACAAAGAGCAGCTCCAAGAAGCATTGAAAAAGAAGTCTTGGATGAGTATAGGTTTTTGGTTTCATATTTGCTCATGTGAATGTTTGGTTTTGTGAATGAAGTCAGAGCTCTTGCATTTGCCAACCACAGAATCATAGAATCATAGATTCACCAAGTTGGAAGAGACCCACTGGATCATCGAGTCCAACCATAAGTCAAGCAGCCTTCTTTATTCTGAAATCCTTCTGATCACATGAGATAAGAACCCAGATGGCAATTCTTAGTGAGATAATTTAATCCTCACTACTCAGATATCTGTTTTCCTTACATATTTGTGGAAATTATAGATTGTACAATTAGTCTGTTTGAATATTCCCCAGCTCCAAGCTACAAAAGGCTGTATTTCCAATACTGAATTCACATTTTATTTCCAAACATGGGATCATATCTCAATTACAACTAAGCATATTTACTTAGAAAGGAGCGGTTGTATTCATCCAGCTATCTAGTTGCAGACAAATAGAGGAAAATGTAAACCTTCTTACCTTTTTTCTGCCTGTTGCTCCCTGGGTTCCTAGGTTTGTTTCCTTGAGAGAGGAAGAAGCACACAGGTACAAATTTAAAATATCAGAGTGGTTTGTTCCTTTCTAAATAATATCTTTTTTGACAATTACAGGGGTAAAATATATGAAGAAGAGCCTTTTCAGACCTTCTCAATTTATTTGGTGTTTCTGGACTCTGTTTTGTCTTGAAAGCATCACATTTCCTGAAGGCGTTCTTAGGTATGTAGGAAGGCCTTGTCTACCTAGGGTAGAAAACAAGCTTGGAGAAGCATAATCTCCATTACTACCACTTAGAATGATGTACTTTTTCATAATCCAACAGAATGGCAGATTAGGCCAGGCTGAAAATAGGGCATGTGTTTTCTTCATTTCTTAACACAACATAAAAATAATACCAGGATACCGAGGCTGATTTTAAAATCAAATACTATGTTTTCTTCATTTTGAATCTGTTTAACTTGCAACTCTTTTTATGTTTTGTTTACATGTTTACCTGGAAACTCTAATTGCTAGGCAGTATTTATGTCCTTTTTTAATGGAAGCAGTTCTCTCATCAGGACTCTAGCTTTCAGAGGAACAGCAAATATTAAGACAGCTTCATTTCAGGCTGTGAGAATTGACAATAGTTGATCATGGTTTCAGCAGGATCCATTCTGTGCACTTATTAATGGACAGTTTTTTTGTTATAATTAATATTATAATTTATGTAAACAATTCTGACAAATCAAGCCATGATTCTGCAGTCTGAGATTCAGTTGTATTTAATATCTGTGGATGGAATTGAGTGTTTTGGTTAAATATTAGTATTTTGAAATAAAAATACCTTTAATCAATCCACCTTTATAATCTTGCTCAATAAATAGCTTCTTTAAAGTATAATAGGTATAGGAAGGATGATAAACAAAACAAGCCCCTTTGTTCTGATTGAAGGTGAGAGCCCCCCAGCAAAGCTTAGGTTTAATAATTCTATTCACATGCAAAACGTCTGACGTGCACAAAGAACTTACATCAAAGAAATATGAAAAAATTATACTTAAATGTATGTAGAATGTCTCAGGTAGAAAGAACTGTGAAAAATTTATACTTAAATGTATGTAGAATGTCTATAGGTAGAATGTCTCTACCTGTAGAGACAAATTCACATTAGGAATTAGCCCTGGTCACAAACCAGCCTTTACTGATGCTTCTTATAGTAGTGGTGATGGGTAGCAATCTTGTGGTCAAAGCACCCATCTGCAAAAGAGGAAATGGGATCCATATCCTCCAAATCAGAAGGTCTTCAAAATCACACCCTGTTTCTGTGAGTTACATCCTAAATATGTCACAGGAAAAATTATCTTGCTCATTGCACCTGGTGACTATGATACAAAGAGCATGAAGAGGAATTTCTCTCCTTATGCCAGGTGGAAGGCAGAAGGGAGTTTTTGGTTCCTTCCTTTGTGTCTTGTTTACATATTGTACATAATGATGGGATGATGTAAAGGGAGAGAGATTTGTAAGATGATCTGATAGACCTTGTTGGTACCTGATGTACCTGAAAAATCCGGACACTTTCAGGTATGTAATCCTTTTTCAAATCTGACACAAAGAGGTCAAATACCAAGATAAGTAGGACCAAGTCTCCTGTTTGAAATCAGACTGTGTTAAACATATATACACGTTAATGTAGAAGGATGAATTTAGGATTGGGATAGAAGGGAGTGGATTAAAAGTGAAAGAAAATGATGGGCCTAAAACAGTTTCCCTTCTACTTCAGACTTTTTGCTCCTAAACCTTTCTTTAAAAAGTTCTGGTGAATGTCTGTGGAGTTCCACTTACAAAGCTCTGCTTCAAGGTCCCACTCTGGCTGTGCAGTTGCATCTTCTTGATGGAAGCTGCGAAGTCAGACTGTGTTTATCTATTTGCCTTAAACATTTTGTCTGAGGACTACCCACTTGTGGCACCAGCTTGTCTGTGGTGCCACAGTTCAGCGGGGTCAGTGAAGGAGCAGGCACAGCTCTCCCTCTCTGGATTGAAGTCAGGCCCCAGAGCTGGCTTTGGTGGGGGGAGGCAATGCAGCCATTGCCGCTTCCCCTGTTACCCCCTGCCCTGCTCACTTTGGGAGCCCACCAAAACAGACTCGGACATGTAAGGACTTGGAAGGGAGGGGTCAGGGCTCACCTGCATGCTGGCACTGACTCACACACTTGGATCAGACCAGCCTGGGTCATGCGGCCTGGACCACGTGTTCCGAAGATCATCTGCTGCCTCTGATGTGATTTGTTTCCCTCTCTCTTTCTCTCTCTCTCCCTATTACCTCATGGTGTGCATGTTGGGTCAGATCCTAGGGACTTGGTTTGTTTTCAGGGATTCGTTTCAGTAACTTTGGGTGATTGCACCCCCCCATGTCTTTGTTGTGTGACCTGGTATCTCAGTGTGTTTAGGTTTGCTGGAGCCAGAAATAAATACTCTTCTGATATTCACCCTGGGAATGACGTTATTGGCCTCTGGATCACCACACAGACAAACGAATCCACACTCCCCCCCATTAGGGCTGGACATGAGCATGTGGCTTGTGGGTCTGGGTTGTGACAGAGGCTGGGTAATGAGTGGTGTGAAAGGACAGTGGTGAGATGAAAACAAGAACATGGAGGCAAAAAAAAGTAGGTAGCAGGGATACTGAGAAGGTTTGGGGATTGTGTAAGTTTGGAACTAAGATCTGAAAGATCAGAGATGGTGTGATTGTTTTCTGAAGATTGTTCTTCTGGTGACTAACTGTTTGTTTGGTTTATTGGGCTGAAACTCTTTGTTTTTCATAGCACTTAGTCACCGTGTAAAACAGATGTATTTTATGATCCTGGGAGACACTCAGGGATCAGACATGCATGTTTGTCATGAAATATGGGGGTTATGTCAGGTCTTTGGAACTGGGAAAAAAATACTTCTGTTTTTATTTTTGGAAGTGAATCATGTGTTATGGTGACAACAGAACTGGTTTGATTAAAGCTGTATGAATAATTGGGTTTATCCCTTGGTAGATGAACCAAACTTGAGAGAATGTACAGATCAAACTTCCGTGCACATTTAACAACTGTCTTCGGTAAATCGAATATGTTTCATCTTCATATTGTCCATTCTTAACCAAAAATGGAAAAAAGCCATTTGGATTCAAAAGGAAAAGTAGCTGAGAAAAACTGGTATCCTTTCACAGAACAGGGAAGACCAAAGGTCTGACCATTTTGGAAGGGATCCTGTATCATTGAACACAGTCAGAGTAGGGCTGTGTCTGTCACCTTAAGCATGTGCTACATGATATAATTAAGGGCATTGCAGGGAGGAGTAAGAACAACTGATTAAGATTCTTGCTTGTGGCCTGACCTGCAATGGTTTTTGCTTCTCTTAGTTTGAATAGATAAGAACACTGCATTTACATCTTGTGTTATGTCATTATTCCCAACTGGCTTGTGTGCAAGCATCCTACTGAATGAAGCTAGAGAGAAATTGTATATAAGTAGTAGCGGAGTTAGAGGAATATTTTTTTTTTCAGTTTTATGGCGTTCCTTCTTCCTTTTTAATTCTGTTTTTACAAAGCTTTAAGCATTCCTACAGACACTTAAACTCTTAAATCTGAAGAATTTATTCTTCTAATGAAACCAATAAAATCTTGTTTGTACAATCTTGAAAGATGTTTTTCAATGCTTTCCTGAAGTGAAAGAAACACGGTGTTATTTTTCACAAGCATATTATTTTTATAGATGCTCTTGCCTTAAACTGTGTCATCTTCAAATTTGTTACATAACCAATTCCTTGGGAATTGTGCATTCAGTAAAATATTAAGGTTTTTAATTTGTGAAATCTTTCGTTAGTATTTGGACAGAAGGAAGACATTTTATTTTGTAATAAGAATTTTCAGTTTGTGGAAAAAAATCCAATGTTCTGTTAATTCTGGAAATGCTGTTTCTGCTCACTGTCTGATGAAACAGCTTCAGATTTATTTCATACCTTTTCAGCAGAGCTGAAAAGTTAAGACTTCAGTAGCTACCATTCAACTGAGCTCAGCCTGTCTCGATATCTGCGTCAAGGATGTGACATGACTGCCACTAGGACTGGTGGCGTTGTGACTAAGTAACACATTTTCTCATGCAAGTGTGGTAGTTTGGATAATGAACTGCTCCATTACTGAGAATCAGCAAGGAAGAGCTCTAAATACTAGTTTTAGAGTGGAGACATTTTTTTGTGGAAGAAGATTGAATGTAAAATTTTGCATTGACTCCTTTCTTGGATTTTAGGTTGAACTCCAGCTTGTGTGTCATATTGCATCTTTCATTTTTCTCACAACAAAGTATGAGAGGAGAAACTGAATCCCACAGCTTCTACTTCAGCAGTCTTGGGGAAGTATATCTTGGAGATTTCAGGGAAAGTCTATTCTATGACTATCAGTCACTCAGCCTAGCAAATCTAAAATTGACTGAACTAACCTCACACTTCTTGATCTAGTTGTTTTCAAGACTGGCTGCATAGCTGAATCTCAAAGGGAGTGTATCTTAGAACTTTGTTAGCAGCATAGCTCACAGCACAAAGATCTCTGAACTATTCCCTGTTGCATTAAATGCACTTCCTCACCTTCTCCCCAAGGCTGGATTCAGTAGCTTTCTGCTCTCTTTTATTCTTTGCTTCTCCCCTATCTGCAGTCTTACACTTTGAGGATACCTGTATGGTATTAATAAATGCATTATATTTTAAATATTGCCACATTGCACATTGAGTGTGTCTGGGTTGCTGGTCACTGATGAGCAATAATAATATTGCAGTAATATAGTATACTGCAATAATTATAATATTGCAGTAATATTACAAAAAAGATAGCAAAGTACATGTGATCACATGCACATTAGGAAGTGCTTAAACTGTGAGGGTCATCGACTCAAAGATACCAAACCATTAACATCTACAGGATTTCTTTTGTGAAAATGGATAAAATTGTCATGCTAAAAATGAAACTCTATCTTCTCCTGGAATAAGTATTTTGACACAAACTTTACCAGAGGAAACCAAACTCTCTTTGTTGCAGTTCACTCTCTCTAACAGCAGGTCAAGTGGTGCTCTGACTTCCATCTGGATAGAGAGCGGTAAGAATTGAGGGAAATGGAAGGGTTTGCAACAGAGATGGACAGGTCTAGCAGATGAAACTGACACAAAGCCAGGATCAAGAGTAATCTTAAGCTTGAGGTTTTGCAATTCTTATTTTATCTAACTGTTTTTAAGCCTTGCATGGTCTGAAACCAGCTTTAGTTGACTTTCCTGGAAAAAGAAGCTTCTCTGTTTGATCCATAGGTAGCCAGAGTGCTACTTACTGGATGTTAAGGAGGAAAGTGAAGGTGACATTTCTCTGTGAAGATCAAAACATATTCAGTGTATAACCCAGTTCTGACAAAAGCAGGAAAAATGCATCACTTTCTAGTCAGGACATTTTCTGTTCCTGCATCAGAGAGGAAAGTAATAGAAAATGTTATGGAACCGCCTCTTTTCCCTGCATGAGAATTTTCTGAAACCTCCCCTGTGAAGAAGCATCATGCTGTTTTCTCAGTTATAGGCACAATGCCTAAAGGATTTAACAATGACAAATTAAGACGTTCAGGTCATTTCTGGTATAAATGCTCTAAAATTCATCAAGTGTCAGGGAAGACTTAGATTTAGTGCTAATTTGAACCATCAATAAATTAAATATTCAGAATGTATATAACGCTTAAGACTCTAAGTGTTGACTTGAATGATTAAAAAAAACTTAAAGCAACTGTAATTACAGTTTAATAATTCATAAGCTGGATATAAAATGACAAGTTTTTCATTTTATAATTTCCATTAAATTATTTGTCGTAATAAATAGCAGTTCCCAAAAATGTAAGTACATGGAATCTCAGCCAGTACCCATACGTGCACTTGTAATTCACCTCAAGTAATTAAGAATATTTATGCAGGAGTAGGACAATGAGGAATCAATTTAAGTAAAGCGCACTGTTGAATAACTGTGTGTTTAAGGTTAAGCAGGTATCCAAATGCTGCATCCAGACCAAAGGACAGGAGCAGATATCCGCACATCTTCAGTGCAGAATCTAAGAAAGTAACCTTTGCTACAGAAAGAAAAAGAAGAGCTATTTTTGAACCCCACGTCTCTTCCCCACCAGCTAGATTTTATTCAATGGAAGTCACTTTGCAGTACAGGCTGTTTTTTGCAGGTTTTGTGATGCTCATGCTCTGTGTCCTGATTAAAAAGTGGCAGGGCCATTCACAACTTAAATCGGGGCAGAATCTGATCAGTAAAATTATCCCAAAAGAGAAGAATACAAAGAGAAAGAATTGGGATGAGGAAACGAGATATAAAAGGAGTGAAGAGAAGAAAGAGGGAGAGTGGGCTGGGTTTTGTAAATGGTTATTTGGGAAACAGAAAGACACATTGTAAAAGATTCCAAGAGAAAATACCATTTCTTTAAGCCTGTTTTGGGGTTGTTTTTCAAAGATAAAGCTTACTACATTTTGCAGCCAGCGCTTGAATGGCTGTAATCAATGAGAATTTTTTTTAAAGGTGGGTAATAGATATTAATACTATAGAGGCACATCCTGTGTTCTGACTAATGAGAAGTAAGCATGACTCTAAGAATTTAGACAATAGATATATTTATCTATAATAGCATGGTTATTACCACAAAGAGGAAATTTTATTCTGTGTTCAGAGAAATTTATTTATGCAGTAAGGCAGAAATGCAACAACATTACATATATTAATAGCCTTTAACCCTCATAAAATGAATAACTGAAATTATGTCTTATAAGGTGAAGAATGACAACAGAGTATACCCATTGTACCTCCTGAGTGGGTAGAGATATTTCAGTCTTTTCCTAGCACTATGTTGTTTGTTCCCACTTTTATTTTTGCATTAAATGATAAAAAAGCAACTGAATGCTAAAGAGCTTTGGAATAAAAAGAAGGGCTAATTACTTATGAGTAAAATGACAGGAGTTAGATATAATTGTATTATACTGGGTAAATGCTCAGTAAAACAGGGTTGTAATCACTGACTGAGATCTTTATGTGGAAGTGCAATGAAAGACAATATCATAATGATGGGAAACACAGCTGATTGTTCCCTTGTGTTTCCCCTCTGAAATGTAGGGCTGGATTATCTTAGAGAGGCTGAAGGAAGAAGTCACTTACAAAATGGTTCATTGAGGATTCACTTAGATGTTTCAAGTAAACATCATACTTGGATCCATTCAGAAGCCTGCAAAGTAAATCAACACCTGACAAAGAGGAGGCTACAAACCCTCTCATGATGCCAACTGTGTCAACGAAATTCTTAAGACAAACCTCCCACTTTGCTTTGGAAATACCCACTACATAACAGAACTTCCCAATAGCTCAGTTTCCTCAGTGGAAAATTAGGAAGAGTAGCATGTGCATATGTGTGAGAGCTCTCTGCATGTAAAGCAACCCATTTTCTTGCACATGATTAACATGGGTCTTAATTGCCACATGTTTTCTAGAGCTGGAAGATGAGGTGGATTGCTTTATTGTGCATCTGTCTGAAAAATGTTTTTAGGAAATAATTTTTTTTTAATTAGAGCTCAACTTTCCATTTTATTTATAGATATTTCATAGTTTTCTACCTTTCAAATGCTGTTGAAGGAGATTTACCCTGTGGGTAGCACTGCACCTCTAACTCCAATTTCTAAATATTCCTTATGGAGGCAGTTTTAAACTATGCACTCTTTACTGATTTTAAAAAATAATATATTTACTGATTTTCTGGATAAACACATCCTTATTCTTAAGAAAAGCTTCCTACATTTCTATGCATCTTCATGTGACATTTTTTGAGGCATGCCTACATATAGACATATGTAAATAAATACATATGTTAATTACATTTTATGCATATGCTTACATAATGCTTCTTATTATTTTATCTAGGAAATTAACTACATTGAGTGTTCAAGTTCTTATCTGAAGCAGATCAAAAGAAGATTGGTTTAAATACAGGTGGTCCAGTGGGAACAACGACATAAGCTGCGCTAACATTTCAGGCAATATCAGAGAGAACAGAATGAACATAGATAGTCAAACATTTTTTCATTTCTTTCATTGATATAACATGTAAAAAGTAACATATAGCTGTGGTTTTCTAATTTAGATCTGAGTTGGTACAAAGGCATGCATTGTATAAAGAAGATAAATAAGGTGACCCTACTCTCCTTTTCATTCCAGTAAAAAAATACATGAAAAGATCAATTTAGTAAAAAGCAACAATTTAAAACAAATAATGTATAAGTTAGTTACATTTTAGAAACCATTGCTGCAACAGAGCTAGGATGAAGTTAAAAGAAAGCGAGCATGTGAATTTTGACTGCCTCATCAGTTACTTTTGCTTAGGAGACAGGTATTTAACATGGGATATCTCCATTTGATACATTGTCTCCAATAAATAGAAAGATTTGGATTTTTAGATGAGGGTAACAGAAACCTGACAGTGAATTGATTTGGTTTGGGACATTCCTCTTTCTTTTTTTAAACTTTATTTTATTTTTTTTTTCCCAAATGAAAGCATCCAATATATCCCACTTTGACAGAAGACCTTAAAAAACTGTGGCCAAATTAAGTTTTTTACAAGGAAAATATTTTTTTCTCTTAAATGGAAATTTGTAACAGCCAGTAATTGCTCATAGCTCTCAACAAGTAGAAAATTTCACAATATTAGAAATGTGAGTTAGGTTGGGTGTTTCACTCTACTGCCATTGATTACAGCATTGAACTCTTATGTTCAGATATCATTAATGATACAGCTGTATGTTTGAGAAATTGCTGATATTGGATATATTTTGGTCTCAGTTTTATAACAAAAGTGCAGGAGAGTGAGAATGACAGCTGGGTAAGAGATTATTACAGCTGAAATAACTGACTTGCAAATTTCTCTGGGCTTTTAATCTGTAGGAACTTCCCTCTGTAAGGCAGAAGCTATGTCAGATAGCAGGGATTCAAAATGAGCAGTACCAACACTTTAATCTGTGAATTCAAAGCACAAGTATGTTTACTTGGAAATTCTGACTCCAGATGGTACAAATAAAAAGAAACACTGAAATAATTACAAGAAATTTTCATTTGTAATACAGATATATTTATCAATATGTAACATGTACAGCAAACAGCGTTTTGGAGAGAGCTCTTGGACATAAGAGATATTGCTATTTATTTCTGTTAAGATTTATAGGGAAACCCCTCTGCCAAAACCCATAACATTTGCTATACGAAGCTCAAGAGTTTGCCAGACAGCAAAATAGGATTTTTATTTTTAGTTCTAAGCATACATACAAGATACGTACGAGTTCTGAAACAAAAAAATGAGGCTGTGACTCACTCTAGCTCTTTTTATTTAACAAATTAAGAAAATCAGCTATGATCACTTTCAAAGCAGTTCCCTTCTAGTTGACACAGAGCTGCATACAATGCTACCAAGGTTCCATGGATCATTTTCTGAAAAGCTCTTGAGAATTTGCATTGGTTTTGCTTTTGCACCAACTTGATCTCAGGAGGAGGTAGAAATCACAGTGGGTCAGGTCTGGAGAATATGGTGGGTGCCCAAGAATGATGATGTTCTTAGCTAAAAACTGCTTCGCAGACAAAGCTTTTTAAGGAGGCTTGTTGTCTTAATGTTAACTCACTGTTCACTCTTGCACAACAACATTCTGATTCTATGATTTCCCAACCAAGGGTAAAAAAAGGTCTATATTTGAGCATACGTCCACTTGTTCTGAGTAAAGCTGAGTCAAGCCTCGTCTCGCTGAGTCAGGCTAGAATATGTTTTATAACCTTCTTTTTGTTGCTCCTTTCCCACTTTTGGTTCCTGAACAATAGGGTTAATGTCATTTTTTTTCCTTCAATGTTAGACCTTATATTCATAATTAACAGTAGTAAAATCCAATATGATTTACAGATGTATAGCACTCGGATTTTGACTTCTATCACTGATACTTCTCTCAAAATGAAAATGTTATGTAGACATCAATATAGAACATCTTTTATGCTCCAGACACAGAGCTGAAATTGTAACTGTCTCCTTCCCCTACCCTCTCATCCTCCATTTTCCTCTCCTCCTCATTCCTGCCAGAAAGAAAAATGAGGCAAATCTTGGTTTTTGCCTTTTCAGTCAGAATGGTTATATTGCATTGCCATATATCTTACTGCTAGAGTTAGATGTCAAAGTTGCAGCAAACTCAGACTTTCACTGGTAACCTCATTTTTGTTTGGAATAGGGGCTGTGATTGGTATTTATCCACACTTCTCATCTGTTCATGGTTGAACCAGCAGTAGTCCTTATCTGAACCATTTACCATGCAGTTTCTTTCTCAGAGTCTGATCAGCTGTAGGAAAACGTATGGGTCATTTACCATTTTACCATTATGAAGTTCTAATAATCCCTAGTCAGGTGCTTTATTGTGCTTGATTGTCCTTTTTTTTTAAATAGAAACTGCAACATACCATCTGGTAGACATGTGGAGAAGGTTGTCAAAGACCCTTCAACAGTTTGATGTCAGAAAATGTAATTTTCTTTCAGTTGTCTGCTGGGTATGGATTTTCGTAGAACTCACTATCTCAGTGCTCACAAACAGAAAGCTATAGTTTCAACTATGATTAACATATAGTTTTAGAATTATAATGTCAAATATAATAGAAATAGCTTTTTAAATGGAAAAAATACATTGAAATTTGTTTTTCATTTAGAACTGAAGAATAAACCAAGGGAACTCTGATACAGTGGCCAAGAGCTTAAACTACAGTTGATATATGTAAACTACATTTGATACATATAAATGATGCAAAGTTACCCTACAAGTAGACATAAGGGAGTTAAGTCAGTTATTGTCTAGTGCTGAGAAGTACTTTTTTAATAGGGACACAAACCAAATTCTCGTGTATTTTTTCTCAAAGAAAAAACAGAATTATTGCTGATATGCTGTTGAGCTTTCATTAAGTTTAAAATACTTTCACAGTATGCAACTTCTGTAGTCCTTTTTTTCCAAAAGAACAAGCACCACATGCAAGATAAAATATTAATTGTTTTTTTTCCCCTTTTGCACAATGTTAATAATGCAAGTCACTCTTGAGGTAAAAACTGAACCATTATGATACATCATCCACAGACTCTGAATGAACAGAGTATAATGAATGATTAAATCTGAGAGTTCACGATTATGGAGGAAAATTCAACAAACCAATGTTAAAAATGATTCTCTTATTTTTTCATATATCTAATTAATAAATGAATGCTGTAAATAAAATGTTTCTCCAGCACAAAAAGCCCTTCTCAGTAGACAGGAGAAAAACAGAAGTAATGATTTTGAATTTATTTGATGTCTACACATCTCCAGGCAACATGATTGTAGTGTTTGTACCCCAGCTATCTTGAAGCTGATCTAACTCTCTGCTGACAACCTGAGGAACATGAAAGCCTTTGTCACTGAAGGTCTCTTAAATCCAAACAGACTTGGTGATGAGTTTGTTACTGATGTAGAGGGGAGGCATGGATGGAAGAAACACTTGAGTATACCTACAATTTCAAAAGAAAATAAGGCTTATGGTATTGCTTAAGAAAACATCCCAGTGAAACCATTGCAAAGCTAAGTGTAGGGAGATGTTGTGGGGAGGTTAAACAAAATGCATCATGTATGCCATAGCTGAGGGCACCTAGAGAAGAGCTTCAGGAGTCATGTCCTCCCCTCCACTGTAAATGGATGAAAGTTATTCTAAATAAATATTTTTATTAAAAATTGATATAAAATTATTTCTGATGCCAACTATTGTATGGTTTTCCTGCATCAATTCAATTAGAGAAAGAGGCAATATATGATAAAATTTCCACTGCAATTCAAATATATTCTCTTTACTCTTGTACCAAATGTGACCAAGTGTTCTAATGACAATGGTTTCATCACTTATTTTGTTTTCTCTGAATTTCAATTATTACTCTTGAAGATCATCTGCTCAGTGACAGCTGTTTTTGTGTTTAGATTAGGCTAAGACATTTCAGATTTTTTTTCTGGACATAATGGTTGACATTTTTTACATTGCAACTCCTAGTTTCATTCTTCAGACATAATTCATAATCATCAGCACTGTCTCTACAGTCCTGGGAATATTTTATACTTGAAAGTACCCAGATTTTTTCTTTTGGCCATCTGCCCACATCTGCTTACTCAAATCAGTGTAGCTGAGGTTGTCTTACATTTATTCTCTGAAGCTGTCAAATTTGTTTTCAGCATTGTCAAGTTCAGCCTTTGCTTTTTTTCTGTGCTCAGGGGATGCTGAGTGTAAGTGTGCTTCTCTTGCCATTTCTTTTTTTGTGCCTCTATGTCCGTTTATCTATTTTATTTTAAAAAACCAGACTATTTTATTTCTCTTCTTCATTGTATCTCCTGCTACCTCTAATGCAGGCTTAAAGCCCCTCACAGCAAAGGAGGTAGCCATGGTATTTGGTTTGCTGTTTTTGTTTCATATGAACTGAACTCATAAATCTGATCGCAATATCTTGAAAAGAAAATAACGTAATTCATGCTTAGGAGGTAGGACAAATTCTGCAACTTCTCTGAATACTTATTTAATCTCTCATTATGTTTATATTTTGAACATATGACAAAAAATCACTAAGAAAATAACATCTGTTCTTTTAAGCATTATACCTAGGATACTTAAAAACTCTCTAGGAGAAAATAACTAAACCAACACTTTGTGCATCACAGTGTATACATGCATAATTGGTCATATTTATGATCAAAATGCCTGTGTTATGCCATTTGTGCTGGTTAGCTGCAGCAAGACTGAGTACACTGTATGTAGCACACTGTAAGTGGCCTATTGTAATCTTTTCCTATAGTACGGGTTCAAAATAAGCTCTGGCCCTGTTATCCCACATGACTGCAATGACTAGCACCATGATTTGTGTGGTGATTGGCTGCCACTTGGGTAACCCTTAAGGAAGGAGACAAGGTTGTTGCAGCTGTCTAAGCCATGCAAGAAGTGACTAATTGGAACATATTTCGTTTAATCCTTGATTCAGGAACTTTTTCATGCCTATCTTCCAGGATGCTATTCACCCTGGAAGTTTCAAACAGTGCATTTGACATAGTAGGACCTAGCATTTAGTGGGGTTTATTAACTCCCCTGTGATGGATTTCAATTGCCCTTTTGATCTTGTTGGCACAGAGTGAATTATTATTACTGTTAAGTATTTCTTTTGCACTTTGTTTCCATAAAATAGTATTCTGAAACTTCATTACTGACCTTGAAAATTTGACTTCACACTGAAGTACTTTTTTCCTCCTCCTGGAAACTGTTGTGTCTACCTCAACAGACCATTCAAGAGGTGAAAACATGGAGGTGTGTCAGCTGATCCCTCCCTGGTTTGCATTGCCAGCAAAGTCAGGTACTGCTTATTGCTGTTGTTATTCCTGTGTGTGACCATGAAATAGAGCAGGGACACCCAGGCAGCAGTAAGTTTTAGGGGTATGAATGCACAGTCTGGACCCTGACCACACCAAGGTCTCTGCCCCGTTTAACCCTCAAGGAAGCATTACCTCTCACATTGGTGCCCCAGAACAGCTGCCGTTTCACCCCACACCCTTGCAATTTCCTACAACTTTGAAAGACTACTCAATGGAAAGATGAAATGCTGAGATGCAGTGAGAAGGGTGCAAGGCAAAAGGGCTGCACTGTTCTCAGAAGAAAGCAAAAACCATGCAATGAATTGATTAGGTGAACAGATTGTAAATCTCTGTGGAACAGGAGAGTGGAGGCTGACATGAAGGCAACGGATTTGAAATGAGTTTGGATTTTGCTACCTGTGTTGCTTAGGTGCTGTCTCTGGTGGCAGGCAAGCTGCTGAGCCAGCACAGCAGACAGCTCTGGGTTTCTCTGAGTGGACTCAGGGCAACCTGAGACAGAGCCAGATACAAACAAGAGCTAGAAAATGAAAAAAAAAATCAAGTGGTTCACTCAGTTATGCCTCTGTTATGGGTGCTTAGACTGTTGGGGTAGGGAAAGGAAGGCTGTGTGCAGAGACCAGAGCACTCATCCTTAATTCTTCTTTGCTGGAGAGAACTGCTCTCACTTTCCTGAAATGGTATTTTGCAAGTTCAGATTCAAAGAGCTGGAGAGAAGAAAGGAGCCTGTGCATGACTGTAACCTTGTGAGTCACCCAGATCAGGGAAGATGTGTGAACCCTGGGGAATGGGTGACAGGAACCTGTGCCTGTGACAGGAGCTGCTTTGGTGTTTGCATAGTCAAGAGCTTGAATGTAACTGACCAGCTGTCCAGGCAACAGAGCCTGAAGTTTAGGATTGTATTCTCCCAGCTTAGCACACTAAAAACTAGAATGCTGGATCAGATCATGCTTTCTTCTCCAAATAGCTTTTTGAGTTATTTTGGTGTACTTAAATGTCTTTAATGGGGAGGAAAACTTCCTTTACTTGAATAATCTGTAGGGATTTGCCCATTTTCCTGAGAGGAGGCTGCTCACTGGTTTGAGAGTATCAATGTTCCTGCCCAGGGCTGGGTGGCCATTTGTGCCCACATCAGTCCTTTTCTTCCCAGGCCTGGAAGATCCCCTTCCTGCTGTTCCAAGGTGCTATAGTTGCCCTGAGTTGACTGCCCAGATATTATGTGATGGGGATTTGGTTTTCTGTCCCATGTTTTTTATGAATTGGAGGCTGCTACAGTATATTTCAAGTTGTGCAGTTCTTCTGCTCTTTGTCTCCTGAGTGGCAATCCCAGTCTGCTGGGACTTGTGCTGTGGGAAGATTGGTTTTTTAAATCTAGCCATACTTATTCCTGTAACTAATGTTTATGAGAGACTATTTCTTAGCCCTGAGGATAAATGGCACTATTTTCCCTCTCTACTTCAAAATGAGAGAGCCAAGTCTAAATTACCTGTTGAGAACAACCACCAGATGTGTTGTCTCCTGAACCATGCCCAAGCATTTTAATGGACCAAAATCACACCAAGAAGTATGCTAATGACTAAATAATAAAGATAATTGTGGCCCAATGTCTTGATGCTTTTTAATATACTAGTACAGAGGTTCTAGTATCAGTATGACTTAGGGACTGAGCTTTGTTATTGGTCCTGGTGATGTGCTCTGTGTCATGAAGACCATCACAGCAACTGCGATGCCTTTTGGTAATTTGAAATATAAATATTTTTCCAGTGTTATACTTTGGTGTGGAGAATAGACAAATTCTGCCTTAGAAGAGCGGAAAGAATGTCTATCATTTTAGAGGATTTCCTGGAACAGCCTGAGGGCAAGGGAAGTTTAAAATACCTCTCACCTACATTGATGCAAACCTGGACCTAATGTTTTTACATTTCTTTGTGCACTCAACTTTTAAGTGAATGACACTGTGGAAGTCTTAAGACACAAGTCCATCACTACTTCACTCATCCTATAACTTAGATGATTTTGTCTCTTAATCGTAGTCATTTACATGTTCACTCACCAATCAACAGCTTGTGGTACTCTTTTGTCATAAGACCAAGCATTTTTGGGCTCACTACTTCTAGTTAAACTGCTGTGGATAGAATCAATAATATTTCACTTTTTTAGAAGGACAGCTTCCTTTCCTTCTGTTTAGATATACATCAAAAAGTTGATCTAAAGGGTAAAATTACACAGTCTGATGCTTGCCTTTTTCTTTGGAGACACTGATATTTCATACATTCACTGGAAAGCACATATGGCATTTAACGTACCTAGGGAATTTAGTGCTAATGAATTAAATGCTACTCACTTCGATTTCTGCCAGACAGAGCCTCAGATCTTCAAAATTTGGAGTAATTTCTGTCAGATGAGCTGACAAGCACATTTTTCTGTTGATCTGCTATTTTTGCAAGTTTTTTAGGTAACAAAAACAAGTCTCCAAAACAATGGGGCATGGATCATCCATGAGCAGAACGCATAGATGTCTCAAACTGTGTTCCTGGAGCAGATGGATCAAGAACCAATTTATGGATGCCTATTTATTTCATAACTTCATCAAAAGTAATATTTTGGAGCCTGAGAAAATTTTGTGTAAGCTGTCCTGAAATTTATAGCTACAATTGAGATGAGTTTTTGCACATGATTCAGTATGATTAAGAATTGAATACACAGTTCATAACTCAGAGACCTCCTGGGGATTCATCTCCTTGGAATTTTCAAGGGTTCAAAACTCACATTAAAATTATGCCTTTTTCTACCATAATTCTGTTTTCAGATTGTAGTCTTTGTTGTCAGTACATAGTGAAATTTGTAAATAACCAAATCTGCAGTAACAAGCTAGAGTTGTTTCTTGGAGACACTTATGGCCAAGTCAGACACCTTTCCTCATTTCAAACAAACAACCAAAGAGATCTACTATAATATATGGAGTTTCATTCAAGGGAATGGAAGGTATGCCCCTCCTGCAAATGAATGAAAATCTGGTTTAAAATATTTATAGATTTGATTTTGCATGGGGTCATCATATTCTTCCTCTCTTCCCATTTTATTCTGCAGTTCTGGAAGATGTGCCAGTAGTTCCCCAGTCATTACCTTGAAACTTCCTAAAGTGAGTCTGCTGAATGGATGGGCTTCCACAAGACTTTCCTTATGTGTTTACCTGAAGATGGAACGAGTTTTTACCCTGTTGTTTAATACCTGCTTGTCTTCCATCTGCAGAATTTCCCCAGAGACTCTGGCAATCATTTTACAGTTGCACAAAGTTGCAATTGACCTTTCTTTCCAAACCAGGGCAAGGCAATCATTATTCCACAGGAGAAAATAATGCATATACAGATCCACATGTTCACAATGTTATGCTACTCCCGTATTTCTAATTGAAAAAAGCTCAGAACTTTGCTATTGTTTTGAGCTGTTTATTTCCAGGACCACAAGCCAAAATTGTACAAGAGCTGGTTGTCACTGCACATGACAAGTTTTTATACCTGGAAACCTGGAAGAATGTCATCAGTGGACATTCCTGTTGCGGAGCACTTCCATGTTCAGAACACAGTCCTCCTCCTCCTCAGTTTTCTCTCAACTATATAGCTAGTGACAAGTGCTATTAAATTAGAACATCATTATCTTTTCTTCTTACTTGCAAAGGCTCAACATGCTGATAAAAATAAACCAGGCTCATTTATCCTTAGGAGAAAGAAAGTTATAAATTAAACTTCTTCCATTTCTGAAAGGACCAAGTATTTCCATGTTGCTCTATGAGGAAACCAGCCCATTGGTGTTCACAGGAGAATCTTTAACACTAGATTTAGATGTCAGTTAAAAATAAAGCGTTTACACAGTCAAGAGAGTCAGATAAAGTAAAAATAATTTAAGCATATTCCAACACTAATTTCTCCATACATTTAATTACTTTTTAATAAAATTCATAGATTTTTTAACTTACTGCATTTCATGTGTATTCTGTCACTACTTATGTGATACTCCTCAAAAGATAAATAAGGATAATAATTTTTGTCAGTACTTTTACAGTATCTGGACACAAGTTAATTAACTTCATATTTTCAGTGTTTTGGACTTATTTAAATCACTATTATAATAGAATTCCCTGACTAATAAAGAGAACTAAGTCCTGTATGATAACTTGTGTTGTATCTTTAGTACATATTTTTTAAATGTAGGTGCAGAATGAGGAACAGTGGAGACTGATTAACTCTATTTCCTGTACTCTGAAATCAAGCACTGGCCAGAGTTTGAATATCTTAGATGTTGGATCAAATTAATCTGGTGGTGGGTGTTGTTTCTGTTTCTCAGGCTTATTCCTATTCACGTTACCCCTGTTTTCATTGTCTGAAGGTGGGATTGTTGGCTATATGCGGTAAATTAAAGTTGAAGTAGTATCTTTGTAAAGTCAATTAAGTCTGTCAGGATAATGAAAGTACTGTTCTACATTTTTTTTACACCTACACTTTCAATTGAATGACACTGCTGATTTTGTACCCTAGATGGTAATCTCACATGTGAGATGTAATCCCATAACTAGGGTGGTTACCCATTCTTAGCATGAGAAATGCAATTGTAGTATTATAAAAAACTTAAGAGACTATTTTGCATTATGGCCAAACTTCACCTTTTTGTTTGAAATTTCTTTTGACATAGAAGTTTGTTCAGAATGCTTTAATGGCTGAAACATGTAGTAATGAGATTAAGTAATAAGTATTACAGCGATTAACAGTCCTTTAAGGAACACCATAAGGAAATGGTTAGTCTCCTGAAGTGCTCCAAAATCAGCTCTGCCACTATTTAATTTCCATGACTGCTTTGTGCTGTGAATCAATCACTTGGTTTTCTAGTACTGAGAGCAATGTTCACTGAAACATGCAACTAGTTGGTCAAAAAATGGCACTGGCGGTTTTCAATGATAAATATGTAGAGTTAAATAATTCACTGCCAAGGGATTACCAAAACACCTGAACATAAAACATCTCTCCTTTGAAAAGCTGAACAATAGCAGACTACATTTATTTTTCAGGCAAATTAGTAGTTTGTATTCTGATGCTGTGCTCAGCGTTGACATTAACATGTTACACATACACACAGCGCTGTTGTCTGTTGCCGTAGTAACCATATAAATTACACTGGTAACATAGTGACATAAGTGAACACACATGATTTTGAAGAATCAAAACCAACACTATAAATAAGTGGAGGGATTAAAGTCTGAAGGAAAGACCTTTTTATTTTTTCTTGTACATCAACAAGAAATGAATTTTCATAGAATCATAGAATCATAGAACAAACAGGTTGGAAGAGACCCACTGGATCATCAAGTCCAACCATTCCTATCAAACACTAAACCATGTCCCTCAGCACCTCATCCACCCGTGCCTTAAACACCTCCAGGGAAGGTGAATCAACCACCTCCCCGGGCAGGCTGTTCCAATGCCCAATGACACTTGTTGTGAAATTTTTTTCCTAATGTCTAGCCTAAATCTCCCCTGGGGGAGATTGAGGCCATTCCCTCTTGTCCTGTC
>WAAB01019284.1:0-21815 GCA_013389865.1 Piaya cayana | reverse complement strand
AGCTGGATTTAACTCCATTTACCACCACTCTCTGGGTCCGGCCATCCATCCAGTTTTCCACCTAGGAGAGTGTGTGCCTGTCCAGGCCAGAGGCTGACAGTTTCTGTAGCAGAATGCTGTGAGAAACTGTGTCAAAGGCTTTGCTGAAGTCCAGGAAGACCACGTCCACAACCTTTCCCTCATCCAGCAGCCGAGTCACTTTGTCATAGAAGGCAATCAGGTTAGTTTGGCAAGACCTGCCTTTTGTAAACCCTGATTACCTGGTTCTCTTGCATGGACTTCCAGGAACTGTTTCGGATAAAACAACATTTTTTTTCCTACATGTAAATGCCCCCTAAATTGATTTCACAGCTGGAATTAATTTTTAAATGCAATTATTCTCATCATTCATTGTATCTCTATTTAGGACCATGTAAATTAAATTTTGCAAATTCTATATTACTTAAGCATACGCTTAGTGCTAAATGCATTCTTAAATGCTGATCAGAATAGAAATGAACTTAGGAATATGGACACATCACCTCATGAACCACGGGCAAAGACAACAAAGCTTAAGTGTGAGTCCTCTGCTCTTCTGTGCGACTGTTCTCATTGATGACATTAATGCTTTATGCCACCAACTCACATGTCCTCTCTGTGTGAGTCTGTCTAAATGAAGAAGATTAGAAGACTTTAAATACCATGCAAAGCCTGAAGAACGGTAAAATAACTGTACTAGTCCACTGCTTACACACATTTTTATTACTCAGTATTTTAGTTATTTAATTTCATGTAAACCACACTGGCTTTCTTTGTTCCTCATGAGATTGTTGTTATGGATCCGTTCTGTATTAAACTAGCAAATTTCCATCTGTGTAAAATTACGCATGCAAGTAGGTGTGAATTCCAAAGGAAATGACTACATTTACTGCAGTCCCCTTTTGACACAGTGTTCTCATTTTATTCAGTTCACTCTCTATTTTAATTCTTGATGCTGAGTGGAGTTATGTGTGCAGTAGAAACAATATGTGAAAATTGTTATTTTGGTAGCTGCAAAAAGCACCTATGTAGCTACATCCAATTTTTACTTTACTAGAAAATAAGTGTTTATGACTGTGACACCCTGGCCACATCCAGAATCCCCTTGTCATGATATGTGCCCCAAAGAAAGGACTTTTCATTCACATTTTATTTCAGTATTAATGTTCTCAATTCTTTACATTTTCTGTAGAATCTTTCATACAAATAAGTATATTGACTCTGAGATATGAAAACTCCTCAGTTTCTTTCCTTGTATTAAGTTTGTGGTTGCTATGTCCTATTGTCTGCTGTGACTGTGACCAGTACCCAGAGAAATAAAAGACAAACAATATTAGGTATACAGATGGATTCTTACTGTATGCCCTATTTTTATAAATTAGTACTGCTAATCAAATGTTGGAGACTTACTCAGCACTCTCCCCTGACTTCAGCTCTGAGTCACATTTTCTCAGTGTACATAATTCATTGCAAATTTGTGGAATGGGGAAATATTGACCTTAGTGGGGGCAAACTTTGGAGTCACAAACGTGCCAGTGCCACAGTGAATTCAAGGAGAGCTTCTTTTATATCCATTCTGGAGACAAAGGAGAAACTAGTTTCTGATGGGAGCTGGTACTGAGGGGCATGGTTTAGAGATTGGTGGGAATGGTTGGACTCTATGATCCGATAGGTCTTGCTTTGCGGAATCAAACTCTATAACTCCATTAAGGGTTATAAAGCAGGTATGTGTTTATTCGCCGGTGGGTGTTAGGGAGAAATCCTCCTAACTCGCTCACCAAACAGTCTAACAAGCAGATAGATATAGTATGAAGACATGCCTATTCATAAGTGCCTATTACATATTCATGACCTTCCCCATTCCTTATTATAATTAGATTCGAGAAGCTTCTTCTATACTTCCGCAGGCACGATGTTGTGGTCTGGGACTCAGGGCTGAAGTCACCTTCATCTTCCTCATGAACTGTCCCCTGAATTCAAGCTGTGTGCAGGCGCAATCTCATCCTGGTTGAGCTGCAGTTGTTTACTGCATTCCAGCTTCTCTTATCAGCATCCAAGGTCTTCAAGGCCTTTGCTAGCAGACAGTGTGTATTTCAGTAAACTAAGCTGTCTGAGTTTACTTAACATTTCTGCAGTTTTTCTAACTAATGTTTATGCCTGCACATCAGTCTCTTCCAACCTGCTGATTCTATGATTCTATGACATTTGCAGGATAGTGCAGTACCTTGCATTGCTCAGACATGTTTCCTTAAAAGTTCTTTGTTATTTAAGAAATTGCCATTGCTATTGCCAGAAAGGTATGAAAAAGGTGTTTCTAGCATAATGTATTTTACCCTAGAGTTTGGAAGACTTTATAGCCCATTCTTACTTGTAAAAGCTAATGAGAGTTATTTTCTGGGCTAAGATCCATTACTGGTGTGGACTTCAAAAAGATAAGGTGGAGCCACCTGGCTCTCAGGTGTTAATACTTAAATTGCCACTCAGAAACACTTTCTCACACCAAAGATCATCAGTCAGGTGGTTAGTACCGAATACCCCATTTTTAGAGAAGAGATAAGATTGGCTGCATGACACCAGGGGCACCATCTGTTACAAGGTTACTCTCAAGTTCTCCTGTGTTGTATGGTGATTGACAAGGAACAGATAACAAAGTTGTAGCAATGCAGACTTTGGAGTTTTTCTTACACCAGTTTCCTTCAAGTCCTGTCTTCTGTATCACTTTTTGGAATGACCATGTTTCCTGCATATACATCTCTCAGATTCACAAAATGGTGCATGAGGATGGAACGAAAGCAAAAACTTTATGGGCTAGAGATTGTAAAAGTGTAAGGTGGGTGTGTGCAGAAATAGTTATTTCACTGAAGCCCTTCCTAAACGTCTAAAAACCAGACCTGCTGTTATGTTTGTCCTACCGCTTTATGATGTTGTCAGTGTTTCCTCTAAACAAATGTATGTTTTTAAAAAGGTAAGAAGTGCATAGTTTTCTCGGCATGTCTCCCCAACTCAACACTACAGCCTGGCTGCTAGTGAAGAGCTTTCCTTGCACTCCCACATTTTGAAGAAAGAATTTAAGTCATGCTAGTCTTAGTAGTGCAGCCTCAGGCCAAGTATTTAGCCACTTTTAGAGAGCTACGTCCTTTAGACAGATCTAGAATCCTGATATGGCTGACCTCAGGGCTTCCAGCACGACTCTTAAGCAAAGCTATTTTATTTTAGGTATATGAAGAGAGAACAGTCCGTATTAAAACATATATGTCTAGCCTGTGAAATCTGCTGTGCATGCAGAGATATTAGGAAAAATAACCTATATGCAGTATGTTGCTGGGATTTATTCACAAATAAAATTAAACTGAAAAGAGTTTTCAGCAAAGTTACAGAATTAAAGATTTTATTTCTACAGGTTTCTGCTATTCCCCATTCTGTTTAGAGACAAGGGTTTAACAGCTGCACATACCTCAGTTCTACTGACTGTTGTAAGGGTTTTTAACCAAAGGAAGGAAAAAAAGTGGGAAATTTTCACAAGGTGATTTCTAACAGCTCTAAGCAGCAGTTAGATCATTAATGAAAGATGAATAGTGGTGTCATGAATGGTAAGTGCACTAGATGGTGTGTGGTTGCATAGGACTTGAAAGAGGTGAGTTCGGTACACTCTTTCTATGTGACCTTGGGCAAGGTATACACACAGTTTCCTAGTAGACAAAGTCAGATTTACCTGACTACCTCTTTCCATTTAATAAGCAGTGAATTGTTTTCCAAACAAGTTGTCTAAGTAGGGCAGGTAAAAAATTACACGAATTCCTTCTTTCAGTCAGTCTGTTTCTAGACTTGTCTCTTTATGTTCTCAGTTCTATATCCTGCAGTCCCAATGCTCTGTTTCACCCTTGTCTCTTCTTATCTATTTGGACAGAGACCAGCTGCATCTGAATGGTACCTAGAATTTCTTTCAGTAAAACAAAGAGTGATCAGCATCCCAAGGCATTCTCTGGGTGTATGATGACCATGGGGGAGGGGTTCTTCCTCCTGGCTATATGACCTGCTTGGGGTTATTTTTGTACATTTTCTGAACACAGTTTGCTTCTTTCTTCTTGCTTCCCAGCTGGAGTTTGAAAGGTACTCTGCAGCTTCCCTCAGTGCTGTTACATTGAGGGTCTGTTGTTTGTTGCACACTGGTCCCTTGGGGCCCTTTGGCCTTTACCACATACAGTTTCCCATTGCTCAGGCTAAAACGGGTCAGACAGCACTCACTGACACAGCCGTTAAACTAAGCTACAATCAGCACAGACTGAAGCACAGACAAACGAAGTGTCCCTGTACTGCCAGGTCAGTGGAAAACCTGCTACTTTCTCCTGGTAACGGCAAAAATCATATTTACTGGGCTATGCAGTCCTGATGCAGAGTTGTGACTCCTCCTAAGGTGTCAGGTCTGATCAGAAATTGGAAAATGTTCTCACTGCTGAAGGTTACCCAGAGCCTCTCTGCTACCCTTCCCTCCTTTGCTAGATAGTTCTGTTAAGAGTGAAGAGTAGTTGTTGGAACTAACATGGACAGGTCTTGAGTTATTTACTAGAAGTAAAAAGGTAAATGTTAAAAGATTTGCATTTTTTAAAAAGGCATTTAGCTGATCTCTGTTAACAGTTCATAGGAGTATATCTACCAGTCTTCTGTAAATTTAGCCACAATTTGTTTATTAGATACTTTTGAACATTTCCAATATACCATACTAAAGTAAAGCAAGTTCAGGAAAAAAAGCACTTATCTTGCTAAATTGAACTCTACCAAGGAAACCAAAATTTAAGATATTATGGGTTCAGTGGGCATTGTTGTAATAATGTGTGTCCACAACCATAACTAATTAGGTTACTCTGAATTTGTAAAATTACTAGGGTTTGAGGGTATGAATTCCATAAATCAGTTTGCTATTGCAAGGGCTCTTGTGGCTTTCAAAGCCTTTATAGTGGTGGAATGAATTGAATATTTAACTGCAAGAGAATTTGCAATCTTTTTTCACCCTGAGATTCAGTTAGCATAAGGGAATTGAACCTACCATTACTAAATTGACTCTCTTTTTCAGCCTATATTAGATCTCTAATTTTCATTTATTTATGAAGAGAAGCCAAGGGGAATCTTTTCAATGTTACAGTGTTATATCAGCTTGTGCCCTGGCAATCCACTGACATACAGCTGTGATGGCTGAAGCAGATCAGATACTCCAAATCATTAGACTCAGAATTTACGTACATTGTGATCTGTGTGTGTATCTCATTGAAAGCTGAGATCTTAGTCTATGTGCTTGCTACCCTTGTCTAGGCACCATTGGAACTAGTCTCCCCAGATGAATTTAATTTTCATGCTGTCTGGTGTATATGTGCTCTTAGTTATGCAGCAAAGCCCTATACCTAACACTGCTGCAGTTCACTCAGAAGTGAAAAGGAATGGTTTCATACTTAGAAGGTAGAAATTACGTAATCAGCTTCAAGATAAAGAAAAGCTTCTGGCTATGTTTTATATTACTATTATAAATGGAAAATGAAATTGAACTTAGATGGTATAGCCCTTCAGACATTTTGCTGTACTCTACCACTGAAACACTTAGTGTTAATAACATCTCATTAGGAAAACAGTATTGGGTTTGACATGTTGCTCACAGTGTTAGAAGGAGCTCCTTGAAACATACCTAAGGAAACAGGATATTGCCAATCTCTTTTAACTCCATTTAATAAAAGAAAATTGTCTAGTGTCTCAGGCACCGGAGATGCATCAATACAGATGTCACTGCAGAATAAGCTGTCACTGATTATCACTACCTTTAATCTATCTTATTAATGAAATCATTAGTTATTTTCATGTCAGTTGAGACAGAACTATGGCAACTTTTATTATTTGACATAGAACAGTGGAGTGTTCATGTCCCAGAAATTAATGAATAATAAGAGGATCTTCTAAAATTTCTAGGTAGTCTAAGAGCAATGAGGTGTGTCAAATTCTTAATAGGTACTTGTAACATCTGGAATAAAAAAAATAGAAAAAGAAGTAAAATACACAGTGAAGTTTTGCAGAAGGTGTTATTTCCCACTGTATTTTCTGTTCTTTGTTATAAATGTTAATTTATTTCAAATATGAACTTGTAGTGAGCCCAAATCATCATGACTCATGAATCCCTCAGTCTAAATGACTAAGCAGTCTCTATTGGAGCAAGTTAGTAAAAAACATTGGTACCTTAGGAGTTGGAGCAGAAAATGAACAAATGAGCAGAAAACATAGCCATGTGTTTCTAAGTATGAAAAACAGAATAAATGATCTCCCAAGTAATACTGAATACAAAGATGGTCACGAATGATGATCTTTACAGACATACTACTCTTGCAGTTGTTAGAATTTTTGTGTGCAGTTGAGAAATTTTCTCTTGGAAGGCAACACTTGGAATGACGTGGTAAGGCACCAACTCTGTCTAGAAATGTGTACTTTGAGAGACAAAAAAGTAGATGACTGTATGAAAAAATGGCTGGAACAGAGAAGAAAACCTGGCTGGAAAGCTGCATGTTAGAAAAGGACCTGAGCACGTTGGTTGACAGCTGACTGGACATAAGCCAGCAGTGTATTCAGGTAGCCAAGAAAGGCAACAGCATCCTGACTTGTATCAAAAATGATGGGGCCAGCAGGAGTAGAGCCTTGGTGAGGCTGCATCTCAAATACTGTGTTTGGTTTTGGGACTATCAGTACAAGAAAGACATTGAGTTGCTAGAGTGTGTCTAGAGGAGGGCAACATAGGGTGAAGTGTCTGGAGCACAAGCCTTATAGGAGCAGCTGAGGGAACTGTGATTTCTTAGTCTGGAGAAGAGGGGGCTGAAGGGAGGCATTATCATGCTCTACAACTCCCTGAAAGGAGATTGTGAGATGGGTGCTTATCTCCCAAATAACAAGTGATAGAGTGAGAGGAAATGGCCTCAAGTTGTGCCAGGGGAGGTTTAAATTGGATAGTAGAAAAAAATTCTTCACTGAAAGAGGGATCAAGCATTGGAACAGGCTGCTCAGGGAAGTGGTGGAGTCTCCATCCTTGAAGGTGTTCAAAGAGCATGTAGACATGGCACTTCATGACACGGTCTAGTAGGCATTGTGGTGTTGGGCTGATGGTTGGACTCAATGATCTTAGAGATCTTTTCCAATCTCAATGTTTCTATGATATACCCAATGTTACTGCTATCTGGTACACAAAGTCATACCTGTGCTGAGGAGCTTCAGAAAGCTGGATATGTTTCCAGTGTCATTATCTCCCGCTGTGCCATTGAATACCAAAATTCATATTTCTGCACCATATGAGCCCAAGTAGACCTTCTACATTGCATAACCTAAGAGAAATGTGATAGTACTGTGCTTTGTCTGGAAATTCATCACAGGCTGGATAATGCATCTGAGATTAATCCCTTAGTTCCTCCTTGCTCTGTGGAGGTGTTTCTCCAGTGCTACCAGCAGTAAGTGACCATTGACTGTGCTGGCTCAGCTCTGCCCTGCCTTGTCCATAACGTGGGAAGAAGACAGGCTCACAGGTAATGCCTGGACCTTGGCTCACTTTTTGCTTTGGCTGACTATGCTGTGGAGAAAGCAAGACCTGGCTTGGGGCTCTTAATCCCCTACAGTGAAGTGCCTGGTCTTGCCTGGAAGAAGGCCAAATAAAACACTTTAAATGCATGTCACAGACAAGGCTGGAAAAAAGGGTAGAAGAGTCAATGCTGCTATAATTATTCTCATAATAGTGCCAGCAGTGGAGGCAGACACGGATATTGAAAGTACAATTATGGCAGTGACTCTGTTGATAACAGAGGCAGTGTGACAGCAGGCACACGCTTGTTTTGGTTTTGGGGTTTTTTTTGTAGTTTTTTGTTTCCTTTAAACTAAACCATCAAAAGAAATGTTTTTGAGGAGGGGAAAAGTATTTTGATTTTAATCACAAATCCCCTTGCCTCTTTCCTTTTCCTTAAAATACACCACTGGACATAAAATGTTATTAAATCTAGAGAGGTTCAGTGCTCTTAGGTAACACTGTATAGCAAATTCCACAGAAATCAATAGCATGAGGGACTATGGAAAATTTTATTTAGTTACTCCAATTGTATATTTTGTTTTTAAGATCAACATGCTCAGCCAATTTACTGCCTTGGTTTGCATGGCTGCATGAGACAAACAGGTAGAATGAGGCAATCCCTGGCCATTAATAAGCTGGATTTGTGTTTATGGCTAACTAATTTTGGGTTTTTTCTTTTAACCGCTTTCTCTGCCTACTGTGTTTACTGTTTTAGATGGAACTGTGGGATTCTGAAACAGTTATCCCTTGGAGGGCAAACGAGCCTTGGGATAAGAAAATATGTGAATACTTCCTATTTTTGTCTTACGGAATTACTTAGAATGAGAACTGAAGTTAAAACGCACCATAATCAGCTTCAGCAATTCACCACAGGCCTGCTTCTGCCTTAAGATGAACATTAACATCAAGAATGCTGTTTTCACTGGGTACCATTTTTATAGTAAAAACTCTTGAGTAAGGGAAAGGTGCTTGGAAATCAGGTTAAATCAAGAGAATTTGATTTTTCTAGGAAATGCGTTGTAAAAGTTGGCAATAATTTTCCCCATTAAATGTTTTTTTTTCTTTTCTGTTTTTTAAGTTGAAGAACTGATTTTTGTGTCCATGAAAGAGGTAACAGTCTGACTGATTTTCATTAAGTATAGCAGAACTTGTAGCTTTCTTAAGGAGACAAGAAAGAAGTTACAGTTGAGCATCTGTTATAAATAGCAGCTGAAAGGCCCTGGCAAGCTGTGGAGAAGCAGAAATATAGCAACCTGACTAGGGTAACACATGGTCATTGTAAATGCAGCTGGTAGAAAAATGTAAGTAAGATTGATTATTTTTAAGTAGTTTGACATGAACATTTGATTAAAGATGTTTGTGACTGCTTGATTATGTGTCTTAGCACCTTGTTGGAAAGAGTTCAATGTGACTTGTTAGCTTAGATTATTAAGGCTGTAGCTGTGGAAATGATGGACCTCCAGATGTCTGTCTGTCTGTGCCTCTTTCTGGATTTTGCTAAGTCTGATCACTGCAGCAGATCTCTAAAATATCTTTATAGTATGCGTCTAAGATCCAGTGTTCAGAAGCCCTGTGACTCTAGAGTCTGTCCTGCTTGGAACGTCTGCAAGTCTTCATGAGCACAAGCAAATCTGGGAAGCAGTTATTCTAAGTAAAATTTGAGATGCACATACATTCTGAGTTGCTTGTAGAATTATCTTTTTCTGTCAAAGGAAGCTTACAGGTAAACAACAACCCAGAATACCAAAAGAAAAGTTTTTCAGTTGTTAATCACATAAATATTCATTTCCATTTTGGAACATAAATCCTGATTAACTTTTAGAGTTTCTGTGCAAGTGGATTAATTTTTCTGGTTTTGTTGTTTAATGTTAAATTCAATAAAGACTCTTATATCATAGTTTTCAAAGGGTATCTGATAAATAGTGTGCAATATAGGCAAGTGCAGTATAAGCCCATTTTAGTTCTTGACATTTTTTAAATGATAAAATGCTTGAAATCTTGCATTTTTTCTCATAGAGTTTTGTCTAAGTTGCATGTGCTTTTTGTATAACAGAGAAATCTAGTTTAAAAATCACTTGTAAGAAGAGTGGGAGGAAAAATATGCCATCATTATTATGCTTAAAATTATCTTTATTTTAATAGCACAAAATATAAATTGGAAGGAATGTCTGGAAAAGGAATTAGATGCAGCAATTTTAAAAGAAAAAGTGATGAAAATAAGGTGGAAAATCATAAATCTGTTTTTAAAGATTCCCTCCATGGGTGTTGTTATTGATAAGAACACAAGCGCTTCTAGTAAGAGAGAATGATCAAATAAGGATTTTTATGACCATCCAATGACTGGGTAGATCAAAGTATGGTAGATCAAGGACTTTTCTGTGATGAAAAAACAAGCATCTACCTTGCACATTATAACTGTTCTGAAAAAAAAGTGAAAACTTGCTGTAACTAGCAGAAGGTAGATGCTTGCTGATGTCCTTTTCTGTAATATGGGCAGGTTTGATCCATTGGCATAATCCCTCTGACTGGACACTCTTAAGGCGGCTTTTGCTATATAGAAATGGGATTTTGGTATTTGTCATTTGTCTTTCAGCTCATTGAACTGTATCTTGAGAATTCACAGAGAACATAGCATAGTAAAGGAAGAATATAGCTGTGAACGTTCACTCTCTTTACTTGACCCAGTTTTACATTGGTTAAGTGAGGATTAGGATTTACACTGTATCTGGAGAAGGCTAGGAGTTCACCTGGGTAGTAAAACTTACAGAAGTATCTGATTCCAGTAACTTTTTATAAATAACCTTGTGTTATGTGCTAAACAGGGTGACTGTCACACACATTTGTAGGGAACATATTTTACTCACTTGAAAGAATGAAATCTGTGGACAGAGACATTTATCTGGGTTTCTGTAGAGAAAGCAGTATGGAAGGTGCATTCTTAAATGTCGTATCAGTAAAAAGACTTAATCTAGTAATGAGAGATCTTCAGGTACAAATTTTAACTAGGGACCTATCTGATTGTACAGTTATGTGACTGTGCATGGGCACAAGATGAAATACTTTCCAAACACACTTTTTAGCTTGATTTAATTGCTTCTAATTATCTGCTCTAAAAGCAGACTGTGAAAGCCACAGGGAAGGAAGAGTGGAAGCCTATAGCTTTTCTTCTGTTCATCATTCACTGCACTATGTAGCTATTGCAGCTACAGTCCAAATAAAATATATGCTTCTAAAAACAATGAATAATGACTAGGAGCTTTATCAGTCAACTCTATCTGAGTCACAGGGCTCTCTGTGTTTTTCTTAAGGTAACATGGGTTATGCGAAGTTTAAAGCCATAAGGCTAAATACAGAACATATTTATTAGCCTTGCTTTCCTTGTAAGTTGTGAGCTAGACAAGCTTTGGGGGCATATTCTGCAGGGGAATATCTCTTCCTTTTGATTTCTTGTACAGGTAACTACTCTAACCACTTAGATGCAGTAGCAAAATGGGTTTGCTGCCAATACATGCTGTGCAAATAAGAGTAAATTTTCCTTCTGAAAGACTGCCTGCAAGTCCACCAAAGGTGCTCAAGGCTCTATGTTGAAGGTGTGATATTAACTTAAGGATACAGACCAAGAAGGCAAAGTAAGAGCTGATGACGTATTTATTTCCCTACTTACACCACCCTGCTCCACTTCCCACACCCCAAAGAACAAGCACATCTTTCATAGTCTTATTTGTGCCCTAATGGTCCTTCTGCACTGCTGCAAAACAGGTGAGTGAATATTAAAAAAGCTTATAAGTATTTCCAGATGGCCTAAAGGAATAAAACAAAAAGGTGTGGGTAAAGTGTAACTTATGCAGAAATGTCTAAATAATATTTACAAAGAACTAAAATAAGACTTCCATGGACATAAAATTTCACTGTTCAAAAACATTGTGTTCTGAGCATGTCATGTGTGGATCAAAAAAATCTTCTGGTATTATTGTTTGTAATCCCCCCACTCCTCCAGTTTAGGACTAATATGCATAAAGGCCCACCATCTTAAGGGATTTGCTGTCGGTGATGGTGTTGAGTAGTGTCTGTGCTTATGACCTCTTTTGAGTAAAAGTATTGTAGATGCTGCCTTGGGTATTTTCATTGTATTGTTAAGGAAGTCCTAGGTTTCCTGAGGCAATCTCCTATACAAAGTATTTTCAGGAAAATTTATTGGTGATACAGCATCATGCTACAGCTAGAGCTGAGCGCCTCCAGAGGCTGACCAAAACCCCCAAACTCTTTGGGCAATTATATCCTCACAACCTAAGTTCCCACCTGCTATACTCTCTTCATATGTTGTCCATGCAACAGTTGGTCTAATGGTGTTTTAGGGATCGAGGTCTTCTTATTCTTTATTGGATTCTTTCCATATCTCAAGGCAAGCTATCTCTTTTCTTATCTGCAAGGTTAGCAGCTGACTGTAGGTTCCTTATCTTCTGGTTTGAACTGGCTCTAGAGCTTTCTTTTGTGTAACTCAGTAAAAACTCAACATAAGATAAAATTCGCTGTAGTAAGGTGAAAAATCACAGTTTGCAGCCTAAGGCATCACAAATTCAGCTATTAATGCTAAGAAAGTTCTGCTGCATCATGCTTCTCTGAAGTTTTGAGAGGCTTTATCTATAGTTCATTTTTAGAGTCCAATGCTAAGCAACTTTAAAAGGTTGGACAGATTATATTTCAGACTAGAATGATTAATGTTCTTTAACAGTATTGCTTCTCATCAAGGCTGATTGCTGACCTCCATGACATTTATGACTATCATGTGCAGCCAGCCTAAACCTGGAAGATCTCGGTAACTCTTTACATACTGAAATTATCAGTTTTAGAGTACTATTCCTGACTCCAAATGAATGTCTGCTTTTCTTTTTTTTTAAAGTAGAACTCATGTTTTTAATCCAATTTGTCTCCTCCTACCTCCCCTACCTCATTTTTTTCCAACATCCCTACATATACTTTACTGCTAGTTGCAGAACTGCAGAAGGCTGAATTCTGCCTTTGCTTCCTTGGTGCAGTGCTACTGATTTTTATAGAAAGGGATCTAGTTTAACCTCTAGCAGAAAAGGGAGCAAGGTGAGATTATTTTGTGCTCTGTCCATTATGTCTTGAAAAACTCCAGTGATGGGTACTCCACCGTGTCCCTGAGGAGGTTTTTCCTGTGATGAAGTGTTTTCACTGTGAAAAATATCTTTTTTAGATCAAGGTGAAACCTCTCCTGATTCAACTTGCGCTCATTGCCTCTCATCCTCTCTATGTGGTTCTATTATCTTTGTAGCCATCCTTTAGTACGAGAATATTGCAGTAAGTTCCTTCCTGAGGTTTCTGTTCTCCAGGGATAAGAGACCTAACTGCTTCACTCTTTTCTCACAGGACAGGTTCTTCAGCTCTTTGATTTTATTAATGGTCCTTCCTTAGACCCTCAAAAGTCTGTCTGTGTCTTTTTTGAATTGTGGGGACCAAAACTGGGCACAGTACTCCAGGTACAGCCTGACAGGTGCTGAGTAGAGTGGGGTGATTATATCTCTATCTCTGCTAGTAATGCCTCTGTGGATGCCACCCAGGATACATTTTGCCTTCATTGCTGCTGTGGCACACTTGTTCAGCTCTTATTCAGCTTGAGGTCTACCTGGACATGCAGATCCCTTTCATGAGGGCATACAGATCTGAGCCTGTACTGGGCTCTTTGGATATTTTGTTCCAGATGCAAGACCTTGCACTTTTCTTTGTTAACCTTCATACTACTCTTGCTAGTCCACTCTTGCAGCCTGTCCAGGTGTCTGTAAGAGATACATAACTTACATGAGTTGCACAAATATACTAGGAATTCTTTGAGCATGCTAAAGGCAATCTGTTCTGTTTGTTTGGAAGAAGTTAAACTAACTTGACCACTTGAAAATTCGTTGAGTCTGTGGTTTCCAAGTTTTGTCCATCAATGGCAAACCATTATAAATTATTGGAATGTTGTAGAGTTAATTTATATACCTTTTATAGACACTAGATGGAGGTAGGCAACCACAGAGAGAAGAGCTTTCCCTGTGTGTTGTACCATGAAAGGAAAGTGATTATTCTGTGCTGCTTTGGATACCAGGGAGTCTATTTTATTATTAGAAATACTGTTCTGGTACCAGGTCTTTTAAGGATAGGATGACACCTGTACTTGCAAATCCATAACTTTGTATCAAAGCAATCTTCTTCTCTGGAATCTGTTTTAAATGTAAAATACAGTTGGGGTATAATTTAATCTGATGTACATTTTGAGTAATTCACTCCTGCATTTAGGCAAGAATAAACAATATTTGGATCACACACATATGTGTGTGCATACATAAATTATTTTATTACATGACTAATGAAAAAAGAGAAACTTCAAAACACTAATTTCGTATTTATTATAACCTGGAACCAAATACATACTGTATTATGTACTTCCTTACACTGAAAATTACAAAATACAAAGTTGCATATTTTACATTCTGTTCTTGTATTCCCTGTGTGCTGTGTCTACGTCACCATGCAAGATACAAAAATATAAACAGGCTTTTCAGTAGCAGGTTTCAGACATTGCTCAGTTATAGTCATATACAGTTCTGGGATCTTTTCAGTAAGATCTGGCTTCATCTTTACAGCTTAGTTTGCTATATCTTGTTACTTAGTTTCTAAAACAGAATTCATTTCTAGGGACAGTTTGCAAACAGTCAGAGATAGAACAATTCTGTTCCTTCAGATACTGAGGACAGCTACAAAGCTGTCCTTTAGCCTTGGACTCCTATGTGCAAACGTGTATAGCTATAGTAACAAAGGAAGGCTTGGTGTTCAAGCTGGTCTTTTTTTACCTATGAGACAGAAGAGACCTAAAGTGCTACATCCTGGGGTCTTGAGAGACAGTAGGTTTGGCCTCTCTAATTTTGTGGATGACACTATTTTTTAGACCTCTCTTCTTTAGTGAGTTACTAAAAATCCTGACTTTTCAGAAGCAATGGTGAATGCACTAGGTATATACAACTGCCAGATGCTTACAATAAATGGAGTTAAGCAGGGATTCACATTGGCTGCAGGATTATTTAGAATGGGTTTTGGTGTACTTGATCAGCAGTGCTTTTAAATACAACACTGATATCTTCATGTTGTGCCACACAGACCCATGGCAGTGCTCCCTCTAAAGAGTTAAATCTGCCTGGTAGTACTAGAGCTACTGGTGAGAACTTAAGAGAAAGTTGCAAAACTAGGAGAAGGGAAGAGACAGTAATATATAAAAAGGACTACCATATAGGTGAAATCACACATCAGCTTATCTAAGTAGCTCATCTCTGCTCTGTGTGTATGTGTGAGTGTAATAATGGATACTTTGGACAGTTACCACAATGGGGCTAAGATACACATGTAATTCCTCCTGAATGTGATCCACCCTCTTACAGCTCATGGGGGTCCTGACTAAGAGGTGGTATCCAGACGTGCATCTAGTTCTTAGCAGATTTCTCTTATTTTCGTCCATTAATGTATTTATTTTTTAAAAAAATTCTTTCAGCCTTCATAGTATCCAGTGGTGATGAGCTCTATGGTTCATTTATTGCTGCATGGAGAAATACTACTTTCTTCTGATTGCCCTCCAGTTCTCAAATTGTAAGAAACAGTAGATTTTTTCCTCCCCCAATCCACCTTCTACATCCCATTCATTATTTTGTGTGCCTCAGTCATATTGTTCTTATGGTATGTGCATGGTTATGGGGATTGAGGATTAGAGATGATGGAACATGGGAAATGATAGGAGATGGAAAAAGCATCATCAGTGGGACTCCTCTCCACAATTTCCTTTTAGGTAGTTATAGAGAGCAATGAGGTCTCCTCTCAGCCTCCTCTGCTCAAGGCTAAACAACCCCAGCTCTTTCAGTCGTTCCTCATAAGTCCTGTTCTCCAGCCCCTTCACCAGCTTTGTTTCTCTTCTCTGGACTCACTCCAGAGCCTCAACATCCTTCTTGTGGTGAGGGGCCCAGAACTGAACACAATATTTGAGGTGCAATCTCACAAGTGCTGAGTGCAGAGGGAGAATAACCTCCCTGGACTTGCTGGTCACACCGTTTCTGATACAAGCCAAGATGCCATTGTCCTTCTTGGCCACCTGGGCACACTGCTGGTTCATGTTCAGTTGGCTGTCAACTAATATTCCCAGGTCCTTCTCCTCCAGGCAGCTTTCCAGCTAGTCTTCTCCCAGTCTGTAACACTGCATAGGGTTGTTGTACCCCAAGTGCAGGACGCAGCATTTGGCCTTGTTAAACTCATGCCATTGGACTCTGCTCAGTGGTCCAGCCTGTTCAGATCCCTTTGCAGAGCCTCCCTACCCTCCAGCAGATCAAATTTAATTGTAAAAATTCTGATTAGCCACTTGAGAGGTGCTGGTTGTTGTAGATGCTTGTGCTCTGTATTCTGAAAGACATTAAGTTGCTTACTGACTTCTCAATGGGTATAAGGTATTCAGTAATCAGGATGAATAAGTCTCCTTAGAGATTAATTCTATGGTGCTGTTTGAATTGTTGACAAAGCTTTTTACTGAGATTGAGCCCTGTTCCACAGGTTGCTTCTACGGAGGAGAATTGTGTGCACAGTGTCCAGAGTTTTTCCAAACTGTCATAGAGAGGGTTTGCCTGCTTTTCCACCAGAATGTGTGGCTCTCCTCAAAGCCTAACATGTTTTCACAAAGCTATAAAAGTTTCTTAGCCGATTTTTCATCTATAATGTAAGCAACACAACTCAAGTTGCATTGAATGAGACTTAGAGCCTCATTCCTCTCCATGGTTGCCAAAATGCTTGAAGAATGTATCTCAGCAGCCAGCACCACCTGCTTAGAGTTTTTTGAGGAGCACTGGAGGTTGCAAATTATTCCTCTTTGGCTTTCTCCTTGAATTTTTTTTAGACATTTTGACTTTTCTGGACTTTTGTTGGCTGATCTAGTAGAGCTATTTGGGCTGAGTGTTGCATTGCTTTTCTCTTTTTATAAGATACACTTTTTCTTGTTTTTATATAGACTCATGCTCCCTTTCTTACACACATAAGCTGATGGTTTAGACCCAAGCTACAGATTTGTATTTGGCTAAGGAGGAGTATAGAATCTTAGATGTCTCAGTTCAAAGTAAGCTTCTTGAGTAGTATCTACTCAAATGGTTGTTGCAAAAAAATAATCTGCTCCTTCCTTTTCTCCTCCAGCTTTTCTTTGACTTCTCTCTCTAACTCAACTCTTCCTTTTTTGTTCTGTGTGCAACCCTGTCTTTGCCTTCCCTCATCTTCATGTGAGTGAGTAGGATATTTCCATCCACAGAGCTGAATACCAGCACAGGGAGCATGTGTCTTCAGCTTGATATTGCAGAAACTCCTGTCTGATAGGAGTAACACTGGACTACAGCAAACCTGTGTTCATTCTGCTATTACACAACAGGATCTGTGAGGGTTGCAAAAGACAGTGTCAGAGGATTTGGCTTCAGATGTTTTACCTATTACAGTGTATATGCAAGGCTTCTTTTGTGATCTTGAAACAACATACATATCACTGAAACAATACATATTTTGTATGGCTTTTGGGAACTGGGTTCAAACCGGGGACAACTTGAAAAATAAGATTGTTTCACATCCTAAAAAAAATAATAAATTTTCTTGCAAGTACATGCAATGACAAGACATTTCAACAGGACTTTATTTGTTGGGAAGAATGATCAACAGCTACACTGATGATGTGTCTATTGAAATGTAAATGAGCTCACTATTAATTGCTATGAACTTTGGATATAAATTTTGAATGTCTAAAATTGCCCATGTATAATAGTACAAGGGGAATAGACTCTGTAATTACTTTCATTAACCCAGTCCCTCAGAGTTAAATGAGGACCTGACTGTTGGGTATTGTCAGGAAAAAGTCCTGCAAAAAGCTGTTTGAACCCGTAAAGTGTATCTGTTGTGTTATGTATGCTTGAAGACTCTCTTCCAGAAAGTATTTTTATTGCTACATAAGGCTTCTAGACTAATTGAAGAAAGGACTCCAAAAAGGAAAGCCATTAGGGGCTTTACCTGATGGGACTTAAAATCAGCAGAAGTCAGCTAATGTGTCTTTGATGATTTCAAATACCATGTGCAGAATTTGCAGCAAGTCTTGGGATTAGAGAAGCAGTATAAACACCACATCTACATACTATTATGACCTCTTACGTTTTGCTCTTGTAAGTTGTGTGTGCTCCATTTATGTGGTGCAGATCCAAACGCTCCTTTTGATTTTAGTATTGAAATAGTAGAGGTATGTTTTTCTTTAAGTAGTATAGAAGCCATGTTTACAACGTTGATGATACTGGTGGTGTTATTCCTGTGTCTGCTGCTTGTTTCTGTGAGTGTTTGTGTATGTGTGTGTTTGTATCCATGAGTTCAGAACTCTTATGTCATGTAGTGCAACACACACTGTATGCCAATATTCAGTTTACAATTCAAGCTTATCCTCTTAAATACCACCCTTTCACACTCTATTATTGAACAAATAAATCATATGAGTGGATTAAAAAGCTTGCAAGAATGGTCTCTAGACCTGCCTTATGGGCAGGTTCCAAAATTTTCACTGTTCAGCAGTTTTCTGCTAAGGCCATCATGTGTGACAGATGCAGCTTTGGGTTCAATATAGTCACCTCAAGGGGCAGGTGGGGAGCAGTCATTGTCCTGTGCTGTTGTTGCATTTCTCATGACCTGAAATCTATGGCAGCAAGTTTTGCCATCACTTTTATGTTCAGGATGCCAGTTTCTTATTGTTCAGGGTTTCTTTTAAGTTGGAATCATCAGACAACTCTTTAAATATGCTGTTACAATGTTTTGAAACTGAGAATTGACTTTGCCTAGATAAAATAATTCATTGCAATCTTTAGCACCTTCTGCAACTGTCGCTGGGGTTTGATTAGCTGCTGTTGTGTCTCCTTCCCTACATTCTTGAAATCTGTGACAAAATATTTGCAAGTCTTCTGCTATTCCATCATTCAAATCTCTAAGGGAAATATTGAATATAATCAAATCAAGACAGATCTTAAGACTCCCTTAAGACCCTAACCCACACTGTCAGTCAATTGTGTTTAACTGGTCCTGCAGAATGTTTTTTATTCAGTTGTGCACTTACCTATGATGCTTTTTGTTAACTGTGTTTTATAAATTACTTAAGAAATCACAATCTGTAATTATGTAAAAACATAGCTAATACCTGCATGCATCCCATGGACTACTTCATTCTTACGCAACAGGCCACACACTGTTTGCCTGAAGATTCAGCTTTTTAGCCAAAGTTTTAGGCTAAAGACATTAAAATTAAGAAATATTTTCTTGAAAAGCTTTAACACATCATAATTTTTTAATGAATGTTGATTTTTCTCTGTTTTATTAGAAATTAAGATCTTTACAGTCAGAATGTGTCACTCTCTTCTTATTCTTTCTGTTGTTTGTAATTGTGATTTCTTTATTTTGCTCCCTTTACCTTCCTCCCTTCCAGTCCCCTAGCTTTGTACATGAAGTGTGTCTAATGTGAAGGGAGACCAGAGAAATACTTAGAAGGAAGAGGAAATGTAAAAAAAACAGGGGGAAAAAAATCTTGATTTCTATCAAAGCAGTATGTGGAGGAAAAAGGCAGTGAGGAACTTCCACTTGAAAATATTTTAAATTAAAAATGTCTGGGTTTAGTTACTGTTTCTGCCTTAGTGGACTATTACTGCTTTACTGGAGCATTTCTCTATTGCTAAGACCCAGTAGTTTCCATCCAAATTAATTCAATCCCTAGATCGTTTCTATCTGCTCTTCTTTGTATCTCAGTAATTATTCTTTCCTGGCTGACAGTTTGTCTATATATTAGGATTTCAGTTTCACCTATGCTTCTCAAAGCTTCAAAGGGCTCTCTGCCCTCTTCAGACAACTTTGCAACTTTTGTGCATAGTGCTGTGTCTTTGCATGTCATACTTAGAATAATTTTGAGGATATTTTGATGTTCATTCTCCTGATTGCTGTTTCTTAAAGGTTATAGAAAATCTCTTAGGTGGGGATATTAAGACATTTTTTAGGTGATACACTTAATGTTAATTTTTGTTTTGCTAATTGTCTGATGCTAATACCAAGTGGCAATATTCTGCCCTCATAGTAGCAGATGTGCTGTTGACCTTATTCTTGTTTGGCTAGATTTACTTTGGTTTTTTTGTATTTTCTGTAAAACTCCACTTATTGTTTATGTTCTGATATTTATCTGTGGATATTTCTGCTCCTTTGAGGGCACATATGCTTCCTTTAGGGCCCAATTAACATTTTTCCTTGAACTCTAGGTTAGCTTACAAATATTGCTGTAACTAGATTTTTGTACAGCATTTCTTTTTCCTTTTTATTATTATTATATCTGAAAGCATTACAGACCAGTTTGGACTCTAAAACTGAAGCCTTTAACTTAAAAATGCAAATTTCTGTAGTTATAATACACTCTAGCTACCTAGAGCAGTATCTCTCTAGTGTCTGCATTAGAGCTCATAATTCTTGAACTCTAATTCCTGGATTTTCTGCTGAAACAGTACATGAGGTAAAACTTTTTTTTTTTTTTCTGAGACTCCATCCTTCCATGTGTAAAATCCAGGAAAAAAGCTGCTGTTTGCTTTTGTATTCAAGATCTGCAGAAAATATTCTAAACAAATAATTTATTTTGTTTTTACTCTAGGGAATCAATTCTATTATTCAGGGTTGGGGTTTTTTTGTGAATTCTTACCTTCCACAATAAGTATTTCCTCTCTGGAATGCATGTCCATAATGCCTCTTTGACTGATTTTTAACTGTTTCTTCCCTTTCATTTCTGTCCTGTTCTTGAAAGACTTTGTACATGGAAAGTTATTAAGCATGACCAGCCTTCAAATCCAGCACATTTTTCTCACTTATTTTCAATTGTATTGCTCTTGTGCATATCATCTGCCCTCAAAAATACTGACAATCAATAATGCTGTATTTTTTCAGTTCTCATTAGTATTTCTTGTAATGTAAGGCTGAGTGGAGAGGAGGAAAGGATAAGGAGTAGATGGAGTAGGAAGAAAAGCATGAGTTTCATAGCTGCAATTTTTGTTTCTTCATCTCTTCATGTAGTCAATGACTCTTCTATTATAATCAAGTCTGGGTCTTTTTTATGGCCCAGTTAAGCAGATGAAGTTAGGTGTCATCTACCTGTGTAAGATCTGTGTTCAACGTGGAAGAGGGAGAATCATGAAAAAAACATCCTGAAAAATGCCATTTTTGATCAACAAATGGAGTTTTATTTTTCTGTCTGCAGCTTAATTCAAAGTTATAACACATAATGAGGATATTTATCAATAGGACCTAGGAAATTCTGAGGTTATAAGATTTATTTTTAGTCACTAAGTTGTCAGCCACAGAAAATATAGCTTGTTAAACATTTAAAGACAGGCCTCAAAGAGAAAATAGATAAAATTAGAAAAAAATAATACAACTTAAAATATTAATAAACAATAAAGGAGGAGATAAAAAAAGAGTATGCAATGGATAAGCCACCAAAGTTTACAGCCAGTGCATCTGTGACATCTCTCAGATCTTGACCACTTTCATCCTTGACAACTGTGCACTGCTTCACTAAGAAATAACCAATGTCACATTTATTGTTGTATAGAGGACAGATCTCCACACTCATTTGTAAATGTTGTTTAATTTTCTTACTTATTTATAAAACTTTGAAGTGCATTCAGTAAGAAAAATCCATTTTTACATGGGAAGGAAAATGGAATATTTGTACAGGATGGTACCTGCATTTAGAAAGAAAAAAAAATCTGAAGTATTTGTCTGCTAAAACATAGAATTCATGAATAAATGTACAGACCATATTATCAGTACATGGGGGCTCAAACAGTGTTCTGCTTCATACCAATGCTAAATAAAGAGGAACTTGAAGTCAGGAAGAATTCGATTATTGCCTGGCTCTGAGCCTGGTGTGAGGAACGGGGCTTCAGCTTCTTTGATCATGGGGTGGCTCAAGCGCCTCCAGGCTTTGTTACTAATGATGGGACATATGAGTCTCCTAAGAGGTNGATTCAGAGAGGATGTGCTGGAGAGGACCACCAGTACATCACCACACAGAAAGTGGGGGTGAACACACCTGGGGGTGGTAAGGTCGATACGGGCACTTTGGTGCCAGCTACTCCATTTACCAGGCAAT
>WAAB01019283.1:105556-132917 GCA_013389865.1 Piaya cayana | reverse complement strand
TCTGTGATTCTGTGAAATAGGGGACACAATCTGATCAATTAAAAGTTGTCCAGTGACATAGAGAAGCTTGACTGAGCATAGTTTATGACTTTATTAATGCAACATATGCACTATTTTAATATGAAATGCACTACTTTAATTGAGGGGAAACCTTTTGTACTAAGTAGTAGTCCCATTTAGTAAGTATTTACCCATAAGGCTGCCTACTGCGGGCTGCCTAAATTACACGAGGGTAGTCTGTGTCTCAATGCACAGAAATACTCCTTTTATTAGTATAACCACTTAAAACTGAGGTACTGTATGACGGCTGTGGAAATTGTTATTAATTGGAATCCAGAAAGTGACTGCTGTATCTTGATTCTGATCCCTGTAAGAGTCATACTTAGCTCAAGAGTATTTTAGATTAAATATAAAGGGAGATGAAGTTGAAACCATTGGCTCTGAGAAAATGGTGGTGAAAGTAAGATGAATAGTACTTTTTTTTCTTTGGGACTTGTCAACAGTTGTCTTACAGCCAACACTAGAACTGTCAGATAAATGAATCATTAAGAATTCAACTTTAAGATGGGAAGTTAAGTGTTTCTGCAGATGGGTAAGTGGCTATTAGCTCTTTGCACTAGGATGGAGGAAATCACAAGATACCAGCTACCAGCTGGAGTGAGGTGAATTAAAATGTATCATTTTCTGTGGTATGAAAATACATACCTTTCCACAGGATCTTCATCCTTGTGATATTTATGAAGACCTATCAAAAACTTAAGGAAAGACTCCTACAAGTCTTTGTCAACAGATGTAATTTTAAGTACATGTGTCTCCATTTCAGAACCACAGTCATTTACATTATTAAGGTGAAAACAAATGTCAGGATTTGTAGAATATGGAACTATAATGGCTGCTTTGTTTCTAATAAAAATGGGAAACTGCCATTAGATTGACTCTTGTTTAAAGTAACAAATGGTTCACTTTCAAAGCAGAAAATAATTATTTCACAGCTACTCACTGGCATTTCAGGCATGAATTAAACCCCAAAATACATGTATGAAATTGGATTCCATGTGCATAGTGCCTACAATGTGAAAAACCATTCCTTACAGAGATGTATCTTGCCAACTTATATTTTAATTTTTGAACACATATGTAGCTAGTGGATCATAACAGAGGTTTAGAGCAAGACCAGTAAGAACTTTAATACCTAGAGAAGAGGAAAAAAACCAAACAAAACCATCCCATTACAATTTTAGGAAACAACGTTATTTCTCAATAGCTATAAGCAGGTCAAGTGAGCAATAATTACTTGGCAGTAAAACCCAGGCTACTTTCAACTGCAGTTTCATCTCACATACCTAAATTGAAAACAAAATAGCTTAGGAGTAGACTCTTAATGATTTTATTCATTACTTCAGGAAAAGTAACTCGCTGTTTTCCATGCAAGATTTGGATGTCTTTTTTCACAACTATAAATGGCATTACTCTTCACTAGACTATCAAAGCCCATTTCCCATTTCTTTGCCCCTAGCTCATATTAAGAAGGCAACATAAATAAGCATACTATTATAATATTAAACATATTCATTAATTATATAGTGATTTTTAGACAAAGTCCTATTTGGAAGAATGGAAAAATACAATTAAAGCTAAGCAGAAAAGATATTTTTTCCTGTTTCAAAAATCTAAAGCTTAAATGGGAAAAAGACTAGCTTTTCACATTGTCTAAGGATGTGAAAAATCTTAATGCAAGGCGAACTGCTTGATGTCCCAACACTGCACAAGGTGTCCTTCATTGAGAGGATGACTATATTGAGGTGTTTTCTCAGAACTGAAATACCATCTCAAATATGAAAACCTATGGGCTATGATGGGGGTATGATCTAAGATGAACTGATAAACTGGCAATTTGTAAAAATAAATCACTGTGAATTCTAAACCAGGTCATCTTTGTGTTTTACTTGACAGCTATGAAGACAGAGGCTTGTGAATGCACAGATAGTTTAATGGAAGTATAAGAAACTAGTTCATTGAGATGTTAGAAATAACAGATTCAGTCTCATGGCAGTTATGCTGATAAACAAAATTCCAGCTCGTATCTATGGATGTTACTAATCTGTGGAAGAGAATTTTGTTCCATTTGTCATCTAAAGCTGTAAAGGGATTTCCATTCATGTTTATTTAACTATAAATGCCTTGTTCTTTCCAGAAACTAGTGATTACTACAACAAAAGGCATAACAGAATGTCAGGCTACACCTGTCTGACTCCAGCAAATCAGATACTCTGGTGATAATGGGTGTTCCACGTGGAGCTGGCAGCTGCCAGGATCTGCAGCACAGTCTGCAGGATGCAGGTGCTCTTTCATTGTGTTTCTGCTCATGGTCCCCTCTGTACCAGGGAGTCCATACATTCACTGAAGAGGCAAGGTTGAATATACTTCAAACTAGAATTGGCTTTTGCAAAGAAAGATGAGAGGATTCTGACAACAGAGAGATGTAGAAAGCAGCATGTGTACATGGTTTATGTTATGGACCATTCTTTGCAACATTCAGTAATTTTACTAGCAGTTTTAAACTGTCAAAATAATGAGTCCCTGTGTAAGATACATTATCCCAGTGTGGAATATTATATTCAGCTAACACATCTGCGTTGCACATGGAATGTCACTTGTTTTCAGAATGGAGGCATCATAAGGTATGAAATACCACATACTCTTTCATACACAAGCCCTTTATGTGCAAGAGCAGGTAGTTGTGGTAGCTTTTACATCTCTGTGTGGTAAGTTTATAACGTTTGTCCTTGTATTAAAGTCATTCAAACATGAACACTTGCCAACCACTGTTACAACAATATCATAAAAATCTCTCTTTGGTGGATTTTTTCTTCTTTTAGTAGCATTCTCAGTTATGTTTAATGCAATAACTGTTGGAAAATTCAGTTTCATTGAGATCATCTGTGTAATATTCTGTGTTACTCTCTCCTAACAAAGTAAATACCTCGCAGTTATCATGGCCTTGCAATCAAGCTAACAAAATACTTTAAGTTGTGGAAATCAGTGCTTTTTCCAGAAACATTTAAGAATACTTGTCACATTTCTATTCTGAATTTCTGTCACATGAGGATTTTGAAATTCTGTTTGCAAGCATAGATCTGATCTATTGCTGTGCACAGACACTCAGATAAAAATGTTTAGATATGAAGGTAATAGGTGTCCTCATAATAGTCCTGAACAAATAGGTTATAAAATTTGAATTCTACAGGCAAGCAAACAGGAAGGAGGTTGGGTCATTGGTCTTAGTTTTAGAACAATGTCATACTATCCAGGCACTTTGTTTGTAGAAGGAATGGTGGGAAAGAGCAAAAGTAAAGCACTCTCTGAAGAACTGAAATATGAATATGCTTCTGTACCCAGCAGATGTATCAAGAAAACCAATCTGACAGAGAAAATGATGCAAGGTAATGTGTTGTTGAAAATACCATAGAATGAAAAGTAGGAATAATGATCAGTCAGTCACTCAGTGGTGGTCTAGACAAGAAAATGCAACCATGACACTGGTAATTTTGATGATATGCCATATACCTTATATTACACCTATGTTAATAATTTTGTTTATTTGATCATCACCTATTTCTCTTTTCCTTTTTGTGAATTTTTTTTTCTCCTTTGGGTATTTCATATTGTGAACGTCATATCTCTAATGAGTCTTTCTGTAAAAGTTTCCTTTTTTCTTATGGTAGTGACAAAAATTAAGGAAAACAATGGCACGAATATACATTTATTTATTTTTTTAATTTATGGAAACTCAATAACTGCCAGTTAATGGAAGGGCATGTTCCAAACCAATTGGAGTCAGTTGGACTTCAATGAGCCTAGATTGGGCTCTGGAGGCTAAAATCCACATTTTAAAATTCAACTTTTTCTTGTATTACATGTTACAAATTTTCTAAGTCATGTCTTCTTAGATTTTGAAATAACAATATTCTTCAAGATACATTCCTACCTAGCAAAACCAGCAAGGATAGGCAGAAATGCTGCTTGGGCTTTGTTGAAGCTCACAGAGGACCCACTGCCAAACATTTCATAGTTTAAGCGCAGCTCCAATCCACACAATCTGACTAAGGGTCTGCTCCTGGAGGTGGTATGCGGATATGCACAACTCTTCAGGATGTGACTTCAAAAGATAGGCCACACTATGCCCTAGTGGCTTCTGCAACAATATTGCAAACAGCTCTGCTGCTCATTTTGTAGATCACAAACCAGAACGTTGTACAGCTCTGAGTCTTTCAAAGATAGTTTTAAATGATGATGATGATGATATTAATAACAATAAAGACGAAAAGCTTGTTTTTCCTTCCTTTTATTTCTTGACAGGATATACATACTAAGCTGGAGAACCCCAACTGGGCTTAAGCCTCAGTTCTAAAACAGTGTTTTACTCTTTTACAGGCTGTTCTCTTCCACAGATTTCACTATGACTGTAATAGTTTATCTTCAGGATCCAGTCCACTGAATCAATCTTTCAAAAATTATGATTTTTGTAAAGTATCTCACAGAGGCAGCTGCATGTATGCTCATTCTTATTTAGACAGCTCTGTATTAAAGCAAATAAGAACATTAGGACACTTTAGTAGCATAATTTGTTCACTAGTCTTTGATCCCCCAAGATGACTGTATACATTATATTCATAATATCATTATTTTAGGCCCCAGTTATATACTGTTACATAGCAGGTGGTGGTGTAGAGTCCATCGTGACTGTGGCTGGAGTTTCCTGAAGACTACATCTACCTCTTGTAGTCTGCTATTCACACAACTGTAGGACAGTCCAGGTTGGAAGGTACTTCAAAAGATCATGAATCAGCCTTTCATGGGAAGCAGAGCCTAGACAAGATTATTGAGCACCCTGTCTATTCACTACTAATTATTCAGTCCAATGTCCAGTAACCTAGGTTAAAGCCTAACAATCAGTATATTCCAAGCAATGGTTCCAAGTCTCAGTAGCATCCCATATTTTGAAACATAAGTCTCTGTTTTGTTGTTGTTTTGTTTAATTGTTAGTCTAACTTTATGCAGCTGCCTTTGCATGGTTTGACCTGATTATCAGAGATGAGGAATAGTTGCAGTTCTGAGCTGCAAGTTTTTGGCTAACTAAAGTGTTTAGCCACTTCCATTTAATTTATATACCTAGAATCAGAGGTAACTTTGCAACTGCAGGCTTTAACCTCTAAATGATTTTTATCAAATACATTAGTGTTAAACTCAATGGAGTACATCAACAACCCCTTTTAAAACATAAATTATTAAAAGCTTCAGGTGAGTCACAGTAATTCATGCTTTTAACTGCAGTATAGTCAACTTTCCAAAATATCCTGAACATATTTCAATTGAACTCACTATGGCAATGCCTGAGGCTTCAATAAAAATTCACGACTACAAGATATAAATGACGCTGATGAATTTGCTGGGTGGCAGGCTGAAATGAAGAACAGAGGTGGAATTTCAAAACATAAAAGGCTTCCAAATTTGTGTCTATGTCTATTAATAAATCCATAGATAAAAATAACAAATGCTATATCCAGGAATTATGCAAAAAGAGATCATCTCATCTCTGAGGATAAAGCAGAATATTCAGAAAACCAGAGAAGAAATTAAATATAACTATCAGCTCCATTTAATTCACTAAACAGGCAAGAACAGGAAGTTTCCACAGAACCCTTCCAGATTTTGTGTGTCTATGGTACCTGATTTTTAATTCTGTTACAGAAATAAGTCCATGAAAGTAAATTGTGAATTGGTTGTTAATCTTACTCTCCTCTACTTCCTTTTGCCTGACACATATAATCCTTTGAGAAATTAACTACTGGGGGACTTCAAGCCAGAGTGACATGAGATGTGTATCTGGATGTCATAAACATGTTTCACTAATGGAAAAAAATCAATACATATATATAGTTTACCTGTCATGGAAAAAAAGGAGAGCTGTGGCATTCTGCAAAATAAAAAAGCCAGTATTTGTGTACTACAGTGAGATATCAAGCACAAAACCAAAGCATCTTCATAGAGCTTCCTTGTTTTCAAGCTATGCTAGAGTATAGATAGAAAGGTCTTTTGCTTCATTAAATAGTTATATAAATACAGAGTTGGGCTGTTTAAATGATGAACAGTATCACATTAAAAAATATATAATGTTCTGAACAAAGCCCCTGTGATGGTAATTACATTTAGTACATTACCTCATAACAAGCACTGCATTTAAGTAACAGAATTTCATTTCAATCTGAGGACAACTTGAGTGCATACAAAACAACAAATAAAGAGCTACACTTCTGCTTTTGTATCAGGTTGTTGTAAGCAGCCTCTGGAATATCACAGAAATGAAAGCTAAGTGTGAGATTAATTTAAAATCACCATGTTGCCCAAATGACTCTTCAAATTTTTAAAAATGCATCTTCACTTTTCTAGAAGTATAAAAAAAATGCAGTAGTATTACAAGAGAAAACCAAACCTACAACAACCTAATGAAGATAATATTTAATTCACTGGCAAGAAAATATGCAAAAAGGGGGACAAATTCTTTAATAGTGCTGCATTCTTTTTATAAAATTTTGACAATAAACCATATTCTTTTAAACAATTTGATTCTTCCCTCACCCTTAGTGCTGCTTCAGTTTTGTTTTCCTTTTAATTGCAATAGTAACTGCTTAGCTTACTGCTTATAAAATTGCAGGTTTATGTAAGTCAGTACTATATCTGAGTAAGATCTGTGAAAACACCATGAAGTAGATAAATGGAAAGGAAGAGAACCTTTCTACTGAGTTTTCAATCCCAAGGGAATTTTCAAGATTTATTTAAACGACAGCGCTAAAAAAAATGCTGCAGAAGATTTTCTGCTCACATCACACTGACATATAATATGGTCAAAGTTATGTATGCCTTAAAATGCTTGTAATAATCATCCATTTTAAAACTGCTGTGTCTGGCCAACATTTTGGTTATCACTCCTTAAATGAAAATTACTTAAGTAGTTTAAAACAAATGTTATATAGGATTGTATGGGATATATGTTCTTTCTCTTATTGTACAGAATAAACACTATCCACAGCTTCCTTATTGTATTGGCTTTATATAATATGTTCTGTTCCTACATTCTCAGGAAATTCTTATTCTCTAATATTAGTATTGACATAAACAGTTTTCTTTAAAAGTAGTCTACTGCTTTATTTTTTCAGTGAAAGTGATAACGGTCTGAAATTATTCAGAGAACACAGCCCCCTGGATTCCAGAATGAACTGTAAGTACACAGAGTAGATAGCACTTATGAAGAAACAGTTCAATTCCAAATTGTTGAAGGAAAAAAATAATATCAGATTTTAACACCACTTACAATTGGGCAAAACTGGTATCTCAAATTTGTTCAAAGTGTACATCTTTTAGAATATATTGAAATTGTAAATTATTATTGTAAAAGGTGAGTTGTCATTGTTAAGCAAATGAAAAATGACAATGGTATCACGGGAATAAGATACTTTTCTAAAAATTAGAACTGCTATTTTTTCAAGAGTGGAAATAAAAGAACAGTCATAATAAGGGAGCTTCTCTAGATATTGTCAGCATTGTGTATTATGCTTTTAAGTGATAACTTCTATATAGAAGATCTTTTGATGCTGTTAAGCTTCCTAGGCAGTAGGTATTGATTCTATTCTTCTCTAACTTTAGTGACTTGCAGAGGATATAGGGAGATTTTTATATCAACGGTTGCTTAACTTTTTCTCTAGAGGAAACTTGTCTTCTTCTCAGGCTGAATTATTCTTTACAAATTTCCTCGTTTTGGTTCCCAAGTTGACTTTTAGAAAAATAGTGGAGACATGCCTTCATGAAGTTGTACTGTACAGTGAAGACATGCCATTATTATCAAATGAATAAGCATTAATTTTGTCGTATCTAACTTTATCCACTCAAATATAGGTACCTGATCTGTCATAATCTTATATATGAATTCATAGTGTGGCATCTTTTAAGGACAAATCATCTTATGCAATATAAATAGCTACCTAGAGATGAGAGGAATCACACTGAAAAGGTTCATTTATCTGCTTTGAATGAACTCACACAACTAACATTGGTTAGGCATCTAATTTTTAGGTGGCTAGTTTTGAGTGAGATAAACACCAGCCCAGGTGATGAAGTAACATAGTAGGTCAATGCTCAATCCCTCTTTATCATGCAGTAGCCGTAACTTCTGCTGATATTACTATTTCTAATCAACAATGAACAGTGTTAATGAACCACAGTCCTGCTCTAGTGTACCTGAGTAGGAAATTTAGTGTTAGTATCTTCAACTTCAGCCCTTCTTTTTCTTAAGGATTTTTCTTTTGTTCTTGCTAAACAGAAACAGAAAGACAGCATATTAAGCTTTCTCCAGGCTTTGTCTTTACATCATTCTTCTCCCTCCCATATAATGGCTTGACTTTATATTATCCATCTTTTTATGCTCGAGTGAAGAAGTATTCAGAATGTAATGCAGCACATGAGAACAGTCTGAGCTTTTTAATAAAAGTCCATATAGTTTCCAGTTATACACTTGTAAGTATTGGATCTATTTTTTCTCCCAGCCTGTATGCCAGAAAAGTACAATATGAGTACTAGATTTTACTTCCTTTCTGGCTGGAAGTCAGATATGCTGCAAGTTACTTCATGACAGTCTTTCATTTTTGGTAAATATTACAGTAGAGTGAGATAAATGAGCTGGAAACAGACCCAGAACAGTTATTTCATCTATTGTACCAGAATGTCCTCTGTTTTACTCTGTCAATCATCTCCCATCCATCTTTTTGTGGCTTTTTTTTTTTTGGTTGGGGGGATGGGGGGGTGTTGTTTATTGGTTTTGGTTTGGTTTTTTTTTTTTAACATTATGCTCAAACGTCCTAAATCTTATGGAGGAGAACTGTGAATTTAGACACATCTTTGGAATAAAGACTATCATACCGTTTCATGTTCCTGACAGTAATGCCCTCATCTGTGACTCAGACTTCTGAATCCTCTCCTGGTACAAATAAGACATGACAGTATGAGCTGTCCAGATGATGCATAAGGAGTATCACCTTAGGTGGAACTGTGAAAGATGGATTTTTCTGTGAGACACTTCCTGGCCTCTCTGATCTTGCCTCAGAAATCTGCCTTGAATCTGCAGGAAACCAACAGTCATGTTATCTTAGCTGTGCTGGAATGACAGAAGGTAAATCTAAAATATTCCTTCCATTCAATGACAACTCGGCCAGATATTTACATTACATTACCTGCAATGGAGGGCTATCCAGACACTCAACTGCACTATTCCTCTAGTAACTTGTTTTGCAAGTGTTTTGTCATTTGCAGTGTCCTGAAGAGCAGCTGACTATAGCAGAGGCAGCTGTAAAAAATGCAGTGATAAGAAAATAATTAAAATCAGTGATTCATTCTCATATGTAACTGAATCCTAAACAAATCAGTGGTGCTTTCCTATTAACTACAACATTGTCAGAAATATATTGCCTCTTTTATAGCATCAGATTACTATAAATTACCCCTTTCCTAATATCATCTTCCTAAATGTTTTCCTGGCATCCTAATTTTGATGTAAAAAGCAGGTTTTTTAATGGGATACAGAAGAACAAATGTGACTAGCAGATCAAGGGAGGTGATTCTCCCTCTCTATCTGCTCTTGTAAGACCACACCTGGAGTCTCGTGTTCAGCTCTGGGCCGCCTCAACAAAGACATGGACCTGTTGGATTGAGTCCAAAGGAGAGCCACAAAGATGATAAGAGGACTAGACCATTTCTCCTGTGAAGACAGTCCAGGAGAGTTCAGATTGTTCAGAGTGGAGAAAACAAGACTCCAGAGAGATTGTACAGCAACATTCCATACCTAAAGAAGGCCTAAAAGAAAGCTGGGGACAATTTTTTTAAAAGGGCAGCTAGTAATAGGACAAAGGGTTATGGCTTTAAGCTGAAACAGGGTGTATTTATATAAACTACAAGAAAGAAATTCTATACCATGAGGGTGGTGAGGCACTGGAAGAGGTTGTCCAGAGAGGTTGTGGATTCCCTATCCCTGGATGTGTTCAAGGACAGGTTTTATGTAGCTTTGAGCAATCTTGTCTGGTGGAAGGTGTCCTTGCCCATGGCAGGAGTATTAGAACTAGATAATATTTAAGGTTGCTTCCAATTAAAATTGTTCTATGTTTCTATGGATTTTTGTGTTTATATGTTTCTATGAATAAAAATATCTTTTATCTTTATTCTCAGGCTGATGAAGAAATAGATGGATTCTATGGCATTTTGCTTCAATATCACTGACCATTTTTATTGACCTTCTTCTGAAGATCCTCAGAAATAAAGTATCTTTCTGTTTCAAGTTAAACTTCAAATAGGAAAAAAAAATACAACAATTTGAATTTCATGGAAGATTTAGAAATCCAAAGAAAATTTCAGAGAAATACAGTGTAGCATCATACAATACTAAAATAGAGGAATAATAACTTAGGGTAATATATATTATTTATTTAATTGTTCTCATTGAGCTAGATAACAACAACAACAACAAATAAAGAGGTAATCATACGTTTTCTAGGATTTCCAGAAATATAAGATTTCTTGTGTGTGTAAAACTGCCATATCTAATCCTGAAAAGGAAGCACATATTTGAAATTTTGAATGTGGGAAAACAATAAGAAAGGTATTATTCCACTGAACATCCCAAAGTTGCTTTGATGGAGAGCATGTCATTGGTGGAAGGACCAAATCTGATGATGGTCATTAAATCCCTTGCTATAACATCCTTCTTTTTCTCTCTTTGCTATTTGCTTGTATTGTGTTCAAACAAGGAAAAAACAATACCACACTGTGCACTTATGAATAAAAGAGATATTAGTATTAAATTCAGGTTTGCTTTGGAAAAATCTCAATATACATATCACAAAGATTTTAGATGAACAGAGAGTGGGTGAGAAAGACATTAGATCCTTCCTAAGATACCAGTTCCCATTTGTTTATGAAATTTTTTGAGTGTAATTATAAGATAGGCTTCCTGTTGGGCTGCCCTGCAGATGCTGGCCAGAGGGTGAACCAGGTACCAACTCTTCTCCTCCAACTTTCATCTTCCACAACACTGTATCTCCTCTTTGTTGATGATTGCCCCTCCATGCACCAGTTTCCAGTGCTGAAGGGCTGAAGAATTATATTCTTTCAGAGTTGTTCTGATTGCTCCAATGTATGGCAGTTTAATTGTTAATCCCCTTGTCAAAACAAGCAGCCATCAATGGGTAGCATTTTCTAGAATTCTGCCTATATTTCAGATTAGTCAATAGACCCCTGAAGGCAAATTTGAACAACGGAGTGAATTAAACAAGAAAGGAAACTGAGTGGACACAGGAACAGCACCTGGCATTTGCACAGTTCGTTGTTGGCTTGGCCTTGCATGTTAAACACAGATGTGAGTGCTCGCTGGGAGTACAACTGTCTAAATACAAGAAAAGATCTGAAAATGGTGGCTGGCTCAGCCTGAGTTCTGCAGAGAAATTGTTGCACCATTTTCAGCAGTAATTAAAGCTATTGAATATTTTTACAATTATTTGTAACAGGAAAATTGTGCTCAGAATATATTATACAGCTGGCCAATGTTTCTTTAGTTGCTCTTTTTTCATTAAAAGAGCGTTGAAGCACAATTATATAAATGGTAGCAGAAAATGAAGTGAATAACATTTCAAGATTGTATTGATTTCTAGACAATGCCAAAGGGACGCTTGTACTTTTTTACTTTTTTTAGGCTACATCCCAATAAGAAAATACAATTAATGCCTTAATAAAAAATATAATTCAAAAACTTTCTGTGCAGAGAACGAAAAATGGACATAAAGAAGAGGAAGATTTTACTTCAAAACACGTTGTACTAAAATCATTGCTTCTATTCTCTCCAAGGAGTATCTGTGCCCTTCACTCATAGAATAGACAACTATTTCATAAACAAGCATAATGCTGAAAGGTTTTGATATTTATTCAGAGGAGCTAAGATATAGCTTCTGATCTTATGGGAGAAGCTATGCAAACAGGGGGCAAAATAAAAAACTTATTAACTCTAAACTGTTCAGAAAAAGAATTCATAGGTTCTCAGTTGCAACAGACAAAATTTGTTGCTATTTGTTGCCAATTTATTGGTTCTTTTCTAACAGTGAAAGAGTTTTATGTTGATATTGATGTTTCATGGAGGCAGTGATAAACTAGAACTTGAACAATGATGCATGCACAAAAAAAGGAAGATATTTTCCCCTTGAGAGTGAGAAAATGGCAGTGTCAGGTGACCAGTGACTAGCTCCACTCAAGATTTTTTTTTCATTTACACAGTTTTTGTGAGAAACTGTCACTATGAGAAAACCAGAATTATTAACAAATTGCTGTGCAGGATTTTTCTTAGATCTCAGATAGATTTCATGAGGAAGCAAAATGAACAATGTTTTAGTAATTGCAGAAGAGCAAACAACCCTATGGCTAGGGCATGCTCTGAAATATAAAGCTACTCTGTACTGTGGGATGTCACTTCAACAAACTCTCTGGTAATTGTAGCACAACATCATACCTAGACAAATCCAAAATTCACAGTGTGGGAAGGAAGCACAAATGTGCAGGGTGGAAAAGGGAGTCAAAATACATGCCAGTAAATCCTCTAATCTGGAACCAGTGTCATGGACAATGTAGGCTGCTGCACTGCATATCCACACAAATGTCCTAACACAGTTCCAAGCTTTAAAGAAGTGCAAATAGCAGTTTGAAACCTTTGTGTTTCTGTAAGAGAGAATTCTTTTATAGGTAGTGTTACACAGGACAAAAAATAAGGACATTAACAGAAAATATTTGTTTATGAAATTACTATGTGTTGAACAAATGCAAATAACACACTTTTAAAATATTGATTTTTTTCAAGATACATTTCTGAGCAGAATAGATGGAAAAACTATTCACAAGGGGGTTTGTGCACAGTAGTTTGTTCAAAACTGAATGTTAGGAAGGATGGCAAAAAAACTTCAACAAACCAACATGTGAACAAAGAAAAACAGGGCTTGTCACAGGAATGATTTTGTAGCTCTGGAAGAAAATAACTGCCAACTACGAAGTGGTCTACTATATGATAGTAATAAAACCAAGAATGGGCTAATTATTCCAAGTTGCTTTCTTTGTCATGAGACAAATAAAGCAGAAATGTTGGTTTTGTTTAAGCAACTATTAATCTGAATAAAATTTGAAAAATCTTTCTGCACTGCTTTGACTATTGCTTATTTCAAAATATGACCCAAATTCTAAAATAATGTAAAAAAAATAACAATTTCTTTATTTAACTTCAGAAAATAAATTATAAGCTCCGAGGGCAGAAAAAAATATACTGACGTGTTTTGTTCCGAATTCTAGATTTTAGTGTAGTTGGTCCATGGGTCCTGCTCCAGATCTGCTGTGAACCGCACAAATGCTTTATGTGTAACCCTTACCTTATCCTCGCTGTAAGCTTAAATAACCTCTGCCACTGGAGGTTCAGACTGGATATCAGGAAAAACATTTTCACAGAAAGGGTCATTGGGCACTGGAACAGGCTGCCCAGGGAGGTGGTTGAGTCACCATCCCTGGAGGTATTTAAAAGACAGTGAATGAGGTGCTGAGGGGCATGGTTTAGTGTTTGATAGGAATGGTTGGACTCAATGATCCTGGGGGTGTTTTCCAACCTAGTGATTCTATGATCTGGCCCCTGTACTCAGAATCAGAGAACCACAGAATCACTAGGTTGGAAAAGACCCACAGGATCGAGTGCAACCATTCCTATTGACCACTAATCCAAGCTCCTCAACCTGTTTCGTGATCTGCCACTTCACTGAGGTGCTCACCTGTAGTTTGGTGGACACCCTGGACACCCACCATCGTCTTAGGCCTGCATGAATGTGATGACTATTTTTCATCTCTTCCACCTCTCTTATAAACTTTCTCTCTTTTCTCTCTGAAATACTGACTTGTAAATGGCAGGATGGAATATCAACTGCAAAATGTTAAAAAAACAAGATTAACAACTAAGATAATGATAAGTCGTTGAGACTGACCACTCAGATATGGCTACACCTTAATAACTCTGGGTGGAATTGATCTCATCCCCACCCTGAATATGCAATGAGGTTCCAGGAATGAAGTGTGCTTGTAATTTGGGGGGAAAATATGAAGACGAAAACAATTCTGTGTACATAAATTTCTCTGGAAACACTGATCAGCAGGAGCATTCTGAGGACAAATCGTGTGTCTTCTCCGGTGCTGTATAAAGTGTACCTGCCTGAATGGTTAAATAAAACTATTAAGCATAAGTTTCTTTGTTTCACTCTCTTTCTCTCTCTCTCTCTCCTTGTTGTCTTTTCTTTTTTTTTTTCCTTGTAGCAAGTTCAACTGCATCAGGCCTCTTTACATTTTTCCCTTCCACTAAGCAGATTGTTATACAGTGTTAGCAGTGTTTCTAAGCTGCAGATTGTTCCAGTAACATCCGCCCTTAGGGTTTCTTGTCTGTGCTCTATTGCCCATGAGTCACTGATTGTTGGTATCCAGTGTCTCAGGGCATGCACATTTTTTACTAAAATATTGTTTACACCTTCCCCCCTTAGTGATTTGTGTTACTCTGGGGCTGTGCTGGTGATTCCAAACAGTTCTCTCCAGTCACACCTTTAAGTGGGACTCAACAATCTCCCAAACGTACTCCTTCATTCCAATCACTGGCAAAGAAGGAGAAAAGGCAAAGAGACTGAAGCTACCAAAAATTGTAACTGACAGAAAATGGAGCTAACAAAATAAAAGTAAAACAAAATTACCGACTTTCTGTAAAAATAGAAGTCAAATCTGTCTGAGTTCATTTTTATAGAATTATGCTGTTGTGTAAGTTATGGGTGGCTGAGGGATGCTCTTCCTTTGAGACATTGTGTTCAGGATGAACCCCTTTACTTTATAAGCCCCTCCTCAGAGGGAAAGCCTAGGTGTGGCTGGATCTGTCCTTGTTCCCAGACTTTGTCAACAGTGTGTGTCTAAAGGATTATATGGAGATAAGTATATGAGTTAGCCACCAGCCAGAGTTAACGTCACCTGTGAGAGCACTGTCACCCACAGGGTTAATACTTGTTACCAGAGAGCCAAATGGGCTGTCTGGTAGCAAGAGCAAATTAGAGAGTTTCCATTTTTTCTTTACCTGTCAGAGCCCCTCACATGACTCTGAGACAATTTTGCAATGCTGAAACAGTAAGCAATTTATTTAAAGCAACAGATAAAAGCAAGTTTGGAAGAGCCATTGATTAATTCACTTGCTGCATCAGTGCTAGATGATTATAACTTATTGAAAATTATTTTTTTATATATATATAAAGTAGAGTTAGCAGTTATCTTCTGGGGTAACATCTGACTAAACAGAAGGCATGACTCACCAAAAATACATCCCTTCTTGGGGGAGGAGAGGGTCATTGGCCTGCCTATGAATTAAGGCGATTCTCCCCCAAAGAAATGGGTTTAGGGTGCCAGTTTTATATTTTTTAAAAACTCTTTGTCACCTCATAGTGGGGTGGTACTAAGTCCATTTTTATTCTGTTAATTGGCTCTTGGCAAGGTGTTTTGTCCAAAGCAGGAGTTCAGTATGTGGTTTTGTTGAGTCTTTGTGCTCCTAACTTAAGCAAGATCAGGGTGTGAGGCCTCCATCTCACCCCAGGTGTCAGCTGATTTGTGCATTAAACCACCACCCAATCCACCTGTCCTACAAGATAAAGTTGTTCAAGTCAAACCACTCCCTTTTGCAAGTCAGAGTGACTTCAGTGTTTCCCCTTCCTGCAAGATCAGATTTGACAAGTCAGGCAAGTCCACTGTACCACATATACCTAACCAGAAAATCTTCTAGTACATTTGAATACTTTTCATAGGTTTGTAAAATGTCTGAAATTTTTGAACTTTGATATTATGTATTCCCAAAGCACAAGACACACACTGCTAAGGACAGAAGAACAAGGAGCGAACACATTAGTAGTTTTTATTTTGCTCCATCTGTTTTCTTATGAATAAAACTCTTGGATATAACAACTGAAAAACTTTGAAGGATGATCCAATGCAAAATATTAAAATGTGAAACAGAAGCTAAATCTCCCATATTTCATACAAATCTTCTCCAGTTATTTTGCTTTATCCTCCTTACTGCCATTCTTCCCTGGCTATGAAAAACTGTTGATCTAACACTGGTGTTCAACTGTTATTTCTCAAATTACTTTTTACCCTGATCAAGGTTTTCCCATGTCATAGCAGTATTGAAACACTGAATACTTTCTAAGGCTGGCATAAGATTTAAGGAGAAATTTGGTGAAACATAATTAATGTAACCTTAAAGTAAACTGCTTGAGAGATAATTTGTTATGGTTTGTATTATGCTGAAAGATCATCCTGAAAGTCTAGAAGAATAAATTCTGCTCTTTTTTTCCCCTAAATTCTGTTGAAATTGACAGGAGGTAGAAGCCTAACAGTTGGTTGAGGGGGGGAGCTGCTTTTTTTTTTTCCCCCATTATCTTCCATGGCAGCAAGCCATCTGCAAAGGAAATGAAACAGGTTCAGCCAGAGCAGAGCACATTGCTACAGGATATCACCCCATGAAGACATAATACAGAACAAAAGAAGCAGATATTAAATAATTTATCAATGCTATCACATGACAGGTGAATAGCAGAGTAAGGTGTAGACTCAGCTCTCCCTTTCCTGGTTCCTTCCTTAAGACCTTCCTGCTCCTTTTTGAGAATAGTAATCATAGAATTACAGAACTGTAGAATAGTTTGGGTTGGAAGGGACCTTCAAAGGTCATCTAGTCCAATCATCCTTCAATAAGCAGGGACATCTTCAGCTAGATAAGGTTACTCAGAGCCCCACTCAATATGACCTTGAATGTTTCCAGGGATAGGGCATAATAATGGTAACAGTCAAGACTGCATTCTAGTTTCCAATTTTTAATTCTAAGAATGACGTTATTCATAAAGCATAAAATATTAGTGACTCTGTGGCATGAGTATGTGCTTTTCATTCCAAGATATGCTTCCTTGAAGTGACATTTAAAATTAACATATAAATTAATTTAGCTGTGGTTAAATGAATGCAAATTGATATTTTGGCAAGCATTCTGAGAACAAAAAATTTATTATTTTCTCTTATCCAGGAAGATCTAGTATATGAGAGCATCCCCAATGAAAAATGTGAACCCAAGCTTCTGACTTTACTGACAAACCCATTTGTCAGTAATATATAATCTGATGAACTGAATTGTTTACAGTAACTTACACAGATTCTGAGTTAGGCACCTGTAGCAGAGTGCCATTAAAACCGGACGCTCATTTTATATTGTCCTCTTTCATTTTTCCTTTCTTCAGGGTGGATAAATCATATTATTGTTTTTCTCCAAGGCATAAATCAGCCACTGCACTTTTTCATATCAGTGACCTGGCTGTAAATATGAATCTGGTTATACAGGCCTGGCAGTGAAAAAAAGGTTGCATGTAAGTATCCCTCATTGCACTTTCTTTTATGCGTTTGGCTACATGGCTGACCTAAATTACGGAGGCATTCTCAATAATATGAAAAACCTGTTACTCTTTTCTCTCAAGAGGATGTTCACCTAGGATTCACAAGTTGCCGTGTCTTCCAGAGCTTATGAAAAAAAAAAAAGAGAAGACTCTACGGACATGCACACTTTGTTGTATTTATCTGCCAGTCTGATATGACATACTTGAAGCTTATGAGATCATTGTTGTATCATGCTAGTTAGGCATCACAGACTTCATAGGACTTGCATTTTTCAAACTTGGGAATTCCAGAACATTTTATCTTATGAAGTTAAAGTTGTATGTATATTGAAGTTAAAGTTGTATGTATATTGAATTTAAAGTTGTATATATATTGAAGTTAAAGTTGTATGCATACGTGCAATGGCTGAATGGAATGTAGTGACAGGAACTGATGACAGCATGCACACTTACAGCTCTTGGTACAGATATTATTTCATAGGTAGTTAAGGGGCAATTCCCTTTTGTACTTCTTAACAGGAATCACTTTTTCATCAGTGCTTCCTATTAAATCATAGAATCATAGAATAATCAGGTTGGAAGAGACCCACCAGATCATTAAGTCCAACCATTCCTATCAAACACTAAACCATGTCCCTCAGGACCCCATCCACGTGTGCCTTAAACACCTCCAGGGAAGGTGAATCAACCACCTCCCTGGGTAGCCTGTTCCAATGTCCAATGACCCTTTCTGTGAANGCTCTTCTCTGGACTCGCTCCAGAGCCTCAACATCCTTCTTATGGTGAGGGGCCCAGAATTGAACACAGGATTCAAGGAGCGGTCTCACCAGTGCTGAGTACAGAAGGAGAATAACCTCCCTGGACCTGCTGGTCACACCGTTGACCACAAATGCTCCACAATCTTCACCATTTCCTATGTAGCAAAAATTTTGCAGTGTTAGCACTTTAATTGTGTGAAACCACTCCTCCTATAGCAATGTACCTGGTTAAAACATTATTGTTTGTTTACATTATGCTTTTTTTTCCTTAAGATTTTTATTCCACTCATTACGGGAGGTTATCCACCAATATTTTCACAGGAATAACTGTAAGTCTTTTGACAATAGTTCACATTAATTACAAACCAACTGCATAATGCCCATAATCCTGAATAACGTAGAAATTAATGGTAGAGCTCGGCAAAGCTGTGTAAACTCTGTAGCTATTCAAATTCTAAATCTGTGTTGAAAGGGAACTTCATTAAGACAGTTAATTCTTATTTCCACCTGCAGCTCAATCTTTAAATAACTGTACTAGAAAAAGAATTTAAAGGCACCAAATTATATAAGTTATTAACATGAATAAAGGACAAGTGCTTTACAGTGTACTATCCCCTGTAAGCCTGTCTCCAAGTATGCAGATGATTCACAGCGTATCCAGGCAACAAAGTAAATGACAGCTTTTGAATATATTTCCTGTTCTTTCTTCATCCACATTTATATTTTCTTTTTCTCTCAGAAGACTGGTTAGTCATTTTGGTAGCAGTTTTTAAAAACTTCCATTTCATCAGTTTAAGAAAGTTGTCAACTCAGCCAGTCCGTATCATGAACTGAAGATTTATCTGTTCTTGCATATGTTCCAACTTTTAGGCTTATCTCCTGTTGCAATTAAGAAATGCTTAGACTAGCTCTGACTTAGTTACCTACACATCACTGTAGCCTCTTCTTGGTACCTCCATATTTCTGTTACCACATACCCTGCAGACACATCTCTAGCTCCATTCCATGGAGTATACACTTGTGCACTTAAAAACTTTCACTTGGTTCTGTATTGTTTCTGAATAACTGCCAATTTAATAATGATACAATTTAAACAGACCTTACAGAATTTTATGCTCAAGTCTGGAATTTTATGCTCAAGCCTATAAACAAGGTAAGGAAGATTGCCTGCAGATTGTATTCTACAAAGTTCAGTTTGCAGGGAACAATTTCTTCAGGTCTACCCTGTCTCTTTTGTACTAAAAAGAGAGATCCTTGAATTCTAATAATCACTAAGCTAAGTGAAGGGATTGAAAGCAGCACCTCTGGGAGGACTTGGGAGTATTGGTGGATGAAAAGCTGTACATGACCTGAAACTGGGCACTCACAGCACAGAAGGCCAACTGAATCCTAAGCTGATCAAAAGAGGCATGACCAGCAAATTGAGGGAGGTGATTCTGTTGCTCTATTCCGTTATTGAAAGACCCTACCTGGAATACTGTGTCCAGCTCTGAAGACTTCAGCAAAGGAAAGACATGTTGGAACAGGCCCAGAGGAGGGCCACAAAACTGATCAGTGGGATGGAACATCTCTCCTATGAATAAAGGTTGAGAGAGCTGGGGTTGTTCAGCTTGGAGAGAAGGCTCTGGGGGGACTTTACTGCAACATTTCAATACTTAAAGGAGACATAAGAAAGATGAGGACAGATATCTTAGTAGGACCTGTTTTAATAAGACAAAGGGTAATGGTTTTAACCTAAAAGAGGGTGGGTTCAGACTAGATAAATGGGAGGAATTTTTGTACAAGAGCATTGAAACACTGGAACAGGCTGCTCAGAGAGGTGGCAGATGCCACATCCTGGAAACATTCAAGATCAGGTCCGATGGGACTCTGAACAACCTGGTCTAGTTAAAGATGTCCTCTGTCAGTGCAAGGGGAGTGGATTTAAAGGGGTCTTTTAAAAAGTCCAACCCAAACTATCCTATAATTCTATGTTTCTATGATTCTGTGATTCTATGCTGTGTTGCTGCAAACTGATCCTGAAAACAAACTGTATGCCATCTTTTGAGTTCTTTATCAAGGTACATTATCCAATTTGTTTCTCAAAAATTGTCCATTAAATGACACCAAAACTTTTAATAGCTTCCTGCCTATACTTAGAAATTAAAAGAAGTTCAAGGCTGACATTCATGTGGAAATGCTATGAGAAAGAAACGCCAGAATTAAAACAGAGGGAAAATAATAAAAACTAATTCCTCTTAAAAGTCCACAAAATGTATAATGGTAGTGAAATTTTGCCTCCAACAAAAAATCAATGAAACCTTGCACTACTCCACTCTAATTCAGGACCTCTTCTCTTTTTCAGTTCAATTCCCACAGCAGTGACTATTCCTCTAAACTGTGTTTGGAAAAGGGTTAACTCAAGCTGACTAAGCTTACCTGTCCAGGTAAACAGACTTTTCTGTTCTTAACTGGCAGAAACCAGAAATTTTTACTGTTCAGATTCACATAGACTGTTTTATTCACGTTTCTGATATGCACTTCATTGAATAATCATTCAAGGGGGAAGGGTCTGCAATTTTTGTGTCAGTGTTACTCATCCATCTTATTGAAAATCATCTTGCTAGGCATAGTGGGAAGAGTTTTATTTTTGGTTTGGGGAAGTTAAGATCTGCCACGCAGTTCTTAATCAAAATGAGAACAAGTCTGCTGAAGGGAAGAAAAATGAATTAAAGAAGGAAGAGAAGGAGGAAAGAGAGAGAGAGATTTCCAGTTTAACCACACTGCAATTAGATTAATACGTGGGTTTTCTTTAATGTATTTATGCTTGCATTTCATAATTACTTTTCATGATATCACCAGTTGTAGATGATATAAATAAATACTCTTAAATGCATTTCACTTTGCCTGACTTTAGATTAATAGAGATTTTGAGGCAATTGGATAATATCAAGGCACTTTTAATCTACTGGCATGGTAAACAAAACAAAAATGGATTACTGAGAAATCTTGATCTCACCCCAGTACATTCTTCAAAACAGCCAGATAGTATGTAGACTGTTTGCCAACTGTCTGCCTAAAAAGATACTGCATACTAGAGAACAGATATTGCAAAATTAAAACAGAAATAAGCATTTTTCAGTGACTGTGGTTAAGTGTAGAATCACCTTGGGTATGTGTGGATGTGTCCCAAGTCACCTGAGCCCAGACATCTAGAAGTATAGGGAAGGTGCATATCAAGTTCATTTGCCACAGCCATACTTGCAGAAAGGCGCAGTGACAGAACAGCTGAGCAAGGAGTTGGAGAGCTGGAGAGGTGCCCAGCCATGCAGCACAATGGTCCATACCCTTTCAGTGAACATCAGAAGTGGAATGAATTCTGGACCCTGAAAGGTCTCTGGATGTGTGGTGCTGCCATATGTTCAAACATCCATATCTTCTGAGACAAAGATCATGACAGGCACTTTTACACTTCAAAGAAGGAGTGCTGAGCAATGCATTGTGTGCTTCTTGGCAGAGAAAAAAACACCCTGTCATGCATCTGGAGCAGGTGAATGAAAGACAACTGGCCTTTAGTGTGGGGTTCTCTACAGATACATTGGTTATCACACCCTGCAGAACAAACTCCCAAGGACTGGTGAGAACAACCAGGATCAGTTGGAACTGACATGCACTCTGGTCATGTTCTCAGAAGCTCTATGTTGCTTTTCTGTGTGGACAGTGAGACAGCACAGAGTTTTGTTATTTGTTCTGGGACAAGTTTGACCTGGAACATGCCAACATCTGGGATGAGTTCTCAAGGCGTGGGATGCTCCCTTATTGTGCAGGAGGGAAATAACTGCCCTACTGCTGAAGACACGAAGCATGAATTCCCAGTGTCTCTCTACAGCACAAGACTGTAGAAAAGGCCATCTGCTGAAATCCATGTCCATACTGGAGGATGTGATTTAACTAGACCATGACTTTGTGGCCCCATGACAGAGCATATTTGAAAACTTATCTGGTCCAAAACATCTTGTCCTGTCATTTGCCTCCTGTCCTTATACAAGGAGAGAACACTTGACATGGTTTATCAGAGCTATCCTAGAGATCCTTATACATTGATGTCGGTCCCCACTTTGTGGCAGCCCCTTGAGGCTCTATCTACTCTTGTAGAAGGTTTAGTAAAGTTCTATAGGATCTTGAAAAAACATTATTGGCTTATATCTGGGATAGTGTCAAGGCAGCCTCCTGACCTGTCATCCCTGTCTTCTCTAGGAGGGAAAGACTGGTTTTTACAAAGCTGGATAAAACTACAGGTGACTCAATGGTTGTGAAAGCCTGTGAAGTCACAACCTTGATGGTTTCCTTCACTAGGTAAGTAGCTCAACAGGTCTGACCTGGTGACTGGAGGTAAGTGAGCTCCTTTCCCATGCTCAATGTCTAGCAGGGCCACAGACACACTGCTCTACTTGGGCATCTACATTTCTGCAACCAGCCCATTCTCTTCTCCTAACTGGGTCATAAGGGAAGCAAAGGCGTGAGAGAGGATGTGGAGGTGGGTAGATCTGCTGTGGGTCTTTGCCTTCAGGGGAGATGAGCTCATTGTCATCCTACTAGTCCTGCCCATTTTCTGACAGCTTCTGCCTTTTCCCCATGACCTACACCTGTGGTTTTGGGTTTGGTTTTTTTTTTTTTCAGATCAGGGCAGCCCTGGCTCCCTTTCTTGCAGCTGTATCCACATACCATGTACCCAGAACAATTTAGTGAGACAGGATTTCCCTTCCCAGAGGCTATGATGACTCTTTCTTTACAGGCTATGCTCAGTAATCTTATCCTTTTACTACAGACTCTTCCATTTTACTACAGAGGAAATACAGACTCAGTGGTCTGTAGTTCCAGGATTCTCTCAGGAGTCCTTTTTGTGGATGGGACTTAAGAGTGGCAATCTTCCAGGTTCCTGGCTCAGTGGCTGCTTGTGATGATAGGTTACACATTTTGGCCAGCAGCTCTGCAATTTCACATTTGATTTCCTTCACAGCTTTTGGGTGAATGGCTGCTGATCCGGGTGACTTATTGTTATCTGAGTTATTCCATGTGGTATAATACTTCCGGCATACTTAGCTCAAATTGACATAGCTCCCCTGATTGATCTGCTACAAAAAATGCACTGGGTGTTGAAAACTCTGCAACATTTTTAATGGTAGAAAAAACCAAACCAAAAATAAATATCTCATTCTCTACTGTGCCCTTAACCTCAAATGCCATTTTAACACCTTTGTCATCAGGTGGTCCAGCTGTTTCATGAGCTGGCTTCCAGGTTCTGAGGTATTTAAATACCTTTTTATTATCATTCTGAGTAACTTTTACTACTTTAGTTATATTTCCTATAATTTTCTGTGTACATGTGATATGTCATAGTTTTACTGCTCTTCTCAATTGGACAATCTGTTTTTTTCAAGTCAATCATTTATCTACAGCAGCCCTTTTACGTTTTCTCTTTAGTTATACTTTTATTTTTTTTTACTATGCTGTTATGATTTCTTTTTTTAAGTACTTTGCACAGGCTTCTAATACAATATTTTTAAACATCATTAAAGCTGCTTGCAAGATTCTTGCTTTCTCGAACATTAATTTTAAGGGTATTTTTGCTAATTGTCTCCTTTTCATGTAATTCCCTTTCCTGAAATTGAATCTCTGCATGTGGGTTTGACTTGGCTTGCTCTCTTCTCCTGCAATATTAAGCCTAATTTTATTCTGATTGCTGTTACAGAGTGCTCTTCAGCTATTTCAACTAGATCCTGTGCATTACTCAGGACCGAGGTCCAAATGTCAGCTTTTCATTAGGGTGCTGACATTAGTTGTTCCAGGAAGCAGCCATTTATTGCATACAACAGTCTTATCTCTACTTCATGCTACTGTAACCTGCCTTAAATCTGAAAAATTACCTGAGCACTATCATCTTCTACATCAAGGAGCCCAGAGTATCATCTTAGCACTATTATTATTTGTTTATGTTTAGCAGAGTATGGGATTTCAACCCAGAGTTCCCTATTGCTTCTCTTTCTTCACAATATTTTTATGCTGTTAAATTTTGTGCTTTTCTTCATGCAATGCTTTTACCTGTAGGTCTCATTCCATCATAGTTCAAAGCTGGTAGCCTGGCAACACTGTATCCCATGAATTATCCTTTTACCAGGTCTCTGAGATTCCTGTTGTATCAGGGTTGTGATTTACTGCCAAAAATTCTAGTTTCCCCTATCTTGTTTTTTAGGCTTCTAGCATTGGTGTAGAAGGCAACGTTTGTTAGCTTTGCCCTTCGTTTCGCTTTGCCATGCTAGTCAGCTAGGCAAACTGACTTGCCCTCCCTATTTGTTTTAGGTAAAATGACTTGTCCTCCCTATTTCTGTTTATTTCTCTTCTGGCCTTTTCAGAGCTGTGCTGAATATCATCCAGGTTCTACTGCCAAGTTAAATCAATCTGAATGAGGTGTTTCTCCATGCTTGTCAACATTTTCCCAGTTCCTAGTTTAAATAATCCTGCATGACCTTAATTTTCAGAGCCAGCAGTCTATCTCTGCCTTGACTGAAATAAAGTTTATGATTCTTTTGTTTCAAAAGGCTTCCCAGTTCCTAATGTACCAAAAAGCCTTTTCTTGCTACATCATAGTCTCATAAATGCACTGCAGCTATGGATCCTTGCCTACTCCTCATACCTCATGCCGTGGAACAGGCAGCATTTTGGAGGATGCTACCATGAAAGTCCTGTCTTTGGTCTTCTATTGGGCAGACCAAACAGCCATCCAAAACATCACTTGTACACTGTCCCAAGCTGCTGGCACCAATTCAAATGATGACTGAGACATTAGACCTTTCACTTTCAGCTTGGCACCCTCTCTCCACAAGACTTCTCTGATGGAGTACAAAGCTGTCACAGTGGATGGGTATCCGCTCTGAAGCATCCTGATAAGTAGGTGTCATTTGTGTACCTCTCATTTTGTTTCAGCTGTCAGTTTTCAGCAACTCTTGAAAGAACAGATCCAATTTCACCAAACCAAGAGCACCTTGCACAATGTGTGCACATATAGAACAAGTCCCACTGGTATTTAATTCTCCTCTTATCCTAGTCTTTCATTGTCAAGCTAACTAACAACAAATGAGATGTCCAAGAGTATGGAAGACAAAGTAATTTCATAAATATGAAATGAACACCAGCAATCCTTGCCAGTGATGTGGCAGTCAGTAATTTCAATTGCCATTGTATCATAGACTAACTGAACTTTGAATAAACTAGGGAATTAATTATAGGAAAACATATAAGAAAAAAGGAATGTAAGCAAGACACAAAAAAATTTAACAAAGGGCAAATTATAATACTTGTTCATGTCAATAGATAAAGGTATTTACACAAAAATGTATTCAGTTACAAGCAGATTGAGTTTATGTAAAATACAAAATATTGTTGCTCAAAAGTGCAAGCTGTTCTGGATTAATATTGATAACCAGCTGACAGCTATGGGCAGTGAAATCTGTTTAATCCATGTGCCAAAGGGGGATTGGCCAATTTTGGCCGCCTTCTTTTTTTTTTTTTATAGAAGTGACATACTAAGATATACCAACAGAACAAACCGACAAAATTAATTAAAGAACTTAAGTTATGGTATATAAGTTCCATACCTAATATACTACACCTACTACACTACACAAGAATGACTGTTCAATTGCCAGAAGAACTGGAATTGTTAATTTAGAGGTATGAGTGAAATTAGACAGAAGAGTTATGCAGTACAGCAGAAGTTATTTCAAAAATCTCTGACTTGAATTAGATCAAAAGTTAAAACCTAAAAATCTGCCCCATTTTTAATTCACAGGAATTTTAAAATCTCATTAGATGCAAATATTTCATTATTCTAATTTTAATAGACATTATTTAGCTTTTAGCCATTTTAACTACAACTTAAATATTAAATAGAAATCAAATAAAAAAGATGCTTCGTAGATGTCAACTTTGTTCAGATCATTTTGAAATGTATTTACACCCCCTTTGAGATACAACTTTATTTAAGCCATTTTTTACCAAAATAGAGATTCCAGCAGGAATTTAATTTAAGACTTTTCATGCATATGTAGTCAGGAGACTAGCTGCTTGACTTAGTAGTTAAATAAAGCATAGGAGTCAAGTGGTTTAGTAATCTCAGTTCTATTTCTGGAATGCCAAATTTAATTATTTAGCTGTTTATTTTATCTCATGTAGACAAGGCACAATTTTTATATGTTGACTGCTAAAATAAAAACAATTAAGGCCAAATTCTCTTACAAAATCACTTCTCACGATCTTGAAGAGTTATTCTCTACTGAATAGTGTTTTGAAAATAGAAACTTTCCCAATTTTCTTACTCAGGATTTACCTGTGAAAACTTTGTAATCAATTTTGTTGAGTCAATTATCATACACTGGACCCTTCAGAATCTTATGATGAAAGATATTTTCATATATAAAAAAAAATCCTTACTGTATTTTATTACACAAGAGAAATGTCTATGTCTAAAGGATTATATTAATATACATGTGCACCTACAATGGCAAAAATGAAGCTGACTCCACCAATTTAAAAAATAGGGATATAAAGGTGAATCAACCCCTCAAGAAGGGACATTGCTGGTTGTGAGCACAGGGGAGAAATGACAGGAGCAAGTTCAAAGGAATCTGGTTTAGGACAGAGAAGTCTGAGGAAAGCAGCAAAATTAATCATTAACAACTAGAAGTATGGTGAGGAGAAAGGCAGAGTAGGAATCCTAGTCTACCACCAACTGCTAGAGGGCTCTGCTTTCACATATGTCCACAATCAACAGAAGACTGAATGACTTTTCATCCTAGTGTTTTCACCATCCTGAAATCTATTAATCTCTCTTCTGGCTGTTTAATCAGGCAATATAAATAGTTTATGGCAGTGGTATTATGCAGTAAACTACTACTTTGTCCAACTAGTTCTGAGATGCAATACAGTTCTCTTTACCTGTACAATGCTGTAACTTCTTGCTGAGAGTTTTTCACAAAAAAAAAAAAAAAA
>WAAB01019283.1:82737-105445 GCA_013389865.1 Piaya cayana | reverse complement strand
TAGTTGTAGAGAGCAATGAGGTCTCCTCTCAGCCTCCTCCAGGCTAAACAATCCCAGCTCTCTCAGCCATTCCTCATAAGGCCTGTTCTCCAGACCCTTCACCAGCTTTGTCGCTCTTCTCTGGACTCGCTCCAGAGCCTCAACATCCTTCTTATGGTGAGGGGCCCAGAACTGAACACAGGATTCGAGATGCAGTCTCACCAGTGCTGAGTACAGAGGGAGAATAACCTCCCTGGACCTGCTGGTCTCACAGATTATATATAAAATAATGTTATGTTATTGTTGTAGAATTCGTTCTGGCACCACATGGAATAATCTAATGAGATCAAAGGTTCAATACAGGCTTTCTCTTTTTTAAAGAGAAAATATTTTGGGTAGTAAAGTTGATGCTAAAGCCTCTCAATGGGATTTTCCTACTGTTAGAGCCATCAGGTAAGAAAGAGGTTATACAAAGAAGCATCTATTCCTTCTGGGAGTAGGATCATGCTAGTTCACTGCCTTCTTAAATTGCCTTCAGAGAGTTTGACCCATTCCTAGCAGCATTCTACAGTTTTCTACCACAACAAAACCTGATGTGGAGAAGCTTGATATTACAGTCTGTTTCTTACAAGATAAATAAAACCTCATTCAGTGTAAATATTACCCATATCTACCCTGCAGTAAGTATTGATATGATAGTTTAGTGTGATTTACAGTATAAGATGCTTTAAAAAAATCTAAAGCTGTTATACTACATTTGTCACATTTATCAAATTCAACAAAAGTTTTGTTGATCAAATTCATCTATGCTGCCTTAAGAAGTCAGACTAAGTCTTAAGGAAAACCAATTTGTAAGAAAATACAACTTGTAAAAATGTAGCATTCAAGTTGTGTGCTCATATGCTGTTCAAAATAAGGCAGGTAGGAGTGATTGGAGTGTTTCTGTGGGTTCAGTTACAATCTCACATTTCAAAACTGAATTTCACATTGCTATGATCAAACGTATATTGAGAAAGAAGTAACTACATGCTTTACTACAGGAGATTTCAGCTATTGAAGGAATTCTGCTTCCATACTTTGTAGGCTATGGATTACTTTTTCCCCTTCAACTTCTGGTTTTTTTGCCTTAAGGCTTACAGCTTCTTGCATGGGTTTTCATTTAGAAATAACAAGCAGTTATCCATGAAGTAATCATCTCTGAATTTAGAATGGGAAGAAGGCGTTCAAGGATGTATGTTTTATGCTTGTGGCACTCTAAACAAATAGACATGTGAAGTCTGCACCTGATGTATTATAAGTAATATTCATTACAGATTCAGGAGGAAGGAGTCAAGAGTAAGTTTTATGCATACTGAGTCTCTTCTGGGTAGCTAGAAAAACCTGATGTGAGTATCCCTGTGCCTCACACCACACCTACGTGCATGCAAGATGGCCACAGGCATCCTTTTCTATGAGGTCAAAAATCAAAACCAAAATAAAACTTCCAACGTAAGAAAGCAGTGAAAACAGTTAAGTCTTTCAGGTGTGCAGAACTCATTTTTGTGATAGTGTCTGTGTCACTGTTTAGGGATGTACAGCTATACCAACTTTGTCTTTAAATTCAAAGCCTGGAATTATGCTGTTGTATAGCAAGAGGGTCCCCTGTAGCATAATCTAGCATCTCTGTATGTTGGAATAACCTCAGCTTCCACCAAACCCCATTCACCTTATGGAATCAAAGGCTTAGGCCCTGTGTACTCCCTCTCCTTTTACATCATATAAGTAAGAGTGGAATTTATTTTGCCTAACTTTAGGTATCTAAACAGTAGGCATCCAATCTAAACCAGTTGTCTACTCTCCTCAAAGAGATCAGAGCAACTGCCCTCTGGAAAAGTACGTCTTTCCTTTGACTGAATAAGTAATCAAGACATCTAACTAGCTCAGTTTAGATACCTAGATTTTAGGCAGCTTATTTTAAGAGAGGTTAAGCCCAAAGGGTTATCATATGTATTTGTAGTGCAGTTTTTGTTAGCTGGACAACTGTCATTCCACAGTAGAAAAAAATGCAGCTGAGTACTAAGGAGAGCTCTTTCAGATCTTTCTGATTTGACCATCTCAAAACACTTAAACACGTTATTTGAGATACTTCTCACTTTCTGTACTCCACAAGAGCTATTTCTATGACCTATATCAGCATTCTAATCCATTTCAAAAGACTTTCTTCTTACTGAAGGATATATTTATTCCCTATGTATTTGACATAATTAAATCTTCTGTTTTCAAAATAAGCCATCACCATTTCTTCCAAATGTGAAAAGTTATGGGTCCCTACAGTAGTCTTCAGAAGACCATAGACAACTGGAAAAGAAGGCTAAGGAGGGAAAAAAGATTACAAAGTTGCAAGAATTCTGGTAATTTTAGTCTCAGTAACAAGAAAAGAGTTTTGAGCAAAGTTACATTTCCTTCCACCTCCCTGGAATGCCTGGACTTAAACTGCCATGGACATGTAAGAGAAATGCTATGCAGTTTAAGACTTGCAGAGTCAAAATTCTTCAGCAAATATATTCCCATCTCTTAAAGTAATTTTAGAGAAGCCAAGCCTTAAAATTTGCTTTGAAAGATCACAGAAACATTACAGAACACGGAACACATTTGTGTGACCAGTTCACATAGAAACCTACACATTGCAGGTTCTGAAATGTGATTGAGTAAAGAGTCATGCTGTGTTTTACTTACAAGTAAGGAAGGATCCTCAAAACTGCAAATTTGTGGTTAAAGTAGATGTGTCAGGAGGATACATCTCATTTACTTTACATTTGCAGCATGTTTTCAGTCCTTGAAAAAGACATCTGAAAGGCTTTCATTCTTACTTTGTGGGCAAAGAGAGTGGAATCCAACCTAATAGCTGGGTCAGTCTGCTGAATTCAGCTTAAATTTCACTGATAAGCTTGTAGCAGCAGAGCCTCAATCCCTGAGGATGTTTCTTGTTTTTTCTGTATGACTCATCACCTTCCTTGATCCATTCCCTTTCTGAAAAGGTTTGCAGCTGCAGGGTACTGACTACAATTGACCTTGGCTTACCCTCTCTCTGGACCACTGTCTTCCTGATCCTGTCATTACTTATATTTAATTTCAGAATCCAATTCAGAACTGTATTATATATAGCTATATTCACAAAAATAAAACATTAGCATCAATGTAACAGAGATAACTTAAGATAAAAAAGAGTTATACAACTTTACATCAGCCAGCCAGTACACAAAACTGTTCACATGGCAAACGATTTAACTGTTCCTCTGTTCAGAGCTTTGATCTCTCTAGCTGCGTTTAAGATCACATACCATCAGGCAATAGGCATCTAACCCAAATGCTGTATGTTTCTCTTTGAAGTATTTCACAGCTGTATTTTTGAAGTGTAACATAGTCAGGTTCACTGATACATTTAATGAATCATCTACAGAGAAATACCTTGTTTGCCTATTGTGTATTAGCATATTTTGTACCCTGTACTTACCTGAAGTTTGTTTACAAGTCTTTTTTTTCACTGCTCCAACTTATACTATTAAACTCCACTTGCCAAATCAAGAGGGCAAAAAAGCTGCTGCTATTGCATGGCAACATGCACATTCCTGAAGTGCCTTTCAGTCATTTAAGAAAGGGTTGCGCTTAATAAATTATTAAATACTTACTGTTAAACGCATAACAATATGAAAGCAAACTATTACAGGCTTAATATTCATTCATACAAAGGTAGTCCCCTAAGAATCTAGTTCTATATCCATTAGTAATGCCAAATACACTATAACTTTACATCTATTGCCTGCAGAATTCAGCTGTGAGAGTATGCCTTTGCTGAAGAGTTAATTTAAGCTGTGTGTAAAAGAGCTTCTGACCGAAATGCAAAGTTCTTTCTATCTAACCTATCAAGAAGAATGGGTTATAGTCTAACCTTCATTTCAATAGGGTCTTAACCTTCCTTTTATAGTGAGGATGACACTTAGTTAATTTATAACTTGATAATCTTTTTGGGCTATATTTATATGGACAACTGCATCTTCCATTTTGCTGCACTGAATGGCACAAATTGCTATATGCAATACACTATTTTAAAGTAGAGCAAAGCAATGAGAAAGCATTGGATTTCTGGTGTGTTCATACCACTGACTTGAATGCTGCAGTCATACAAGTTTGACTGTAATAGGTGTTAATGATGATTTCAGCCTGGTTAGGGTATGTCCCTTCACACCTAAAGGATTCTCTATTGCCCTTTCACAGTCATAATTCAGAGCTGCAACACAAATTTGATTTCTCATCTTCCCTCTTAAAAAAAATTTATTGCATTGTCATTCAGAATCTAGAAAAATATTCAGTATAACCTTAATTGTTGTTTTGGGATGAAGAGTGTCCTAAGTACATCAGGATGGCCCAAGAAGAAGATAAACACAACAGTTAGAGTCCTATGAATGATAATGAATGATCAAAAATTAATGATCAAACTGTTGTTTTTAAAGCATTCTTAGGAAAATTTAAAAAAAAAATCTAATCCACTGTTAAAAACCTCTGATCCACTTCAAGTATTGTAAATTTGGATTGAAGTTAAAAAGAAAGAAAAAAAAAGGAGAAAAATGAATCCAGTATTCAGCAGGGAATTTTACCTCCCAAGAAGCAGATAAGATTAGTAACACTACTTGCAGTCACTTTTAAGTACATATATTGTGTTTAATCTGCTCAGTCATCTTAATTTGACAGCCTGCTATTTATGGCCACTTGCACTGGTTAGAATTATGGTACTACTTTAGGTTTAAATTTTGCATGCAGTATCCTGCAAAGATCAGACCTACTGGTCTGAATTACTTTATTCAGACAATACATAACTTTCTTGATAAACATTTCTCAAAGAAGCTGTATTGGAGAACGGACACCTGATCAACTATAAATGCCTTCACTATAACAACCTGCAAGAATGAGGGGGGAAAATCTCTCCATGAGTGTTCTCTCTTTTTCTAAACATTTTTTCTTCTTCCACCTGTTGGAATTCTCCCCATTTCATGATTTAAGTTCAGAGAAAATTTAAATATATGTCTTATGCAAAAAGAATTCTAGAAACATAAATGAAATTTATTTGTCCTGTTTCCTTTTCCACATTTACCAGAGTGCTTCTACTTACTTCTACCTAACTTCAGAGGAAAAGTAGTAAAAGCTCATAACTAACCTAAGATCATAACATATAATTGTAAAATAATATCTAGGTAGAATTTTTCTATGTTTTGGCTTAAAACAATTCCAAGATTGAAATGTGACCATATTCAGATTGCAAATTACCACTGCTCTCTGCTGGTTGTTAAAAAAATGAATTGTTACTTGGAAGTTACATAAATTTCCTCACTGTATTAGCTTGATTAATCTTTAAATTATGGCTTTATTTTGATTAAGATGGGGAAAGTAATGTTTATTTATCTAAAATGCTAAAACATATCTGTTTGCCCTTCTGATGAATGAGCAAGGCATTCAGAGAAGGCGTTCTCAGAAAAGCATCAAATTTGCAGAATTCTCATTTGAAAAACCCTCAGCTTTGACCTTTCTTACATAACCTGTATCTGTATTGTCATCTCTAATAACTTGCCTGATTCTTCTGCTTCTCCCTTTGACTTAGTCTTCACTTTTGTGAGAAACTAATTCTTTGCTCATAATGCAAACTTATTTTAATTGGGGAAACAGAAATGACATGAGCCCAGCTGAACACTGTGTTGACACACAGTTCTGATCAGCAGTATCTCCACACAAAGAAATTTCCTGAAGCATCTCTTTGTCTTAGGAAAGGAAACCACAGAAACTTTGCTTTCCTTACTGTGAGGAGCATAGAACAGGCTCCAGATTTTCCAATTACAGATCCTCCTGACAAATGAAGAGATTTCCTCCTTGTTCATGCAATAACAGGAGATGATAGTCTGTGTCAGTCATCTGCTTCCTCCTTTCTTGGTTCATCCAGAGGGTGTTCAGAGGGCACTAAGGTCAATAACCATTGCAGCAACATAAGCTCTGGGAATTTGAAGATCATAAATGAGGACCTTGAGAACTGTAATTTTAGGAAGTAATGGCTCTGAGATGGTCACATTTCTTGTTTTCCAGAGTCTTGATCATGCATTTACCACAAAGAGTAGTAACATATTTGTACATTGATTTGCTTATCTGTCATTGTTTTTTTTCTTTTTGGAAATATATCAGATATTATTTTATTCCAATATGCGCAATATAATGAATCATCTGAGTTAGTCAAGCTTGAACACTTCCAATCTAAATTAAAAAGACTTTGAAACTCAACAATGACTGTGCTATGTAAAAAGAGCAGAAGCTACTCTACCATTTCAAGTGACAATGAAAGAAGCCTAAACCCCATTTGTTAGTAGCTCTAAATGTAACTTTCCAGCTGCAAGTTTTGCAAAGAAAATCTAGATTCACTTTGAGCAGCAGAACATGCTGCTATTGTGTTAACACAGCACTATTTGTCACTGAACTAAAATAAAAATTTTATTCATTCACTGTAAGAAAAGCAAAATATAGTTTTAATCTCTGACAAAAAGGAAAAGGAATCCAAAAATGAACAGCCCATTTAATCCTTAGGTAATTTTATCTCAATATCTCTAAACCAAAGCTAGAAAATGTAATTGGTATGCACTAAATTATGTATGGAGGTTTTCAAAGGCACAAAGAACAATCAGATGTTAAATTCCATTTACACCTTTATAAACAATTATTATCAAAATGTAAAGTAAAGCTGTGATATGTGATGAAAATATTTCCAAGTCTTTCTGTCCTTTAAGCATGTAAAACATTGTTACCTTTCATGTAGAAGGAGGATTCCCTGAGGAAGCTAAGCAGTCAAGCAACCAAAGAACCCAACACCTCTCTCTGCAGATTCCCAAGGATATGCATGCTGTGACTTTTTCAAAATCCTTTCTCAAGTCTTGTTTTTCCCAAAACTGCAAACACAGCAATTGACAATGGCTTTGAAACTGAACTGTTGTGACTCATGCTACTCCTGATACCGAGTCTGACTATTCACTGCCAGGTTTTCACTCAATTTTGTTTGTTTGACTTTACCTCTGTTCCTTGCCAAAATTTTGGTAGCAGGCTCTAGGAAAGCAAACAATCCAGCTACATGTGCACACATAACCTAGAATGACATGTCCTGTTCTTAGATTTAGATTGCCATTTGGCATTAGACTATTTAAACCATTTTACTAGTGTCTGAGAAACCAGATGTATTAAATGTAAAATTTATTCTCTTTCTCTTAGTTTTTTAATTAATTTGTAATCTTGATAATAACCCAATTAAAAAAGCATTTTCTAAAATCAAGGAGAAGACATAAAGGCTTTGGCATGCCAAATTTTTATTTGCAATTTTGAGAAATCAGTTACTTTTCTTCAGAGAATTTAGAACAATTGAATCTTGAAATTGTTATATGTTTTAAATAAAATGTAGGAAAAGGCTGTTAATGAAGATTTAATGCAAGTCTAATTTTCATTATAAGTCCTCACACTTCCTTCCTCTTCATTTTCTCACCCACCTGTTCATTTTTTTTTCTTTTCCCTCCTGATCAATTCAACTGCTATCATGCCTCAGAGGAAGAAGTTTTGCACAGAAATGTGCCTCACCTTAGGAGATCAAAGCTGTTTTAAAACTTTCTTTTTTCAAGCCTCTTTTAATCTTAGCAGCATCAAGCTTATTAGAAACAACAACAAAAACAAGAAAAAGAGAGATTTAAGCTAGGATCAGTAAATTAAAAAGGAGGCTTTGATATCAAGTAGAAATTAATGACAGAAAAATATTCATGTTATAAAATGGGACCGTGGAAACTCATTATGCAAGAGGGATGGAAATCCAGTTTTTAATGTCTCGCTTTGTCAGTACAAACCAGCTACAAGTCAGATTCTATCTCTTTTATGGGAAATAGAGTAGAAACTTATAGTGTAAGGAACAATCCAACTGGGTAAGAACATAACCCTAATAAAGCATTTCTAATCAAATATTTATGGAAATGTAAACAACAGTAACTACAGATTTGTCCAATTGTTTTGTATCATGTGAAAGGGTAATACATTGTAAACAGCATGGCATTAACTAGTACAAAATACCCTGACAAAAATATCATGCTGGTACCAAAAACATTTATAACGTATATAAAGAAAAGCATGATCACTTTACTTCTCATTTAGTTCAATTTGGTTGACTTAATAGTTTCTGCATTTAGAAGTTATTACACTGATTACAATCTTCAGTTCATGAGAAGAATGGGTTAAGTTAATTTCCTTTCCCATTTCCATTAAAACTGTTGTCATGAGAATTCTGTACCATTTTCAGTTTTCCTCATTCTCTCTTGAAAGATTGGGACTTCTGAATTTTAATGCTCTGGAGCAGCTCTGAAACACAACAGTTTGCTGGACAATTCGGCCTTTTAAGTAATCTCTATTTTTGCTACTTGTCGCTTCCAAGCTTTGTCACTGGCTGTGGGAGCTAGACGGCTGACACACAGATCTATAACTCTGTTAAACTGGAAAAGACAATGAGGACTATCAGCTCACCCATACCCAGTGAAGACTGCAGCTGGTATGAATATTGTTGCCTGAGCCTCATCCCAGTCAGGGCCAGGCACTGTTACCATTCAGAAGAGGCTGGCAGGGGTATTTGCTGCCTTGATGTATGTATGAATGGATAGATGGATACATTACTTGGTGCTTAGACTCCATATTTTTGCTTGTCTCTGTGTTTTGAAGAGGAGTTCTTGTAACACTCTTGAGTGAAGTATTGTTTCTGGATCAATTCAAGGAGCTAAGTTTTTACTCATAATGCTGTTTCTTGAATTATGATTCATCTCAGTATCCCACAGTAAGGTGTATTTCCATTTAGAAAAGAAACCACAATTGTTCTTTTTCAAGTGCAATTCCTGCTGCATTGAATCCAATCCAAATTGTAAAAAGTTGTTATGAAGCCTGGAGCACCAGACCTTTGCCATCACTTTAATCAAGTGTGAAAATGGCTGTCCTATTGTATAGCAAGGAGAATATTCTACTCTACTGCCTAGAGTTTCATTTCCAGTTGGCTTTTGAATGCATTTCAAGGTGCTTATTTTAGCCTGCAAAGTACTAAACATTTTAGGCATTTATTGCTGTTGCCTTTTGATGCAACTTTCATCAGCTGAAATCATCTGAAGCAATTGATGCAAAGTGGAAACATTTCGTTTCGAATCCCTGCCCTCCCTGCTCACACACACACCATGCACACATGAAAGCTTGAACAGGAGATGGCAGCCAACTAAGCTTTGTCCTTGGAAGGCATGCAGTCTACAATTAATTTTTCTGCTTTGATTATTAGAGTGTGGAAGTGTTGAATGTCAGAGCAAATTTTGAAACCTGTCAATTTTTCTGAGAAAAGGGTAAGAGTGGATGAAAAAGAGGAGTTTTGTTGTTGCTACAGAATTTGCACCACATGAGACTTGCAGAACTCAAAAAGGAAGAGAAGTTTACAAGATATAGACAATGTGTGTCCAAGCACGGGAATCCTGAATGCAGTTGTTACAGCTAAATGATATCATTCTGACAAAAGTCAATTTTTGTTTGTGTAATGAGGCATTCTATGTATCTTAATGGTATCTTAAAATTAGATATGACCATTCTGACTATATAATATGACCTCCTACACTGTGTAGACCAGAAAAAATATGTTTATATGGACTAATTAATTATTTTTCAGTCTTTTAGTATTATGAAACAATACTTAATCCAAGTGGAACAGCCTGGGCAGTTCAAGTCTTTGTATTTTTCCTTGCAAGCTTAGAATCACCGAATTTAGAATTGCTGATTCTGCATTTAACATATTTTATGGCTATACACCCTAGAGCAATCACTGATATAAAGCCATTGCAAAGGAGCAATTCAGACACTGAATCTCCAGTCTCAAAAAAATAACCCTGAATAGGAATACTTTAACAGTAATTTTGCTTGGATAATGACTGCCTAAATCATAGAATCATAGAATAATCAGGTTGGAAGATACCCACTGGATCATCGAGTCCAACCATTCCTATGAAACACTAAACCATGCCCCTTAGCAACTCATCCACCCATGCCTTAAACACCTCCAGGGAAGGTGAATCAACCGCCTCCCTGGGTAACCCGTTCCAGTGCCCAATGACCCTTTCTGTGAAAATATTTTTCCTAATACTCAGCCTAAATCTCCCCTGGTGGAACTTGAAGCCATTCCCTCTTTTCCTGTCCCCTGTCACTTGGGAAAAAAAGTATGACTTTAAATGAAGGTATTTTGCCAACTTTTTGTCCCCCCCAGAGGGCTAATAATTAGAAAACAACTCACAAATTGTCATGCACAGGGATTTGCCCCCCATCTAACCAAAAAGTAGAAGCTGCTGAAATGTTCTTAGCTGCAGATATATTTATCCTGCTTTTCTATTAAAAGACAGGAAGATTCTTGATGAAAACAAATATGAAAATGCCATTGCTTTTTAGATTGCTTTTGGGGTGACATTGTTTTCAAGCAGAGTACCTTCATCACTACAACTTTGACTTGATTTTGTCGAAGCTTTGGGAGCTTGCATCTTAATTAGATATTCTTTAGCCTTAAAACAAATGTGCAATTTATTTTTGTATGGTGAGTGTCCTTCTGTTGCTATGGAAATCAGATGTTTGATAATTAAACTTGCGCTGTAAATAGTTCTGTGCTGTCATGTGAAAGACTACTCTTTGCAAGTTGCTATCCAGCCAAACAGTCAGGTTTCTTGTCTATTGAAAAACTGGAAACAAATTGGGTAGAATACCTGCCTCTGAAATTAACTTTCAGATGCAATCACTTTGCTAATGTATTTTAAATAATAATAATAAAACATTTCTGGATTTTGAGGCAATTCTGTGGTTCAGAACCTATTATTGCCTTCCTTCTTTCAGTTCTATTTGTCTATCCTATTCTGCTCACAGAATAATGAAGATGAACAGCAAAAGAGGAAACATAAGTGTCTTCTTCAGCTGAGAAGATAGTCATCAGTTTCAGTGAAACCAATGAGGGCCCGCCTGATCCAGAGCTCAAAAAATACTTTAAACTCATACCGGTTACATGGAGCAAAACCTCTGCATTGACTAGCCCTAGTGAACTTTCTTCTTTTACAACCTATGAGTGATCTTTCATGTGATTTTTAAAGCAGTCAGTAGCCAAGTACAGTAGAAGTAGCTAGGACAGTGGCAAACGGCTGAGCCCTAAAATGAAATGTAGAAAACTGGAAGAAAGAGCACTGTGCTGAACGAGCAGAACTGGTAGGTCTCTGTGGAGGGAAGACAACCAGCTTCTTCCTCCCAATGATGATGAGGGACAAGACCTGAGTAGGAAATCGATGACGAACTGGTGGAGTATATCTGGCCATGCATTTTCGTGCCTAAAAATATTGTAAGTAATATAATGAGGCTTGGAATTTGTACTTCTAGTCTCAACAGGGAGAAAACCTTGTTGTTAAGGAACAAGGAGGCCATCTATGAATAACAAGACTAATATAGATCTACAACTCAGCATAGAAGTGTAGAATAGTTTGAGTTGGAAGTGATCTAAGACCATCTAGTTCCATCCCCTCCACCATGGGCAGGGTCACCTCCCACTAGACCAGGCTGCTCAAGGTCCCATCCAAGGATTGCTTAACCAATGTAATAAGATATTAAAATAATATTTGATAATATTGTTTATACATTGTCAACAAGAAAGATAAAATGTCATTTCATCTTTTCACTAGTCATTGAAATTCTAATCTATATTATATTCTCTGACACTGTTCACAAAAATTGTTGCTTCTTGGAGTAATAGCTTTGTTTAATTCATACACATAACTTTCATGGTCACTCAAAGGAGTTATCAACCCCTGTATAGTAAAGATGGTTTGAGTTTTATACTTTAAGTTACTCCTGAAGGTACACAACACAATTATGCCATTTTGTAATAAAAATAACCCATTTCAGATTTTTACTATTAGTTTAATTTGGTCTGCCTCAGAGCAATTTTGCTGCCAACCACATATGAAATGAAATGAAATGTGTACAGCAAGAAAAATTGATACTTACTAGGATGTGCAATGTCAAGTAATCTGTAATTATGTGTCAAGTCAGACTGTGTTTATCTATTTGCCTTAAACACTTTTTCGGAGGACTACCCACTTGCGGCACCAGCTTGTCTGTCGTGCCACAGTTCAGCCAGGGGCAGCGCAGGAGCAGGCACAGTTCTCCCTCGCTGGGGTGAAGTCAGTCCCCAGAGCTGGCTTTGGCGAGGGGAGGGGATGGAGCCGTGGCTGCTGCCCCCACTACCCCCCCACCTGATCACTTCCAGAGCCCACCAAAAATGGACTTGGGAATAAAAGGACTCGTAAGTGGGCTGGGGGTCACTCTCCTCCATGCTGGCGCTGACTCACACACTTTGATTGAAGCAACCTGGACCACACAGCCTGAACCACGCGTTCCTGAGATCATCTGCAGCCTTCAATGTGGTGATTTCTTTCCCTCTCTCTTTCTTTCTCTCTCTGCCCCCCCCAAACACCCTCCATTACCTCATGGCGTGAGTGTTGGATCAGATCCTAGGGACTTGGGTTGTTACCAGGGATTCATTTCTGTAACTTTGGGTGGTTGCACCCCTCCCTCTTTGTTGTGCACCCCAGTATATTAATATGTTTAGGTTTGCTGGAGCCAGAAATAAATACTGTTTTGATATTGACCCTGGGAGTGACCTTATTGGCCTCTGGATAGCCACACAGACTAACAAATCCACTCTCCCCCGACCTCGTCAGGGCCGGACACAAGCGTGTGGCTTGTGGGTCCAGGTTGTGACATTATGAAAATAGCTTTATTCTATATAGACTATTTACAATCTATTATTCTTCCAAACTGCAGAAGGGACGTAGTTTGAAGGAAAGTAACTTTGTAAATCTGTAAATATAGTTGATACTTTGTATCTCTAACTTGCTCCAGACTTTATCCTGTCTCACACTCAGTGCCTGACTTCTTTCTCATTGTTCCATAAGACATATTTATTTTTTTTATTTTTAAACATTTTAAATCTTTTAAATTATGAAGGCTGTACAAGAACACTGAAGAACTAGAGAATATCTGTTTAACATAAAATCCAAACTTTTGGAAGATATACTATGGACACTGTCACTAACATGTTTGTTTGTAGGCTCTGAAGCCTACATTTTCTTTACTTGTAGCCACAGGTCTGTTAGTCCCAGTCCAGTTTAGGGGCATTTTCTACAAGAGCTTATGTTTTCCATGATAAGCATACACATTTTCTACAGCAAAGCAAATTTACTCTCCCCAACATGGTCCCTAGGTTTAGCAAATGACTGTACTTAATTGAGAAGAGGATATTTTACTGGATAATATTTGGGGGTTTTTTTTGTCCAGGCTCTGTACTGCTGCAATGTACAAGACCACAGTGGTCCAAGTACAAGGCCATTTATAAACCCTTGAAAGCTTTCACTGTCACCAGACACATTTGAAATAAATATAAGCCTTTTCCCAAAGCTAGCCTCAACACAGAGTAAAACCTGTCAGTAGATACAAAGGCAAAACTGAGAAATGTGCCCTTCCAGTGAATACAATAGCAGAAGGAATCTGATAAGTGACCTCGCTAAACTTTAGAAGTCATGAGAAAGTTATCTCTGAACATAAAGTAAAATTGAACTCTTTACAAAGAAGGCAAATAGAAGAGGATGTAATATGAGCAAATGGCAAATCAGGAGGGACAAGAGATCAATGAATCTCATCTACTCAATACAGCAAAAAGAAAGGAAAGCACTTGCTGCTGTTTAATACTACAACCAGTAAAGACCAGCTTTTCCTGCTTTTCCCTACTCAATCAAACAAATCTTACTGTAGGAAAGTAATTTATTCCCCTCCCCACTACCATCATGTTGTCTATGTGGAAAAAAAAAGGCTCAACATTTCCATCTAAAATTTTAAAACTAAGCACATAATAGAATTTAACCAACCAAAGAAAATAATTACTCTTATTTGAAGGTCAAGAGAAGAATTAGAGTTCTAGACACAAAAGTTCACAGATGCTTGTCAAATGTGCTGTAGCATGACAATGTATTAGTAACTTCATTCAGAGGTTAAATTATGTTTTCAATACATAGTAAAGTCTTTCATGCAAGGACTGCCCACATCAAATGAACATGTATAACATAATATTTGTTGCAGCTTGTCTGTAAACACCTTGCTGTGTATGACAGGTGCCTAGGTGGAAAACCAAGTGAGAAACCCACTTGTCCCTTGCAGGATGCAACACCTTCCAGAGATGGGGTTTCTGAAGAATACACTACTTCTGTTGCTGGTTCTTTGCAAGATTTTACTTCCTAGTTAGCTCTGATCTCAACACTTGACTTGCAGTGACAGAGAAGGAACTGAAGGCTTTTATGTGCCTATTCCATCCCCATCACTTCTATGTCCAGACACTCCTAATTCCCACATCTCTACCTGCAGACTCAGTCATGGTATCCCATAGAGTCATCTGTCTGTGCTGCACTTGCCTGGATCTGACAGATGAATGACTCCAGTGAATTATTAGGCCTTGAAGGACCTTCAGAAATGCCCCAAAACTCCATCCTTTGTGCTTGTATTCTGCATGTGGAACTGACTAAAGCCGCTATATTCAGCATGGGTATGTTTCTGAGGTGACATCTTCCAAGAACAGCCTTTTCTCATTTTCAAAGATAGCTCCAATAATAGAATGAGATGTGAAGATCCAGACATTCAGGATCTGGAAAGTTCTGTTTTTAAGAAGGATAAAGACTCCCTCAAAGTGTTTCAGAGCACACTGCAATCTGCCGCACATTTCACAGGATCAATAGGAGGCACCGCTATTTAGCTAGTGCTGTGTGTCCCAGAACAATCCAGCTGGGAAAGTACCCAGGAAAAGCAAGGACAAGCACCCCTCTTTTTCTAGTAACAAACAAATCACTTGTGTTTAACATAGCTCAGTTACAATAAATTGTACACTGAAGGCTACAAGTAGAAGGTGTCAAGGAGTAGCAGCCCCAGCAGCTCCACAGGGGAAGCATGACAAAGCCAAAAGCGGCAGTGTCCTCGCTGACATGGGTGCAATCCCACAGTGCCTAACAGACCCTGAGTTGGTCACCATCAGGGCTAGGGCCAGACATGAATGTAGCTGAAATGGGAATGCCCCACAGAACTGTTTCCTGTTCCATCTTACTTGGTCCTGTGTTCCATCACCTTGCCACCTTGCTGGCCTCCAGTGCAAGTAGCCAGGCCCCTGAGTATAAAAAATCGTTACTGTCAGGGCCCTGGCAGTGGGAAGCATTGAGTGGCTCCAAAAGCATGTCCTGCTCTAACAACATCAAGAAACAACACCAGAGTAGAAAGAAACAAGATAAGAAGAACACAGGCACCCCTGTGGTAGGACAGAAGGACTGATCAAATCTCATTTGACTGTAGCCTTGCTTATGTATAATAGGTATAGAGTTAGTGTAAGCTGTTCTGTAGCTCTTGATGAAAAACTCACACATTAGTGACTGGTGGTACAGTGTGCCTTTCTTTCTGCAATTTTTATCATCGTGAGCCAGACCTGCTGTAGACTCTGATTGTGGCAACCACTCAAGAGAAAGAATTTCCTCAAGAATGGCTGAGCCTGCAGGACTTTTATTTATTTACTTCCTAAGAGGGAATAAATGTGTTCTAAAAGTGTTGGACTGATCTGTCAAGCAGCCCAAGGCTTTGGCCTTCTGAGCATTGTAAAGGAGGCTTAGGTGATTTTTTTTTGCCTCTCATTTCTTTTCCTACACATCATAATACATGTTTTTATACTTCAAGAAAGAGCACTAGCTCACATTTTTACATTCCTTCTGACATATAGAGACTTTGAACTTCCCTTTCAAGATCTGAATAAATAAAAGTCCCACAGCTTACACACTCCCTCAGACCTGCAGATTTGTCCTATCTTTGTGTCCTTCTTGTTAAAAATCATACCTTGTCTCTCGAACTACAAACCTATTCCATGGTCCCAATAGTGTCTTGGTTATTGATCTCAGTTATTGATCACACATCAAACACACGGTGTCTCCTTTTCAATAAAGAAATATTTGTGTATCTCTTTAGCTATTTTAGAAAGCCATTCTTACCCAGAGATTTGCACTGAGGTCTGGTCTTTATTTAACCTTTCTGGCTGAAGCACAATACACACTGAAAAATGTACATGGTTTGCTTAAATTTCCATTATTTAATACATCTCTTTCTGGAGAGGGAAGGGGAGAGGGTTTAATGTTAACATTAGAATTTGTTCCTATATGGCCAGACAGGGTTTTCAGCCAAATCATGATTTACATTTTGTTTTGACGGGGATGAAACGTGTTGATTTGTCACTGTTTTAGTAGATCAGTAAGGCTGTATCCTACAATATCCCTTGGAATTACGGAACTGAATTTCAGTACGGATGGTGAGACAGTCAATTCCTCACTCTTGAAGGCACAGACTTTATACTGGAGAGGATGCAGCTTCAGAATGGATGATCAAGAAGCCAGAATTGAAGCACATAGATAGATATCATGATGTATATATACAATATATTATAGAAATTTCAGGAAACTGGAGAGGTGAAGACAAAAATAGATGTTTGGATGGTTCACAGATGTAGGAGAAAGTTTTCTTGAGCATTTTGGTGGAGTTATGCTCTTCTAGGGAAGCTAGGAGACAGGATGAAGGTGCCTGACTATCAGCTAGAATTCTGCTACTTCAGAAATTTTTTTAAAAGCTAAAACTTTCAAAGAAGGTATTAACTCTGTATTATTGATCTAAAATTATGGTCTTGAAGTTTACCACCACCTGTATAAAATAACAGACTGTTTGCAAGCAGCAATATATTAGACTTCTAATTCCACAGGATTTTAGCCTATATACTTTGAGCTAATAAATTAAGACAGGATATGAACTGTTCATAATACTTCACTTCTCATTTATTTTTTTAATCTATACAGGACATTTTAGTTTAAAGCTTGGCAATCATAACCATAGAATCAGAGTATTTCACAGTATTAGTGGATTGTTCTTGAGTTACGCACAGGAAAAATAATAACCTGAATACTGAATTCACAAGTAAATAAAGAAATTACATCAACAGTCAGTTTCTCTTCAATTCCACACTAGGCAAATTCATACAGCCTACTTTGCACAGTTCCACTACAAAAAAAATCCATCAATCATTTTTCAAAAAAGAGTCAGAAACCAATTTTCAATGGCACTACCACTAAATGAGGAATATGTACAATCAAAACAGCAGTCCATTATAAAATGAGGTCTTGTGAGTTGCCAGTTGTATTCTGGATGTTGCCAGGTACTCCCTGCAAAAAAAAAAAAACCACTCTAAAGCAATGCTGCAAGACACTAATAAGGAATCCTCTGGTTTGCCACTATACTCTTTTACAAAAATATGATAGTTGTCTTTAACAGAGTCATTTGAGAAAACACTGAATTGCACTCATCACAATTTTAAATAATCTGAGAGAAAGCATAATGTCTTAGATTATTTTTTTCCAATTGTAGTAGTTGGAAAAAGTCTATATTTGAAGATGGCAGATGACTAAGGGTATTTTGGAATGCCACCCTGATTGCTCAATATAACAGTTAATTGGAGAGAGAATCAACACCAGGTAGTTGACATTTTTCACATAAAAGTGCTCAGTTAATGATGAAAAATGTATGCATGTGTTCATACAAATAGCATCTGTATATACAGTTATTGATGTCTGGCTAAATTCCCTTGGACTGCTTAATTTTAAGTTTACTGCTCCTTATGGTTCTAGTTTTGTTTCCATTTTTAACATGAAAATCAACATTATATGGAACTAAATAGAATGTCACATGAAAATATTTCTAAAAAATACTATTCACACTAGTTCTTTAGAATTATTTTGGAAATAGATGAAATATTTAATTGAAGATTAAAAAAATATAATCAACAAACTGAAAATTAACTCATAATGTTTAGTGTACTCCTACTTTTATATCCTCATACATTATTTTACTATTGTTATGCTACTTAGTTTCTTTTTATGATTATGCCACTCAGTGAGCATATATTTTCATTTGTAATATCAGAAACACATCAAAACAGCATGGCTTACAATTGCAGTTTTCATTGACATGACCTTCTAGTAGGAGAAATTAATTATTGTATTTTGAACAGCAACAGTGATAATATCACACTAAAACGAACATATTCTTGACAGTTCTTTTTATTTTTATCTACAGAAAACTAAAGTATAACTGGGCCTTTCATATTTTTTAGAAGGTAGAGTGGAATCACAGTGAACATATTCTTATCAATACAATCACACTTCCTATTTGAGTCATAGAATAGCCTTTCTTTATTTCTTTTGGGTTTTTTTCACCCCTTTGAGAGCACTCCTCACATTATGATTGCTTTTATAAGTTTACAAAAAATTGTGCAACAATGGTCTACAGTTAATGTTCATAATGAATTAAAAAAACCCATCCATATAGTAAATGTTTATTAGAAGGCACTGAAATAACCACTAGAAATAATAAACTAGTACTATGCAATGCAGTAGATATTAGCTGTCAAAGAACAACAAAAAAGAAGAATCAGGAAAAAGGTTCACCTGTCCCAGTGTCCTATCTGCAGCAGTGGTCAAGAATGAATGTATATGGAAAACCATAGGAATATCTTGTGTAATTCACAACTCAGAGACTGCTTTGACCCCACTACTGACCTTTTTTTGATCCATCATTTCTTATGTTAAAGCAAATTCCTCTCTTATAGACAGAAACCTCAATGAGATGTAAGATAGTTTATAAAGTAATGAGGTTTACAGTCTTATGTAAAGTATAAGGTTTGATTAGTTTTACATAATAACAAGTTGCTGAGCCTTCTTACACAGTTTTTGTAAACATCTACAACCCAATACCTTAAATTTATATAGCAAATAACTAGTGAGAGTTATTGACATCTCAGGACAAATACCATGGTAGTATGGACACTGTCACACTGATTTCACGTGTGTATTTTCCATGCAAATGCAGACCTAATTAGTTAATTATTTTGAAAGCTTTGAACTGTCTATTTTCCCAGTAACCTCTCAGTTTTCCTAATTTACCTACTTCTAAACTACATTTACTAAAAACTGTGCATAAATGGTTTTGTTGACCACCTTAATAAATTTGTTTAAGGTGCTCAACATTGTTGACTTCTTTCCCTTTTTTCAAACAAACTTTGCTAAATGTCATCATTATGTGATTACTACTTAGTTATTTACAGAGAACCTGCAGACTGTTGAAACTCAACTACAGTCTTCTATGTTCTTGTAAAGTCAGTAATTTTCACTATACTAAAAATCTGATGTTTCTGTAACATTAAAAAATGTCCTTCCATTACAGTAAGTATCAGAGGAAAATAATACACAATGGAGAACATTATATGACCAATAGTAATAATAAAAGAATATTTATGTTGATTACACAGCATATAGATATTGAAGAAGAAGCTCTTTTCCAAAAAGACCTCTAGTAGCTTATATTCATCTTGCGTCTAATCCAGAAGGTACAAGATCAAAAAAAAACCCTAAATGTAATTGTAAGGAAGGGATTTAAGATATAAATGATTGCTTTTATTCCACAACAATATTATTTTCTATGCATCATAAATCTTTTTTAAGTCTCTGTTTGGATGGATGAACCTAATAAAAGAACAAGCCTGGTTTTATCAAAGGAGCCATGATAAAACACTACAATTTGGTAGATTCCTCTTGGGTTTACTACTTTTGAAAGGTTTCCCAGTTCAATATCTTGAACAGGAAAATAGAAATCACAAGCTGTATTTAAATCAGGCCTGATTGCTATTCATAACATTTTACTGGTGTACAAAAATTCGTATCACTTCAGTGTACTTTTGCGATGTCTACCTGAAAGGAGGTTGTAGAGAGGAGGGAGCTGGCCTCTTCTCCCAAGTGATAGGGAACAGGACAAGAGAGAATGGCCTCAAGCTCCACCAGGGGAGGTTCAGGCTCCACATAAGGAAAAAATTCTTCACTGAAAGTGTCATTAGGCAATGGAATGGTCTGCCCAAGGAGGTGGTTGAGTCACCTTACCTGGAGGTGTTTAAGGTGTGGGTTGGTGAGGTGCTGAGGGGCATGGTTTAGTGTTTGATAGGAATGGTTGGACTCAATGATCCGGTCGGTCTCTTCCAACCTGATGAGTCTATGATTCTATGAAATAATTTTATTTTGGATTATACAAATCCTTTGGGGTTGACAATAACTAATTTTAAACCCCAGCCTCCCTTCCCCATTGCCACAAAATGAAAATTATATTACTTTAGCTTGTCTGCAAGAAATTGTTCCTATTTTTTTACCAACACCTTAAACATCTATTTTTCCAATACCATTTCCAAAGCATTAATCCCAAACTTGAAATGAGATCTACACATGGATGAGAACTGTTAAACTCCCTCCAAAGATATTTCAGTCTTAGACTTTTTTTAGCACACTTATTTAGTGAGAAAAGACAGGCAACAGAGCAAAAATGCTTTGAGCATATACTACTGTGAACACATGGATTGAATTTTTTTGGAAGTGTGGTGGTAGAACTGCTAGTTCATTTTGTACTAATTTATTCATGTCTCATTTTCCTGTCCCTAGATGGATGCTGTAAAAGAGAATTTTGGTTAAATAGATGAGAAAGTCCATTTGATTTAAAACCAGCTGGACTTCATTTGCATAGATAAACAGATACTCTTCCTTCTGGGAGACTAACAGCAGTGAGTCAGGGCTACTTCTAGCTGGAGATGGTCATCTAGGGAGTGAAGCTATTCCACTTAAGGAGAGGGAATAAGAAAACAATGAAAGGGCCAGAAACATCTTTCTAGCTGTACTCCTCCAAATATATTCTCTCCAGCTTTTTCTGCCACAACTTCTTGGTCTCCTCCAGCTCCCCAACACACCTCTTCAGAAATGAGCCATAGTCCTCCTCTCTGCTTTTGACTCTTCTGCAGTTACTGTAGAAGTGAATTTTACTTGCATTGCCCCAAACACTTGAGGTAGCTCTAGTTCTGCTGAGCTTATAAGCAATACCCACTATGTTAGGCAAGTGACACAATTTTCTACTTTGCCATTTCATCCCAGCACTCTGCAGCACCCTATGCTAGACACTGGTTGCTGGATTTAACTTCTATTTTCATATACAACTGGTACCAAACACTGAGGTTTTGGTCAAAGCAGGTACCAGTTGCACCCATAAAATAGAAGCAGGCTAAGCAAGATATAATTAATATATATTTGCCTTGAAGCCAGATATAAGCATACTAAATAGCATAACAAAGGTAGGCATGTCAGTACTTTCTAAAATCATAACACTATTAGTATCATTTTGTAACAGTTAAGCATAAACGTATAAATAATGGACAGAACTGCAGAAGGGCAAATGAAGAACTATAACAAATTCCACAACTGAGATAATGGAACATGAGTGCAAGTACTAAGCTAAGGATGTACATCAGACATAAAAGATATCTAATAAAAACCATGTAAAGACCAAGTCATTTACCAGTATTGTCTGTCTTAGACATTGTCTTGAGTGCAGTGCTTTGTGCCCTGAGGACCTTCTCTGTGGCGCCTGGATCAAATCAGAGGTGAAGGTGCCACTGCTCCCTCCACCCTCCCCTGAAATGCTCTCTGTTGGTAGCAGAAAGTTGGGGAGAGGAAGGGATGCAGAGTCAGGTGCTAATCCCTGCTCCCCCCACAACCTGACTGCCCTAGAGATGCTGGACCCTCCAGGAGTGACTTTTTTGGCCTCCTGACCATAGCAGTTATCAAACAAACCACCTTCTTCATCTGTGCAGGTCAAACAAAGACCCAAACAAAAGTGTGTATCTCGTGGAGTGGGGCTTAACTAACAAAAATAATCTTGCAGAGCAGGCTGGAAATAAACTTTGTGGAGTCAAAATAATCCTGGCAAATAAATGGGAAACATCCTGGATTAAACAAACAAAAAAACCCCAAACCAACAACCAAACAACCCAAAAGGTTAAGCTCTATCAAGAGTATATGAAATTGCCTCTTTTTCTTTGGGACAACAGTGAACATTAAATAGCCATCATAAGCAAGTTAAAAATGAGGAAGAAATATGTTATCTTTTCTCAAAGATCTCTAAGCACCGGCCACATTGAACTTGGTCACCAAGACAATCAAGGACCATAGACGTTATCAGTATCATCTCCATGATATTGTGTACTCACAGCTAAATTAGAATCACAGAATTATAGAATCACCAGGTTGGAAGAGACCCATCGGATCATTGAGTCCAACCATTCCTATCAAACACTAAACCATGACCCTCAGGACCTCGTCTACCCGTGCCTTAAACACCTCCAGGGAAAGTGAATCAACCACCTTCTTGGGCAGCCTGTTCCAATGCCCAGTGACCCTTTCCGTGAAGAATTCCTCCTAATCTCTAGCCTAAAGCTCCCATGGCGGAGCTTGAGGCCATTCCCTCTTGTCCTGTCCCCTGTCACTTGGAAGAAGAGGACAGCTCCCTCTTCTCTACAACCTCCTTTCAGGTAGTTGTAGAGAGTAATAAGATGTCCCCTCAGCCTCCTCTTCTCCAGGCTAAGCAACCCCAGCTCTCTCAGTTGCTCCTTGTAAGAATTGTTCTCCAGCCCCTTCACCAGCTTTGTTGCTCTTTT
>WAAB01019283.1:27566-82596 GCA_013389865.1 Piaya cayana | reverse complement strand
GCCTTCATCCAGGTCATTGATGAAGACACTGAACAGGGCTGGACCCAGCACTGAGCCCTGGGGAACACTACTTGTCACTGGCCTCCAGCTGGAGTAAACTCCATTTACCACCACTCGCTGGGCCTGGTCATTCAACCAGTTTTCCACCCACAAGAGTGTATGCTTGTCCAGTCCAGAGGCTGACAGTTTCCATAGCAGAATGCTTTCAGGTATTTAGAGTTTGTAAGGTGAGAGGGGCACTTTAAATTACTTAAAAAAAAAAATTCAGAAGAAGAGAAAGCCAAACTTACGGCCTTAAAATCAAATTTTGCTAGAAACATTTTGAATAAGTCCATGAAGTAAAATTTCTTTGCTTTTTTTTCAGACAATTGAATTAACAAGAAGCTATTCTGAACACTTACTTTATTCATCCTGAAACTTTATAAGGAAATCTATTTTTTTGAAAAACATAGCATGACTGTTACTGAAATTGAATAGAAGGTGTCTGAAAGAAAAATGGAAGTTAAAATAAAATGATTGAGTATCATCTACTTTCATTGCATATATAAGGAATGTGGATCATGTTATGTGACTGAATGATGAGTAGTACGTATGAATTAGATGCATATATAAATATGGAATATGAACTATATATAGCTTATGTGCACGTCTATGCAATATATGACAATATAAAAGAAGTTTCATGAAATTTCTAGCTAAGAATTAGTCATGTGTGATGTATTCCTATTTATAATGTATCTGTTACACCATTTTGTCACAGTCAGATATGATTTTCCTCAGAGTTGATAGGAAATGGCTGTTGAATTTATGCATTCTTGCTACAAAAATGACAAATGCCAATAGCTGCCTTGTCAAAAGTTGCTTACTTGGCTGCAAAAATAACAATTGTCGTTCAGAGCTACTTGAAAGCTGCTCTTGCAGGGCCTGCCATTTCATCCTCACAGCAACAGAAAAGCAAGGGATAGATGGGAGAATGGATGAGTGCAAACAGTGTACCCACCATTGCCCTTTCCTCATGTCAGCCACTTCCACAGCAGCAGGAGCAACTGGTTTTTGTAGGCTGCTCACTATGTAACAAGTCACTGGCTTTAATTATAAGAGCTTTCTTTGGTTTGACTTAGCTGTGTCAAATATCCTCAGTGAAAGGCAACTTGTTGTCCAGTCAGATTTCTTGTATGACTTTTTTTAAAAAAAAGTCTGATATTAAGGAGGCTTTTTGAACAAATTGAATAGCCAAAGATAACTTCAGTAGTAAGAATAAAGTCTGAGGAAGTCACATAAATCTGCAGCCTTACCGCGCATGAAATTGCTTTTGTATCTCCTCAGTTTGACCTGTGTAGTTTGAAGGAGTACCATAAACTAAACAAGCTAGTCTTGCACCTTAATTATCAGGTCATACTTCCTTTCTCCAAGCAATCTTATACTGAACTCTTAAAACACACATATAAAAGCAGTGATGAGCTTACAAATTAGGACATTCCATAGAACAAAGATTCCTTTTGCCCTCAAGATAACACAGGGATAACTATCTGTGAATCATCCCTATAGGCCTCCATAGGCCACCTTCTGCTTCAGTAAGAATTTTAATGTCATAAATGTTTAATCCATATGTTTCCTCTGTGATTCATCCCTGAGCAGCTCCATATGTCAGCAGTGGTCAGACATTGTTTTTGAAATGCACGTGAGCAGAACTGGTCTCTAGAAGAGAAATGAATGTCAGGCCCACAAATTGTTATTTTTTGTTTATAAGCCCAGTTGGTTAGACTAGAATAACTGGGGAAAAGACTAATGAAGAGATCACTGACATCAGAGTGGATAAAATAAAGTTTATCTGCAACTATAATAAGCATACCTTCCTTGTCTCTTCTTCCGTTGCAGGACCGAGTATGACCTAGTCCTCTTCTTTCTAGGACTCCTTGGCTATGTTCAGCCTGCAGGAATTGGGCCTGGGTGCTGAATCCCAACCCAGGTTGCCTGCTCCAGTATCTGACTGAGAGTAATTCAGGTTTAGAGAGATCGTTAGCATGCTTGCATCAAGTGGGTTGTTAACAGAGTGGGATTTTAAGGCTTACTGCAGCATGTACCTTTATGCAAAATAAACGTGGGCGTTGATTTTGGTATTGGCAATCCTGAGTTGAAAGAAGGGTCCAGTACATGGACCTTATCACTATAGCATCTGGCACGGTGCAGTGTTACAAGCATTTATTTCCATGAAACCCATGAAGAGTAAGGTAGGAAATAATTATTCTCACTTTATAAGGAAAGCAATGAAGCATGCTGAGAGACGATGAAGCAGTTCACACTTCCTTCTGGCCTTATTAGTCAGAAACATCTATTTTCCTAGAAACATGAATAATGTCTAACCTGCATTCCCTACAATATCTAATTTTTAATGCTGCGTTGTGCACTAGTGAAACAACATATTTCTTGAAGTCAGAAAATGCATTACTTGCCAAAGGAAACTGAGACTTAATGTTGTGACCACATCCAGAGCCCTCATCTTTATATGTATGTAGGCACAAATTTTGCACTCACAAATACATGTACTAACTTAAGAGATATAGAGGAACCTGTTGCTGCCATGTGTTAGCTAAGTCTGGGTCGAGTATCCACCGCAGAAAACTGTCTTAAGGAAATCTATGTTGTGATGGAGATCTTGCTGTGTCAATGGCAAGAGTTTTTTCACTAAATCTATAAGCACATAAAGCATGAGGATTCAACTGACTCTCATGAATATCCATTAACATTCATACATGAAAGAAATCTGACCCAAAATATAAAGGAATGTTCACACTTAAGCCAAAATTCTCTTAACAGGAAATCTCAAATATTAGGTCGATGAGTAAGGAAAAAACCACCCCACTACTCTTTTTTTGTTGTTGTCTTCAAAGCCATCATACAATTTCTGTGTATTAAAGTAGATATTTTGCAGTTCTTATCCAAAGTAATGTTTATAATAATATTCAACTGACAATGAACTACAATCAACTACTGCTCAAAAATCTGTATTAAAGTTTACAACATAGTTTGTTCCAAATAAATACATTTCTGCAGGTTTGCATATTTCGCTTAGAGATCTACTTTAACAGCATAAATTATTTTCATTCAAATTGATTACATTTGGATAAAGAAATATTAGTACCCTGAGCCATTTAAAGGTTAAAAGGAGTTGTTCAATCAAGCACATGTATTATTTAAAAAAAAAACGATGTCAAAAACTCCTTTCATCTGCATAGTAATATATTTAAAATAGAAGAAAAATTCTTACATACTACTTAAGATTAGAATAAAAGTACTTTATAGTTGAATACATTGATAAGTATTTTGCTGATTGACTTATTTTAGAGCTGGTTGAATACTATTGATTGAATTATTCAAGAGATAATAGTAACTTTTGTGCAATGATTTGATAATTCATTTTAAGTCAGTGTTCAATCAAGTCTTAAAAATACACAGGGGAGAAAAAAAGACATTTTCTAGATAGTGTATTGCCTGTTATAAAGTTATTTTGTCATTCCTTTGCTACAAAAAGTCTTGGAAACCCTTCTTTCTTAACTTGAAGCATGGGTCACTTTTTACAAGAAACTAGATAAAACATGACCATAAAATGTGCAACATATAGGTTTTAGGCAAACTTATGAATGATGATGAGTAGATTTCAGGTGTTATTTTTTTTAAATCACTTTACATTTCCTGTCTATTTTTTCCTTAATGAAAACTATCACTTACTGTCTACAATAAGTAGGGAAAAGCATATTTCTGAGGCTGGCCATCTTAGATGTTATAACTTTCAGCATATTCTGAATGCAAAACCAAGTAAAGATCCTGAAATGGGAGATTAAAATACAATTGCATATTTTTTGCTTCTAAATGAAACACTGTGAAGGGTATTGGTAGATTTTTCATAGTATCACCTGTAGCAGAAAAGGACTGTTTTTATACTAATGAATAGCTTCAATAAACATTCATCTTATAGTCCCTTGCTTATATAAAATGCTGTATGTTCATAATATTGTTTCCAATTGAGAAATGTGTAGAGAGAGAAAAAGGAAAAAGGAAAAAAATATGGTAACCACAGGCAGAAACTGAGACACTAACTTAATTGTGTCTCTAAGTAAGCACTTTAAATGTGCTTACTTCTTTGATCTATCTAATTTCTTTAATTTCACCGTTACTGACCAAATTCTATGCAGAAAAAAACATTATACTGCTGGATACATGAAGGAAGAATGCCCATAAGTAAAATGAACTTTCTTATAACTTTCAAGACACTTCAGCATGAAGCTGTGTTCTAGGGTAGGGTGATTATTTATTCATATATGTGTGTGTGTATATATATATACACACGCACATGCACACACATATAAAATTCTTATTAAGACATGTTTCCTTCAGTAAAAAACTCACAGAAGGCAGCAAAAGGTCAAAGAACAGAAGCAAAATTTTGATACAAAGATGGGCAACACCAAACATTTATACTGTCTTTTATTCCTAAGTGTTCTACTGAAAAGAAATCTGTACCAGCCCAAGTGTGATTTTAAAGTAATAACTATTTAATTTCAGAAACATTGTCTCTATTTTTAAAATTGATTAACCAAGACTACCAAATGTATTAAAAGTTCTTTCTTGGTGTGTTCTTCAGTTCTATCTTGATATGTTATTCTAGAAGAAACGTGTTCCCTAAATTGCATTAGATTGTCATGCCACAGGAAATATTACCCAACAGCTGGTTTTATAGAAGGCAATAGAACTGTTTTATGCATAGGTATAATGCAATTTGTACGTACTTTGCATTTTATCACTGTGACAAGGCAGATGTGATATTCTATATTTGAAGATGAACATAGAAAAGAACAGATTGCTCTTTAAAGGCAAAAGAATTACCATGGACTTACATTAAGCGCTACAAGAAACCCTTCCAATATCAATAACACACACAGCAGAAGGATAGACCTGATGTTCTAAAAGAAATCTCAAAAAGTCTGCTTTTTATTTGGCAAGTTTTGACTTATAAACTGCTGTCATTGTCAACTGAAGTCTTCATATTTTCAAGGAAATAAAAATAGTTATTAAAACTATAGTGTTATGTAATATACACAGATGAAAAATTAGATAGTGCAACTGTTTGTCCATTCTGAGTAACAACATATAGCTAGCTCTTTTAAAGTAGAGTATTAGTCACGAGTTCAATTTCAGTGGAATTCTAATTCTTCCTAATTTAACCATGCTTTTGACTGTTCCAGCATGACCTCAGCTAAAACCCATAAAAACCCCAACCACCCAGAAGTCTCCCATGAACCTAAACCTAACATTTTTAAAAAATTACTTAGCATTTTAAATAACTTATTTTTAAGTTTCAGGAAATTTGAAGTAAAAAACCTCACAAGGAATCCCATTCTTCTCACTGTTTGAAAACCTTATATAAAAGAAAAAAAAAACACCTTAAGCAGTACTGCAAAATCAAAACCATTACAAGTACTCAGAAAGGCAGCTTGCAGTTTCCTGCCTTTAAAATGCTTTTATCAGGTTCATCACTAAGAATGCAACATGGGAACTTCAGGCAACCTGCAAGGTAGGAGAAGCTAAGGAAGTAGCTGGAAATAGCTTAATTTGATCATTAAAAGAACACAAAAAATACTCTTACCAAATTATATTGTTGCAAATATAGTGTCAACAATTCAACTAATAAAAAGGAAAAGAAATTCAGATTTCAAACAGTAAATATCATGGATCTCTTATAGTTAAGATGCAGAAATATTAAGCCTCAGAAAGCTTTATTGAGACAGACTCCTGCTGGGAGGTCTTCTTGGATACATCTTGTTCTCTTAGATGACAGTCTCAGTGGAGTGCAAGTACTATCTCTTACTCTACAGGCTCTTTGTTATAATCTCCTAGTCCAGTGACCTGAAATCCTGCTCAGCTTGGCTCTACTGCTTGTGCTGGTCCTTGGCACTGCCAGAGCACAGGCTCTCTGTTGTCCACTTCATCAGTTTGCAAAGAATAAAGAAGTCTGGATACACAGACTCTTCACAATAGTTTTTAATACAGTATTGCTGTTTACTTGAAATACAAAGCCCGAGCAAATGGGTCATTAGAGAAACAAACTAATATAACTTTCTTCATCTAGAAGATTGCTAAGAAGTCTTCTGATAAGGTACTTTTTGTCCTGGATATTTGTATATAAGTAAAAAAAATCTTCATTTGAGGACACATCAAGAAACTTCCTGAGATAGCTCCTACTCAGAGAAAAAATATAAGTAACTAGATAAAAGAGGGCATTTTTAAAAGGAAAATTAAAGTCAAAACAAATAGATATGGCATCCACAGCATCTCATTGAGGATTGATAATCTGTACTCCCAAAATCACTACAGTCCACAACAGATGTACTGATTTAGGAAATATCTCTTCTTACTGCTAGATATTGTGGAAAAGGACTAGATCTGAGGCTAAGCAACATCATTTTGTAAAGTACAAGCACGCACTTTGATAGAAATGGTGGCAAAATAAAAGTTACAGAGACAAATGAACGAGGAATAGAATAGAACAGATCTTTGAATCAATCCATTATGCAGGAAGAGCTTTGTTTGGGTAAGTGAGTGATCCAAAGCTACTCCCTTCAAACTTATCTAATGCTCACCAGACATGAAGTCTGATCAAATTAGCTGAAGTTGGAACTCATCTGGAGAGTCCATCTTTTATTTTCCCACCAAAATTAGAAGCTTAAGATTTAAAGCTTTAAATAAACAGTCCAACCATAGTAATTGTAACAAATGATTATTTTTTCAAACGTTTGAGATAACTGCTGCAGTTACGCATAAACTTTAGTTTTTCCTTTGCCACTGTCACTTAAAAAAGCAATGAATAGCAAAATAGGGAAGGAAAATTTGGAAAAGGGATATTTCTCATTTAACTGTTATGTACACCAAAGGTTAGTGAAAAAATGTGCTAAATATTTTAAAGCCTTTATCATTGACTCCATTGCAAAAGCAAGTTTAAAATTAAATTAATTTTCACATTTACCCACTGCTTTGGTTTGGGTTTTTTTCCAGTATATCTTAGTATATTAGGCTGTCTTAGCTGGTATTTTTTCTGAGATCTTGAAGATTCATGTGTGAACTAGAAGATTCATGTGGAAAACTGAAGATTTCCATAACTTTGTGATTCAAAGCTACGGCAATATACCTTTTGAATCTTAGAATAACAGAAGAGAATTGCAAAAGTACTTGATTTAGGTTTCATTTTCTTAAAAAACTAATCTTTAAAATACAGTTTTCTGTACTAAACTCTTATTTATCATTTTGATTGAACGCATCTAAGCAAGTGTCAAACATTTACACCATAAAACCCACCAAAGAAAAAAATGACTGGAATAGCATAAAGTAGAGAGCTGGATTGAATTTATTCAAACAAAATGTATGTAGTTTTGCAAAACTAAAATGTACATGCTGAGAAAGGGAGGCCATAATTGGCATAGTTAGAACTCCACCCTAAAAATATCACATGAGCAGCATATAGACTATTTGACACAAACTGTCAATGCAAATCTGCAGCAAGAAGTGACAATGTAATCTGAAGCTGTATAAAGAAGGGGATAATAGTAACATGTCTGTGATCTTAGTGAGATGTATCAGAATAACATGAAGTTCTGCAGCCCACATTTTTTTAAAAAAGAGATTATAAAACTAGGGACAAAAAAAAGAGCCACAAATATTACTTGAGGAGTAGAGAAAAGCTTTACTGCAGAAGACACCTATGGCTCAATCCACTTAGCTATCAAAAAGGATATTAAGAGGTGCTGTGACTGTGATGCATAAATACCTCTGACATCAGGTAATGAAAATATCAGGTACTAAAAGGCTGTTCTGTCTAGTAGAAAAAGGCATGACAGGAAGGAGTGTTTAAAAGTTCATGGTCAATTAAAATGGCAAATGACACAGACATTTCTGACAGGAAATACGGCCAGCTATCAAAACAAAATGCCAGCGACAGCAGAATTCTTTATTTTTCCAATCTTTATGGCTTTAAGACAACGTTGAATGCCTTCATACAATAAATATCTCAGCAAAAGAGATACTGATTAACTTAGTACTGTTAAAATAGCAGATATGTAAGTAGAGAGAAAAACCTATGGTTTATAAACTTCTGAAAATCTTTGGGATAACTGCCGAAAGCCCTGTGAACCTCATTTTCTGAGCTTCTCTGTAACAGGTAGGAATTTAAGAGTGTCATTGTGGTCTGGGACTATAGGCAATCTTCTGCACATTCTATTAATTTTAATTATACAATGACGCATATAGGAGTTTAAAAAATATTTTGATTATTTGGTTTGTTCATGTATAACTGAGCAGAAAACAGTTTGTGTGCCACAAAGCACATGAAACACTCTCCAACAGCTTTAAAAAAAACTCAAACCTAAAAATCTAAACTTCATGAAAATCCCTGCTAATCAGATGTTCAGTGATTCTGAAATAGTAAGTGAGTAACGATTGTTTCAAAATACTTCTACTTTGAAGCAATAGGCTATTCCATTTTGATAATGAAAAACTGCTTTGTTTTGTTAGCATAAAAATAAAGCAAGGACAAGATGTAACATATATGAGCACCGGTAATGTGCATGCAATTTTAAATCTAATATTTTAATCTCATATACAAACAAAAAAAAAGATAATAAACTTTCCTCTCTGAAACTTTGTTGAGTTCAGCATGTTCCTGTAGGATATTTCATGCTGGACAAAAATATTTTTGATAACTTAAGTTTTTACTGCGTGCCTGTTTTGAGGTTTTCACAAAAGTGTCCTTAACAGACATCAATAACCTTGATTGTTCTTTAAGATAATTATTTTGGCAAAGGCCAGTGACCTTAAAATGAACTTTGCCAAAACATGATAATAAAGAAGACTTGAATTTTCATATTCCTTTATAAAAATCACTAAGTGAACTCCCAACTTCCCCTGGTGTGAAAGTATGTTTCATGGAAGTATTAAAAGTGATTGAAAGTATAATCCTTATAGTGTTTGCTTGATGTGACTATTTCTCTTGTTCAAGTAAGATTGTCACCATCTTGAAACTTCATCTGTAGATATCATCTGATGTGTTCTACTTGCAAACACAAAAGACTTACGAGAGAGCTACTGTAAAAGTTTGGGCATCTACCACATTCAACATATTTAACGTATATATATTTCACAGAATCATAGAATCATCATGTTGGAAAAGACCCATTGGATCATTGAGTCCAACCATTCCTATCAAATACTAAACCATGACCCTCAGCACCTTGTCCATCCGTGCCTTGAACCCCTCCAGGAAACATGACTCAACCACCTCCTTGGGCAGACCATTCCATTGCCTAATTACACTTTCAGCGAAGAATTTTTTCCTTATGTGGAGCCTGAACCTCCCTGGCTGAGCTTGAGGCCATTCCCTCTTGTCCTGTCCCCTGTCACTTGGGAGAAGAGGCCAGTTCCTTGCTCTCCACAACTTCCTCTTAGGTAGCTGAAAAGAGCAATGAGGTCTCCCCTCAGCCTCCTCTTCTCCAGGCTTAACAACCCCAAGTCTCTCAGCCATTCCTCATAAGGACTGTTCTCCAGTCCCTTCACCAGCTTTGTTGCTCTTCTCTGAACTTGCTCCAGAGGCTCAACATCCTTCTTGTGGTGAGGGGCCCACAACTGAACACAGTATTCAAGGAGCGGTCTCACCAGTGCTGAGTACAGAGGGAGAATAACCTCCCTGGACCTGCTGGTCACACCGTTTCTGATACAAGCCAAGATGCCATTGGCCTTTTTGGCCACCTGGGCACACTGCTGGCTCATGTTCAGTCGGCTGTCAACCAACACCCCCAGGTCCTTCTCCTCCAGGCAGCTTTCTAGACAGACTTGTAGTCTGTAGCACTGCATAGGGTTGTTGTGCCTCAAGTGCAGGACCCAGCATTTGGCTGAGAATCATGAGTCTACCACTGTCCCTGTAAATAATATTGAGTGTAGCTAAGCAAAAAAATCTCACATGGTTCAAGGAAGTCTGTCGAATTATATTCTTGTTTTTTGTATCTGCTCACAGTTGTTGAGAAGTTTGTATTTAAAAAATACACAACCATCTAAATAAAATCCAGCACCTGTATTGTTAATGAAGAGTGAAAATTCAGAAAGGAAATACATAAATATTCTAATGTAGTTTCGGTAGTTGAACTTGAAATTCATTTAGCTAATAAATAAAATGGAATCATGCAGGATCTTTGCTGTTTCATGACTGTTCAACAATTTCATAAATCATGCAGAAAAAGGGCGGAGGGAGATGTAAGGAGGCAAAATTTGCTGGTGATAGTCAGTAATTCAAGGTAATAAAACCAAGGGCAGATGAACTGGAGAAGAAATAAAGTGATAATGAAATGGCAGATGAAATCACTTTAGGTAAATGCACAGTGGTGCACATTAGATAAAACAGGCCTAAGTTTACATACAAGGTGATGAGCTCTGAGATTACTTTTGCCATGTAGGAATGAGCTCTTTGGAATGGACCTGTAGTAAACAGTTGAATGAAAATGTCAGCTTAATACTCAGGAAAAGTAAAAAAGAAAATGAAAGTCTAAAAAAGGAAGAGGAAAACAATACTGCAATTATGATACTGTATATTGTATAAATCTGTCCTGGGTGTTCGTTGCAGTTTTCACTAGTCCTGCCACCATCTCAAAACAGAAGCAAGCAGAAGTTTAATAGAATAATCAAGGACAGTCACAAGGGTTCCTGAGTTTGGGAAAAGAAACAACTAATAAAGGGTAAAAACCCAACCCTGCAAAGTCATTTGTGACATGGAGAAAATAAGAAAGACTAGTCAAGTAGAGACTAGGAATGTCAAAGTAATCTAGCTAAAATCACCCTTAAACCAAGACAGAAATATTTCAGAGATTGTAGCTAATCTGTGGAAACCTGACACAAGTGGATACTCATGATAAAACTCTATATGAGTTTAAAAAGTAGTGGGAGAAGCTTATAGAAGAAAAGTCTCTTAAGGACTAGTAATCAAAGGCATAATCTCAAGTGCACAAAGTCATTTAGATATAATTTGCTGCAGATTGAGAGACTATAGAACCCATTAAGATGATTCTAGCCGATTCTGATGTCACCTGAAGAAATGACAGAGCTGAAAAACTGCAGAGAAGAGAAACAAAAAATATTCCTGACAATATAGTTTTCAAGTCCTGCAGGGCTATATGATCTTTCCGTCTATTTCAGCTGATCCAGTAAAAGACATCTTATTTTCCTGTCTGTTATGGGGTGTCATCTGCTCCAAATTCTGATGAGTCTGAAATTTTTGCAACTTAATAGAAAATAGTAGCACTCCCTGGGGCTTGCGATCCATGTAATTTTGTGAAAAAAAAAGAAAAAATATTAGTCGTTGAGAGCAAAACATGTGGTGAGATTAAGTACAGGAAACCCTTGTAGCATTTAACCTAACAATATTTTCATGTAACTGCCTCCATATCTGAAACAGTACCTCCATTCATTGCAGAAGAGTTATAGTAAAGGGTAATTTATTATTTATAGGAGTGGACTCAATAACATTACAGTTACATATTGCCATATGTTGTACCCACCTCGATGATTTTTTCTTATTTAAAAATCTAAGAAATCTTTTAATTTGCTCTCAATGAAAGTTGCAGGGTTACCAAGATGTTAAATGAAACCATTGCCAATTTACAGAAAAGTATTACAGGCTTTATTTCACCTTTCAATCTTGTTTAGTCATGGAAAAGCCTCAGAACAGGAAGGGCCTTGTTCCAGTTGTAGTCTTGGTTTTTTCCCTTATGATATTTTACCAAATGGAATTCTCAGTCATTATCCCCACCATTCAAAAAAATCACCTGCAGTCACATGATTTCCTGGTTTTCTTGCTTGTTACTTATTTTCTTTTAGTTTCTAAGAATACCAGAAAGATTTTTGATTAATGAGCAGTTCCACCTACTGCTCACTTTTGGTCTCAAAGGAGAATTCAAATTTTTGAAAGTTATTTTTTGTTTTACTCTCTACAGTTTTCATCATTAACTCGCCTTTCAAGTCTGTAAGTACACACTATGTTTTGGATTTTTAAAGCAGCCCAATGCCTCTAGAAGTTCAGCAGCTAGCTCCTACTAACATCCTTTGAAAGTCCCTGTCTGAATCGAGTTTTGTCATTAGGGAACCTTGATTATTGAGGAACTTTTCATTTTCAGTCTTTCATTAACAGTCTGATCTTTTCATGCAACTTACCCAGAGATACCTTTAATTTATTCCTCCATGCCTTTGATCCATGTGTTTCACACATCAGTCCTCAGTTAAACTCCACTCTGTGCCATTTCTTTCCCCTCTTGTTTTATCCCCTCCCTTTCAGGTGTCATTAGAAGTTTGTTTATTATAAGGTTTGTTTGATATTATATACAAGAACTATGTGATTTCAGACATGGCCTTATAAAAATGAAATTTCTGTAGCTATTGTTTGCATTTAGAATTAGGCAATGAAATGCATTTAGGTTTATCCTGCCAATCTACATTTCAAGTGGCACATTTTTGGGTTTTTTTAAGGCAGTCATATTTTTACTTGAATCTACGTTAGAAGTATAGCCCTAGAGCTCAGTCTCTTCCAGGATGTATGCAGCATCACTGCCAAGTATGATTGAAAAGATCACCGTGAGTCTACTGGGCTCCTTGTGTCTTTTATCACCTGGGATATGAATCAGCATTGCTTTATGTCTACCAATAAGCTCACATGACAAGTCTAATATGGGTCTACCTCATTCCTGATCTTGCTAAATATCAAATATTTCTCTGTGCTGCAATATGAGACCTAGGACAATACAAGAATGATGACAAAGTGGCTCGGGTTCTCACATGGAAGCCTTCCCTGGGCCTCAGACAGACTCCACTAGCCATGGGCTTTTTTCTATCATCTAGTTAGTGAAAATGGCTTAATTTAATCATATTGATTATTTATGAGAAATGCTTGGACTAGTACGTATATATTTTTTTCCTATCTGTTTTTTTTTAAATCCATTAAAGATTGTAACGCAGCTGAAGAGTTGAAAACAACAAATGGAAAAATACTCTTTACAGTCTTAACTGATTCCTATGTTATTTAAGCCTTGCATTTTGCCTAGGTATAACTGTATGTTCTGCTGGGATGGTCTTTGGGCAATGGGAGGTGGAAGAGGAACCATTTATTCAGATTTCAGCAGTTTCTCAGAGATTCATTCATTTATTCTCCAGTGCTATGGAGAGTTGGTGGTGTTGTGAAAAGGCAACCATGAGTCCCAGCGATAGATCTCTGTGGAGAGATGGAGTGATGCTGATAGACAGCAGCAGCATTTGCTGGTGTCATTGGGAGGCTGCCACAGCTTGGCAGCTCCTTCCTTTGGCAGCCCGGAGGAGCACTTAGCAAGAGTCCCTGTGGGATGCAGAATAGTTTGGTGAGTGGGTACAGAACAGAGTGAGCACATGGGGAGACAATCACAAGGGTGAGAAAAATGCTGTCAGGAAATGTTTTCCAGGTGAATAGATATAGGCAGGTAGGTTTGCCTGCAAAAGTTTTGAGTTGTTTGTCTGGTTTATGTATCTTTTCCTTCAGGAAAGGATGTCTTCTCCAGAATTATTATACCAGAAAAATAGATATATTAGTTCCAGGTGAAGCTTTCTGACTCTCACTCTTAAAATCTACTCTAAACGAAATTCTAGTTGTATGCTTTTATTTAGACATGAATCTTTCTTTGGGCTTCAGTGCCATGAACAAAGATTATTTTTTACCTCATCTGTATTGATGGACTTCAGATATTTCCTGTACTGTGTTAAATCATACACTTATCCTAGATAGTTTTGATTTTCTTGCTGCCTTCAGGCTTCAATCACACAACGTAGCAAATGAAAATGAATAAATATGACTGATTTGGAACATAATACAACAGATCACCTGGAAACTGGGCATGGAAACTGTCCAATACAAGCACTACAAACAGATGTTCAGCAAAGACACTGTTTGGATTGGGGTACTAGCTTTGTCACAAATTTGTTAAATGTAATTTCACTAAAACAAAGTTACAGTGTCACCTTCATTAATTTAAAAGATTCTGATTTTGTGCCTTGTGGACTTAGAGGTCTGATTTAAAAAATCAAATTATTATGTATTGTATAACTAGTAAATGTTTGTTCCTTCTAGCAAAATTGCTAGCAAATAACTATACAATATATGTATTTAGTTTGTTAATATTTTCTCACGTGTCTGCACAAACAACTTATAACCCATGGCATATTTGGAAATTTTGCTTTGGATATTTATGACTTATTTGGTATGTAACTGATAGGTATTATTTCTATACCTGTGCAGATGATTTATACATCTAAAAGAAGAGAAATTTATGATGATGACTTTTAGAAAAAGCAAAAGAATCGAAATCAACTGAAATTTAATTTGAGATGGGTACCTAGTTATTTTTAAACTTGCCAGAATATGGCATACAGCAGGCACACCTCTCAAGGGTCATGGCTTCATTAATACTGATCTGTATGTGAACACAACCAGGGCTCCCAAAGGGACTCACAGTCAAACATCTGTCAAATCAACTGAAGCATTGGATATGGAGTTCATGAAGACTTAATGTCAAGGATGAGAGAGCAAATGGTATCTGATCTGACATTAAGTTTTAGTGGCCAAGGCAATATCTAATCCAGCACCAAGCATGACAGAAGAAAGTTAAACTTTCAATCGCTTTTAATGTTTGAAGCAGCTAAGAGAACTGATGCAAAACCAATGCTTTGTGTCACAGGATTCAGTGTTTGTGATCTAGTACTAGAAGAATTAAGGCTGTACTTGCTATATTGAACAATGCATCTAGTCAAATTCAGGGATAACGTAAACATAGGAAGACACTGTTTATCCCAATGAATTTGCATCCTAAAGAAGAGTACAAACAAGCACATGACAAAGGAAACAGTTTCCCATGACAGTGACGGATCATAGAATCATAGAACAACCAGGTTGGAAGAGACCCATCGGATCATCGAATCCAACCATTCCTATCAAATACTAAACCATGTCCCTCAGCACCTTGATCACCTGCCCCTTAAACACCTCCAGGGAAGGCGAGTCAACCACCTCCTTGGGCAGCCTGTTCCAATGCCCAGTGACCCTTTCTGTGAAAAACTTCCTCCTCATCTCTAGCCTAAAGCTCCCCTGGCGGAGCTTGAGGCCATTCCCCCTTGTCCTGTCCCTTTTGTCACTTGAGAGAACAGGCCAGCTCCCTCCTCTCTATAACCTCCCTTCAGGTAGTTGTAGAGAACAATGAGGTCCCCTCTCAGCCTCCTCTCCTCCAGGCTAAACAACCCCAGCTCTCTCAGTTGCTCCTTGTAAGAATTGTTCTCCAGTCCCTTCACCAACCTTGTTGCTCTTCTCTGGACACTCTCCAGAGCCTCAACATCCTTCTTGTGATGAGGGGCCCAGAACTGCGCACAGTATTCAAGGAGCGGTCTCACCAGTGCGGAGTACAGAGGGAGAATAACCTCCCTGGATGATCGAAGAGCTTTGCAATCATTTAGGTTGAATAGGTTATAGGTACACAACTTGATGCTCCAAATTGCATTCCTATGGGGATCCTTCAGTTGCAAGGTAAGCAATTGAGTAGGTACATACTGTGATGTCTTCTTTCTGAGCACGACATCATCAGAAAATGCATCATGTAAAGCATAATACAGTCCTTGCTAAATAGTTCTAACTTTTCTTTGTGACAGATTTGTACCTCAAGATTTTGAGTTCACCTGCTGTTATATTCAAAGCATTACTGCAGAAATGATGGGCAAAACAAAGTTCTCTTAAGTAAACTTCTCCTCCCCGCTGTTCACCCACAGTGGAGAGTACTGAGGACCTGAAACCTCTATACTACTCTAAGTCAGTGCCAGTTCAGAGGAAAAGGCACCAGCAACAGAACTTCCCAGATCATTCATGTGAATACTAAAAATTGTGGATTTTGACTACATCCCTTCCTAAAATCCTTCTGTTACCCATCTAATATTTATTTTGCTTTCTTTCATTAATTCTTTCAGGTTTCTCTTGAATTCTTCCAAAAGTCCTACCATCTGTTTGGATTTTTTCTTACAATATTTTGCCAAGCAATTGCATTCTTGCAAGTTTTTGAAGGCTAGATTTTTAAAGAGAAATTTAATGATTTTATCTCCTTCACAAACCCTGAAATGATGTCACTGAAGAACTGCCACAAAAGGAGTTGTGGTGCAGTGAAGTCAGCAGTAGTTTCTGCCTAAAGAAACTGTTCACCAAATGAACGCTGACACAGAAGGAACACTTAATTTGAGCAAAATGTATTTGAGGAGCAATTCCATGTTTCTATCCATTCATAGCACTGATTATGACCTCCTACCCACCCCCCAGAAGAGAAAGTTTAAACCAGAGAGAGACGTAAAATAACATTTTAGGCCCATTTTTAGTAACTTGTAATCTACTACAAGACAGTGTAACAACTTTTACTATGTGTTAACTGACTTTAGGCATCAGCAAATAGCATCCTAATGTTGTTTAACAACATCCTAAATTCCTGAGAACTTTTAGCATCACTTTTCCTTCATGACACAAGAATATCTCAGTATCTTAAGTATTTTGATGGGTGTCCTATAAAATTCTTGCTATAGGCTGCTGCATTTTTCAGGCAGCTGCCAAGGATTAATATTAATATTGATACACAGTCTGCTTGTTAGGTTTATACAATAGTGTGGATATAAAGGAAAACCTGTTTTCAAACTTTCTGTCATTACAGGAGCTTCTTCTAGTGTGATACTCTCATATCACTTCCTGTGAAACTGATTTTTGTTAAATGAGTCATCGCATAGGTGGCACTGACAGTGTATGGTGAACTAAGCGATTTTTCATATTGTTTAAACAATGATTCTATATTTGCTGCTAGCTTTTCACAGGAAAACATTAAGCATGTGAAGTAGATACCGTGAAAGTTAGTGATCTTCGATCACACAGTGAAAAATAAGACCTTGAAACTTCTAGTGGTGGAAGGATATAGAAGATATGGAAAATCATTCCTTTATAATACTGTCAGTTTTCACAAGTTTAAATGCCACATTAGTGTATTTTATGTGTATTGCCTTGAATATACTGTCAGATTTCACAGTTATCTATTATCTGTTTTCAATGCATGCAAACATTAGATTAATAATTTAACACAATTGGTCACCAGATAGTGACAACTGGAGTTCTTCTGTGCAAGTCCGCAGATGTTCACTATGTCTGCAGTGTGGACTCATACAATAATGGCCAGTCTTATAACTGCTTTCTAGTGGAGTACAAGTACTAAATCAATTGGCACTGGCCTTGATGTAAGAGCTCTATTTTTGACATGCATATGTATTTGAAGAACACTATGTCCTGTTTCTGGTACTGAAGATTTGGAACATTTGTATTTTTTTAAATGAAATGTTTGTAGCCATCCATCATTAATAAAATGAGAGAAATAAACCACAGAAATTTGGATTAAAAATGTTTTCATTTCAGTTTTGAAAAATTTGAAATATCACTAAAAAGTATTTAGGAATGAAAAAATATGTTTTAAAAACAATAATGAAGGAAATCAAGGGAAAATGTGAGATTTCAATGCATTTCCAAGAGTTTAAATGACAGATTATGAAATAGAGGACATATAGACACAAGTTCTCTTACTTTTCTTTCAGTGACTAGCATTAGCATTACTATCTCTTTAGGGCAAAACACCACCAAGCCCAGAACCTCAAGTTCACCTGAACTGAGATGCATAAGCGCCTGCAAGGATTTGACACACAACAATTTTTTCAAATTATTAGTCAGTTACGGTTGATATTCATTATCAGCTTTATTTTACAAAGGAATACGTCCCCTCAGTTGTTTCTTCCTAGGTATCTTTCAACTACTGCATAAAGTCCCCCTCACTTTGTAACTCAAAATATCCGTTCAACACTTCTACATTCTGCTGAGGTTTTTCTTGAACATCAGCCTTTCCAGCAAAGGATGATTAAAAGCAACAAAAATGCATTTTTAGTGTTTGTTATTCTTGGAAAAGGGCATTAATATATACTAAGGTTTTGGAAAAGATATAAAACTTTCAGGGACTATGAACAATAATTCTAGATTTGGATATTTTTCATAGTGAAAAAGATTACTTATTACGTTACTAGTTCTGAAAATGTCATGTCATTTTGCCTCGATAGGCACTGTTGGAAGATGAGTCAGATTCTGCTGAAACAAAAATTCTGGCTTAGATTTAACATGTACTGTGTTACTACAGTTTTTGATTCCTCTGGTAAGTATCCTTTCTGAGCACAGATAGCTCCAACACATCTCCTCAAATCTGTTGGATATTTAAATCTAGGCATTTGTTTCACTGAATAGATGCAACTAATCCCTTAAGTAACATGGACATGGACACAGTAAACTCCTTACTAACTTGTTCAAATGCTCTGTATGCTCGCTATCAGTGTCGATGTCTCTCACTTAAATCAAATAAAATACCAGTGCGCTTCTTAGAAGAGAAATATGTAGAGCTTGAGCAATATAATAAATCATCACTGAAAATCTATCCTCCTTGCTGTTCTCCCAGCATTAACTTGGAGTAATTCCTGGATTCAAAAGACTTCCAGGAATCGCTAACGTGTTAGCGATCCCAGGTGAAAACTATCTCTTGTCAGCTTAGATGATCATGAATGGTATAGTCAATCTTTGAGAAATAATGCTTTCTCACAAAAGAACCATACTCATTCATTCCTCCTTTTCACTTTACCTTCCCCTGCTTCTCCTTCCAGTGCTCCTTGCTTGTACCTTTGCCATGAATTTTTCTTACACTGATCACCCTGCAACAGGGAAAAGAAGTGGAAAATAAGATATAAAAAGCAAAAATGCTTTCCTTGCACATGTTCTTTCCTTAAAACATTTCAGAAAAATGTTAACATCGTTAAGGAGCAAGAGGAAAGCTTTAAGTTAAAAATGAGCTGCACATAAAAGAAATCAGTTTTATAATATGTATTTACAATATCAGCATGACTTAAACCATTTTCTACCCAATGCTTATTTTTTTCTTGCTTTAGGTCATGTATGATTGCTTTCTTTGTCATGTTACTCTATTCAAGCATTTAAATAGACTGTATGTTACACAGTAGAAGTAATCAGTTCCAGAATTTAAATAATTAGCACCATATATTTCACAATTTACTTCCCCAGTCCACCCCCCCTTTTTTAATTTGAAGATTGTTGTTATTCCTTATGAGTACCTTAAAAAGAAGCCTAAATATAACAATACATATATAAACCTATACAAATAAGAAATAATACTAGATAATTACATAATGATTTATATTTAATTGATATATATAGACATGGTTCAGTATGAGGGAACTATTCTCTTTGATCTTCAGGCTAACAAGAATAAGAAGTTTTATAATGTCAGTGGTGTGCATGTCAGTAAGTGAGGATATAAATCATGTCAACTCAAGGCAAATGAGAAAGGTAGAGTCCCATGCCAGGTCTAAGCAGGTACTTCCATATGCAACAGTGCAGCACCTGAAAATCGGTCTCAAAAATACCAAGATTTCTCAAAGGAGAATTTAATTCTACATTTCAATCTTAAGAAGTAATTAGAGTAATAAGAGGGCACAAACAAATGTGTTCTCAGGGACTCAGAGGTGTATCTGCTTCTTACCAGATCATGGACAAAAATCCTTCATTGTTAGGGCAAAATGACAGCTGGCATATTGACTATATTCTTGACAGGAAATCCAATGTTTACCCTCTCTCATTTTTACCATTGCAGTTAGTAGTGAGATAGAGGCAAAGAGTTGGCAGGCATATTATGAAAGCAAAATATAGTTTACTTTGCATGAGTCAACATAAAGATCTATGGAAACAATAAAATTTGTGTTTAGCTTTCCTGATTTTCATTCTGAGACATTTTTCCCTAGATGCATATTTGTATGTTAGATATTTTTTTCTTAAAACAAAGTTACTCAGCAAGTACTATATTTCAGCAAGTACTACATTTCAGTGATAACACATGCTCACTGGTGAGTGCATCATTAAGTAGCTTGCAGCATGGAAATTTTTTGAATATAAGCTTCCTGTAATGGCCTTATTTTTCATTTGCTCTGAGACCACATGATAAAAACTTTGGCATTTGGCATAAAAAAATAAACATTTTGTAAGATGATAAAACAGTACTTGAGTTAAGAATATTTCTTCTCCTTGTGTCTTTCACTTTATTGTAAGCGAGATTGTTAGAATTGCCTCTGATTAAGGCTAGACAACAGCTTTCTAATATACTGTTTTTCACTTACCTTTGCCCACCTCCTGTTAATGAAAATATGAGGTCTTTGCACATGTAAAATGAATCTTACTCAATTTGTTTGAAAATGATCCAAGTACTTTGTGCTTTGAATTAAGAGACTGTGATTCAAGGCATGTTCCTTTTAATAATCTGGCCAAGTGCAGCTGTATGATAAATCTTGATGTGGTCTAGGGGAATCCAGTTTCTCACAGAAGCAATGAAAACTTGTTATAATTTGACAGAAAAAAAAATGTGACCCAACATTTTATGCTCACTAAGGGTTCTCAAAACTCTGACCTGTCTTGTACTGACCAAATTGCACATTTACAAATCTCTAGATATAAATTACTTATTACAAAGTTAGAGTGGCAAACCTTGAGCTTCCTTGGAAAGTTTCTTAATTATTTGTCATATCAAGATATCAGATAAAGATCTGATTTCTGTTTGTATTCATAAAGATCCTTATTTTAATATCCAAGTAGAACTAAGGAGAAAAAAAACGCATTAAATTTCAGTGGACTGACACTATATCACAGAAAGGTCACTTTGCATTAACACCTTAAGAATGAGATTGAGAATGAAGAAATCAGAAATCCAATTGAGAAATGGGATGGGATATAAGGAAATAGAGAAGGCTGAAGTCACAATAACAAAAGACAACTCTATGGAAAGAACTGGAGTTACCTATATAATTAAAGGAGATTGACATTGGTAAGAATAACAGAATGGAAAGCCATGGAAAATGAACAGTCAGTAGACAGCAAAGTCTAGATATATCACATGGATCAAATAAGAAACTAGAGAGATTTGTTTTGAAAGAACGTTGTGGTTGGGAGGGCGAAGAGCCTGAAAAGGGGTCACAGACAAAGATTTACACAGTTAGTTTGGAGGTTAAGACTAATAGAGAGAGACAAGGCAAGGTAAATAGCAAGGGTAAGGAAAAAAATCTTTCCTAGAAGAGGTGGAAATAATAGTGCAGCAAAGAGTTATCTCACAGACGTGCTTTGTGCTCAACAGTGAGGAGTTCTCAAAAGCAACAATGATATCCCTGATCATCATCCCCATTCCTCTTTTGCTAACAGGAACTTTTGCTGTCCACTCTAGTTATTTGATTTTTCCTAATACTGATATACAAGAGATTGATTATTTGTACTACTAGTCAGTTCTCTTTCTGTTCAGGTGACAGAAGACTTGTTGCAGTGAATCCAAAATCTTCAGTCCATGCTCAGGATAATGTCACATGAGAAGATGTATTTTGATTTACTTTCAGTTAGCTTTCCTTAGAGTCATGAATCTGTGTAAGACTCTGTGGGAACATTTTAGAGAACAAGGTCTGGATGCTGTGAGACTGAACAATTCTAACGAGGCCTTGAAACAGAGAGCTGAAAGATAAACAAATGCCAGCTGGAAGGAATACAAGAGCTAGTTCAGTTGGAACCAGTACCAGCTGAAAGAAAAACAATTAAAGAGAACTATCACCATAGTTAATTTTAGTATAACTTGGTTCCTTAGCACGTGCAGTAGTTTAACCAATAATATGTTAGAATAGCTTTATGGACAGCTACCTTTAACCAATAATACACTGTAGATACCCTCGTGGGCACCCATTATGTAACCAACAAGAGTTTATAAAGAAATAGCTAAGCTCAATAAATCGAACACTCGCTGATCATATTGATCTCTGCATTTGATTCCATGATCTCCTGTCAACAAGACTCATGCACTGCACTCAAACAATATCGAACAAAGAAGTTATTAAAGAAACCAAGTTTTAGTATACATTTTCCTCATGCAGCCTTTAAGAGAAATGCTCATATATTATATCTCTATAAGATCAAATTCACTGCATGGTGTGAACTGTCCTTAAAAGATGAGACAAAGCTCTTTTTAATAAATATTGTTATCTTTGGAACTTCATTTGGCCCTCAGACTGAAAGTTAGCTAGTGGGCAAGATAAAATAATTTGGGGGAAGTGGGGAGGGAGGTGACACACAGATGAGGGACAACAATAGTAAAAAGGGGAGACCTCTTCCACTCCAAGAATTTTGAGCATCCAGACAGCACAATGTCTCTGATTCTGGTAGAGAATTCTTGTATAAAGTCAGTAAAATAATTTTTTTCAAAACCAAGGTCAAGGGAACGGTAGTGGAGAGGAAGGTTCCCACAGCTGTGGACAGCAGAGCTCTGAATCACCCACCATGTCTCTAACCTGTCTTCACAGAAGATTCCCAAAGCCATAAGCAGAGGGAACTCTGGATCATCCACCACCTCAGCAGCCTGCCATGGTCTTGACAGGCAACTGTAAGGTCCCTACAGCTATGGACAAAAGAAGAGCTGCATCACCCACAACCTCTGAAACCCCTCATAGTCTCATGGTCTCTGAAGGAACAGGAAGGTCTCTGTAGACATGGGCAAAGGGAGCTCTGAATTCTCACCATTTCTAGTTTGTTTCAAGGTCTCTCTGGCAACCAGAAGGTCCCCACAGCCATGAAAAATGGGAGCCCTGGTATTAATCTTTATCAGCATTCAACACATGAAACAGGAATCACCATGATCCAGCACTAAAATATCATTCTTAGCACTTTCTGATTTCCTAGATGATTGTTCTCCCAGGGAGAGCAATGGAAATTTATTGATATCCATTTTTCAGCCCTGAGGATATATTTTCACTTCCCATCTTTTGAGTGTATAAAATATAAAGGTATAAACTTAGAGGATGGTTCTGCACCTAAGTCAAGAGTTAATTTCTTTGTGAAGAACTCAATACAGCTAACTTTAAAGATTAGATGCTAGTTTGTTTTGTTTTGATTTTTTAGTTTACTGTATTTATTTTTTGAAATAATAGAGATACTAAGAAAAATGTCTCAGTTGAAATGGTTTTATAAAAGAAATTTCTTATGTTTTGAAGATTAAAACCCCCACACCTCTAATACTTTAAAGCATAAGAAACAGTTCTGATAACAGCATGGAAAGTATTACATTCTGAAAACGTCATTGTCAATTCAATTCAATGCCATTTTTAATTTCATTTGAACTTTCTTTTTATATCTTGAAATCAATAAAAAACCAGTATATGAAACTTACTAGACCTACCATTGGCCTTTTTTATCTTTGTCAATTTTATGTTCCACACTTTCTTCCTACCCAGTATCAGTCTTAAATACCCAGTCAGCACAGCTGCTGAACACTACAGTACTGCCTGCAATAACACTCAACAGAAGCCATGCTAGAATATATGAAGTACTAAAGTGTTCATTTTGCAGAGTATATCTGAAACTGCGTATGGCATTGGAAATCATAAACATATTTTATGTTTTAATTTTGTTACTGTGATTCAGTTCTCCTGTTTTAAATAATATCATACTAAACCCCTGTGAGAAAAGATGATAAATATGAATAATGGTTTTAAAATTATTAGATATCACAGTACTGATACATCTAGACAGATTTCACAATTTTGTTTTCCAAACAAGATTTCCCACCACCACCTGGTATTAAAAAAGAAAAAAAAAACATGGGGGGAGGAAGAAGAGGAAGACAGACAGGATATATAGAAACAGAAAGTATAAGATATCAGCTCTTTAACAGCACTCTATCTACTCTGAAGTCTGAAAGAGGTGGAAATCCTCTTTTTGGGGACAAAGAATGGAGAAAAATTGTGTCAGTTACATGACTATATAGCATGTTATTACATGCTATTATGTCGAAGGTGCAGGAGACTACATCAGCCTGCAGAAATAACCTCAATTCCAGTGTTCCCCCTCTTCCTGGATCTTGACTTCTGCTATACTGAATTTAAACAAACTTCTTTGTGCAATCTACACTTATAAAGTTATTATCTCTATCTTCTTTCTCTATCTTTGTGGCTATATAAATGGTTCTTTACTGAGGTTGCTGAACTTTTACTTTCAGGTAAAGCCAGACATCTAAGTTTAAGTNCTATTATGTCGAAGGTGCAGGAGACTACATCAGCCTGCACAAATAACCTCAATTCCAGTGTTCCCCCTCTTCCTGGATCTTGACTTCTGCTATACTGAATTTAAACAAACTTCTTTGTGCAATCTACACTTATAAAGTTATTATCTCTATCTTCTTTCTCTATCTTTTTGGGTATATAAATACTTCTTTACTGAGGTTGCTGAACTTTTACTTTCAGGCGAAGCCAGACATCTAAGTTTAAATAGTGTCTGGATGATGCTCTTAGTCATATGGTTTAATTTTAGGTGGTCCTGAGAGAAGCAAGTATTTGGGTTCTTCTCACTCAAGATATTTGGATTCAAGTGAGTCCAAGAAGCTAAAGCGATCTTTGGTTTTTTCCACTGAATGTTTTAGCGTGACTAAATCAATTCCCCTATCTCTGATATTTTCCAACTTTAATAAATACATTAAATATAAAAGGAAAAAAAAACATAATGAAAGATTAACATTCTCTGAAAAATAAATACTGTGAATTAAAAATATCATGTTTGAATTTCTAGGCAAGAACAACAAACTGTGGAGATACTTAAATATAAATTTTACTATGATGATGGATATGGTGGCCTGGTTTTACTGTAAAGCAATTAGTGAAAGCGTGTCATTCTCTTGGTTCAATTTTCTCAGCAATTCAGGTACTTATGGTTCACTTGAATGTTCATTTTCTTCATCTGACCCTTGTAATTTGAGATTTAACCTTGCTTCCTTACTTATTCAGAAACAATATTTTCATATGTGGGAAATCACCATTCCCCTAAAAGCCAAAATTAAGCTAGTTAGCAAATGAAATATTCTTACATGTTGTACAAGACCAAAAATTATGTATACTGTGTGCATTTTCTGTGCTTCTCCTGCATGTCTACAGATACTGAAAAATAACTAAGCCTCTGGTCCAATATTCTCAATGCAATGATATTAAAAATACATAATAATAAATCAATCAATCAATTATTTCTTCTTTTTTCTGTCCAGTACTAGAACTGATACTACAGCAAGTCAAGAAAACCCTATCTTCCGTGAGTCTACTACCCATCTCCATTTCTTTTTCTGTATTCTGCTCTCCTGCTGATCAATCTAGAATCTACTAGCAGACATCTGTCTGAGTTTAAGGAAATGAATACAGGTGATATCAACTAGCTTACAATCAGTCTCATGTATGCATGTGAATGAGAGACAGTTGTTAAAGGTTGACTCCAAAGATGAAAAGATACAAAAGAGAATTAAGAGTCTAAATAGAGGGACAAAATGATCAGGATTTTTTTTTTTTTAGGACAAGAAGAGCTTTCCACTTTATGCAAAGAAGGGTAAGTATTGATTGATTCTTATGTTCTGTTTTGATGTCTTGTATGAGTGACACACTATACAGTCTTTCTAACACACATACAGTTTGTTTCCTGAAAAGAATGTTTTTAATAGTGAAAATACAATGAAATGTAGCCAAATCATGGAAATGGTTATGATTTTTTCTTTTGAAAGCACTTTATTTTGATATATGCTCAGCTCTCAGTACTATACTTGCAAGCATTACTCAGTGATGTCTCCAGAAGCAAGGATTATTGGACACTTCTCATTTGCCTACACACTATACTCACTGTGTAAGAATACTCTATAAACATAGAGTAAGTCTTAATAATAGCACATAATTAGCTCAGTTTCAAGCATACATGCAATCTATATATGTCTACACAGACTCCACTGTATTTATCCATCTGCAGCTGCCTGTGGATTCTTCAGATTGAAAAAAGTTTGTCTTGGGCATCACTGCTTGTTGCTTCAATATACCACTGCACGTAAGTATCAGCAACCTAGACACAGTACAGTTACTGTTGGAATGATACACAAAGATGTTGCGGTCAGGGCAAATCCGTAGAAGTTGTGGGCCAAAAGACTGTCTTTATTGATTTTACAATACTTTTTATACCCCTTTCTGAGCTGCGCATCCATGCATGATTGGTTTAGCTAGAGACAGACAGTTCATAATTGGACAACTCCTTCTCAGTTGTAACTTCATAATTAGGTGATTCCATCTGGGGCCGGACAGCTTCCTAATCTTGTTTACTCGGCTCTTCTTGGCGCCTTCCATCTTCTCCAAGGATACACAGGCATCTATTCAAGGCCAATATTTAAGTTCACACACTCTAACTCCTCAGACAAGCCAAGGTTTCCCACGCTTCCCCATTTTTGTATTTGTGCTACAAAAATCGCCCGTGTCTTCTGCTGCAGGGCCCTTGCAGCAGAGACACAAGACATGGCAACACAAACGTAACAACGAACAAAATCAGTGTTCTAGGTCTTACCAAAGATAACAACTACCTTGGCACCCCCCATCCTTTAAGCAAGCCATTCAACTAATTCCAGCCATCGACTCCTTATCTGATACAACACATTCCCTCAAAGCCTTCAAATTCATGTCCTTAACTAATAATGAGAATCTATTACAGTTCTATTTTGTGATACAGCATACCTAACACTATCAACATCAGTTAACAAACAACTTAGTGAAATCAATGCAGCATTGGTTTGCTTACCTAGCCAACATTCCAAGTTCATTAGCTTTTTAAGGCGGCTGCCGTAGCAACCCCAGGTGCCAATACTGAGGCTGCTATAATTTTTTATAATAAGGTTGGATGCTGGTGACATAAGCTCCCCAAAGCTACATGGCCCATCCATAAGATTCAAAAGAATTCCAGCCCCCATGCTCTATCCCCACAAACTAGAAAGATCCCTACAAGCAAAACCAACTAGAACAGAAAAAGAGTGTGACGTATTAAAGTAGGTGTATCTGCTTCAGTTGTGGGAGGATTTGTTCTTCACTTGCGCAAACCATCCACAACAAGCCAAATGCAGCAAGTAGGAACCCACTGAGGACCACCAGTTGTGGAAACACAAGCATACCCTCTTCCCCAGGTTAATAAATCACACAGAGGTGACCATTGTCCAATTTGCAGGTCTTTCACCTTAATCTTAACACCGGGGGAAATAGTGGTTGTGCTACATAGAGGTTCAAAGTGGCGAACTATAATTGGCTCCTGCATATCCTCTATTATGTTAACAAAATTCAGTACATACATAGCTTTATTTAACCGTGCTTCACGGGGCTCTCCAACCATTCCCCCTTTTTGTTTTTGAAGAAGGCATTTTAGTGTGCCACGTGCACGTTCCACAGTGCTCTGTCTGGTAGGAGAAAGAGGGATCCTGGTAACATGGATAATTCCCCAAAGCTATAAAAAAGCTTTTACTCAAGCAGAAATGTCAGCAGGACCATTATTGATCTTGATTTGATGTGGAACACCACACACAGCAAACGCCTATTGCCAATGTCAAATAGCATCTCAAGCTGTTTCTCCTGTGTGTGCAGTAGCTACTATGACTGATGAAAATGTGTCAATAGACACATGTACATATTTAAGTTTACCAAACTCTTCAATATGGGTAATATCAGATTGCCAAATCTGTAAAGCTTGTAAACCTCTGGGATTTGTGCAATAATACGCAGGTACATGTTCTCCCTGGCAGTCAGGGCAGGCTGCAACAATAGAATGGGCCTCTGTAGTTGTTAAATGAAATTGAAGTTTCAAGGCACGAAAGCCTTGATGCAAAAATTAATGGGATTCAATTGCTTGTTGTGTCAGATTAGGCACCGGTCCCAATGCCACAGCTGAGACCAATTGGTCTGCCTGCACATTACCAGCTGATAGAAATCCAGGTAAAGTGGTATGCCTTTTAATATGTGGGACATAATACAGGTGTGATCTTTTTTGAATCATCGGCCATAATGATTGTAGCACACCAAATAATAAGGCATTACCTACATTTCCCAAAAGTGCTTTATCCAATCGCTGGAATAGTCCCGCTACGTAAGCTGAGTCTGTAACAATATTCATTGCACAAGTGAATCACTGGAACGCCAGCGTAACAGCAAAAAGTTCCATGATCTGAGGGGAACCTTCTTGCCGCTGGACTATGTGTTGCCACTGGTGACAACCATACCAGACAACAGCTGCTTTTCCAGTGCATCCTGGTCTATCTGTAAATACCGCAGGACCTGTCACAGGTTTTTTCTGGCTTAAATGTTTCTGTCCAATACGAATCTGACTTCCTAACTTAAATAATGGATGAGAAGGAAAATGATACTCTATTTGTCCTGTATAATTTATTAATGCAGCCTGTAATGCCCAACTGTTAGCTAGACATCATTCAAAACAGTATACCTGGATAGACAAGACTATTTTTCTGGGTCTCTTGCCAACAATTCTGAGCAGCTCATTTGAGTCTTAATGATAATCTGTGCCAATAATTCAAACAGGCCAGGAGCATCTTCTTGTTGTGACAAAACAAGAAGGCCCATTCCAATACATGAAGTGGGTCTTCCCAGTCTGGGTTCCATTGCATGGTCATTGCAAATGGTATCATGTCATTAATCAAAACAAATACCTGAACTGCAACAGTGAGCTCAATTCTCCACACATGTTTTTCTTGAATTCCCCATTCCACCATCCCAACTGTTTGCCTTGCTTCAGAGGTCAAAGACTGTGGTGCTGTAATATCTGTGTCTCCTTTTAATAGTTCTGAAAGGGGCCTCAATTGAGATGAAGTTAGGCCTAAATAAGGCAATAACCAATTAAAGATTCCCACCAATTTCTATACATCATTCAAGGTTTTCACTTTCATCATTAGCTGGATTGCTTGTGGCTGCTCAGTGTGGTCAAGCACCCTCATGCCTAAATAAAGCCATGACGTTGTACCTTCTCTGCAGCCACCACTAGGCTGAATTGGTTCAACGAATCTCGTATGTTAGATTCCATTGCTGACAACAGTTGAGATGTTGGAGAAGCCGGAAGGATACCATCCATGTAATGATAACAGTACCCCATTGCATATTTTTCTCTGATTGGGCTCAAGACTTGAGCTACAAACCATTGACAGATGGTGGGTGAATTTTTTTTCCCTTGTAGGAGCACCTTCCAATAGTACCTCTGCAATGGTTCAGCATGGTTGATTGGTGGAACTGTAAAAGCAGACTTTTCCATATGATTTACATCTAATGGAATGGTGAAGAAACAAACTTTTAAGTCTGTCAAAACAATTTCCCACTGCATGGGGATCATTGTAGGTAAGGGTAATCCTGGTTGCAGAGCTCCCATTATTGCCATCACCTCATTGATCTGATGTAAATCATATAATAATTGCCATTTTCCTGATTTTATCTTAATCACAAACACTGGGGTATGGGATGGTTCAATATGACCTGCAGCTAGTTGTTCTGCTACCAAAGACCATAGGGCTATAAATTTTTCACAATTGAGGGGCCACTGATCCACCTAAACCAACTTCTCTGTTAAACATTTCAAAGCCAGTGTAGGTCTCTTCACGCCCTGCAACAGAGACCCCTAATGAAAATCTGTGGTTATCTGAACACTGCATTGTAACAAACAGTCTCTTACCCACACAAAGAGTCAAAGATGGCAAGGTTTCAGAATCTCTGCCTTTATATCCTGCAACCACAACTGCTGAAAATCTTATTTGCATTAACTGGGAATTTATCACTACAATAAACTTATTCTATTCCTCATAAATGTCATATGGCTTACAGTAAAAGAAAATCTCTCCTATATTTAATATAATTTTCTAATTAAAATATCCTGCTCTTCTGGGATAATTACGTGATAGTAATGTACATAAAACTAAAACAAAATTCATATATGGTTTATAGATGAAGAACTGCTTGCAGAAAGAAACTGTCCCTATTTGAGATGCATACAATGCGCCCATCACATTTCAAAGAATACAGTATGGTCTTTTTCAACAGAACTGGTGAAAACCTCTCCTAGAGATGCTGGAAATCTGCTGGAATCTGCAACCTATATCTGAATTCAAATAGGTAGTTGTGCTGCTAATAAATCTATTATTACTAGAGACCTAGCTAAAATTTTGTTCTGTAAGAGGTGATATCCACAGAAATAGTTGAGACAGAAATTACGAAAGAGTGAGGCTCAGGAAAGATAATATTGGTAGTGAGAAACAGGAGTGGCTAAAGCCATTTCACAGGCAAAAATCACTGGACATACTGCATAGGTTCAAGCAGAGATATAGTAAAAAGAGAGAAAGAGAGGGAGAGAGGAAGAGAGTGAGAAAGAGAAAGAGAGAGAGAGAAGGAAAGAGTGAAAGAGAGAGAAAGAGAGAGAGAGAAAGGGAGTAAAGGAGAAAGGCAAGGAAGGAAGGGAGGAAGGAGGGAAGGAAGGAAAGAAGGAACAAAGGAAGGAAGATGAACTACTGAGTTATTCTTGTGCATGAAGCAACTGAAGTTATGTAAAACTAAATCTAGCTGAGGCAGCAATCTAAGTTCATTTCTCTCAAACCCATGCAACTTCTGATAGATATTTCTTTCCTATTGCTACAAAGAACTTCACAGAAGTTTTGATTTATCTAAAATTCTGGAGTCTTATCTGTAATTATGATACTAATTTTAAGGGATGTGAATCCAAGATGGAACAAATTCTGAAAGATGCAGATTTAGATTGAGGAAAAAACAAAAATCTCAACTCCAGACTGTGAAGTGCTGTAGCAATAGTGGAAAAGGTAAAAATGGAAAACAGGAAGAGGAAAGAAAAAACACTTCTAGTGAAAAAGTAAAGAGAAAGTAGTAAATAGAAAACTGAAGTTAAAAATATACAGCAAACAGATACACTAAAATACTCTGCAGGGAAAACATCTCAAAACTCTAAATCAGAGAAATTGCTCATGTTTTCAGTCCCATTCAGGAGTTCTGAGTCAATGAGTAAAAATACCAAATCAGGCACTAAGTTGCATGCACAATGTTTCTCCTCCACTTCATATAAATTATTGCTTAGTTCACAAGAAGACTGCTGAGTATTGAAAGGAAATGGATGGCAAGCTAATCTCCTGCCACTGCCAGCAGGGTTGGAAATTCTTCAAAGAGGAAGTATTGGATTGCCTTGGCAGCAGACATGGTAAGTGCTGCAGTCGGGCACTAGATCAAGGCAAAGGGGTGGTTGCCAGAGCAGGGGAAGCCCAGGAACCCTGGAAGGAGTGAGGGACAGGCAGCTGTTGACTCCTGGAAGTGGTATCTCCTATGTGGTGCCTGATGCATGGATGGAGGGGCAATCCTGGCAACAACCATGGGAGTTTTAAACAGCCCTCAGGGAATGCCAGCAACTGGACCACTGCAAAAAGGAGTGAGAAAACAGGTGTGTGGCCTATCAGAAAAGTGTGGCAGTTCAAGCAGGCAGGGCAAGCAGGGAGGGTGTTAGAGCTTGGCTAGGAGGACCAGAGTTTCATGATGGCCATTCGGTAGAAAATTAGTGCTGCTTCAAGCCTTGTAAAAGCCGTGACTGATGCAACCTCCCAGACAGAGCCCCAATGCATGCACGCTGCCACCCCGATGCTGGACTGATGGGGCTTCCCCTTTCTTGTAGTGGTATCAGACATCAGTGAGGAATTCACTTATGGGAATTATGCTCAGGTGGAGGATCTCCTCTGATTGGTGACAGAGCTCAGGGAAGAGGTGAGTAGGCTGAGGACAATCAGAGAGTCTGAGAGGGAGATAACCACTGGAATGACCTCTTATGCTCCCTCTCTCAAACTCAACAGGCAGGCTTGCCTTGTATGACAGAGGACTCCTCATCCTTTTCCATTCTGCCAAGGAGAGAAATTTAGGAGATGGAGGAGAATAGCAGCAGGCTCCTCCCCGATGCAGCAGGCATTTCTCCCCTCTGTCACCCTCAGCCTCCCAGGTTCCCTCACACAATAGATATGAAGCTCTGCAAGCGGAACCAAACCTCAATGAGGATGGTGGGTCTCACAGCCTCTGCATGTTCCCTAAGTTAAGACACAGTAAACCTTCCATTAAAATGGCCTCTGTTAGGAAGAAGAGGTAGGTTCTTGTCATGTTGGACTCCCTTTTGAAGGGAACGGAAGGACCAATCTGCAGGCCAGATGCATTACACAGGGAATTAAGCTACTTTCCTGGGGCCTTAGTTAGAGATGTAGAGACAAAACTACCAACCTTGCTCAGGCTTATGGAATATCATCCTCTGTTGATTTTCCAATTAGGTAGTAACAAAATCCCAATAAGATATTTGAGAGTAATTAAAAGGGATTTCCGGGCATTGGGACATTTTGTGAAGCATTCAGAGGCACAAGTTGCTTTCTCTTCTGTCATTCCAGCTACTGGGAATGATGACGGAATGAATAGGAAATGCCAGGAAATAAATAACTATGTCTGAAGCTGGTGTGAGAAGAAAAAGTTTGGATTCTTTGATCATGGATTTACAGGCAAATTACCAGGCTTGCTATCTGAGGATGGTGTACACCTGTCCCCAAGGGGCAAAAGGATACTCACCAAGAAGATAGCAAGACTCATTAATAAAGCTTTAAGGTAGATGTGAAGAGGGAGGGGTCATAATAAGGCTTGATCAAAAAAACCCTGGGAATGGCTCTCCAGTTTCTGAGGGATGGTGTGCTGTCAAGGACACTTGATCTGCCACCTCAGATGGTGAAGAATAGTGGGAACACTATTCTTCACTTAGAAGCATAGTGGGAACAACAGCCCAGATAAAGTGCATCTACAACAGTGCATGCAGCATGGGGAATAAACAAGAGGAACTAGTAGTAATTGTAAGACAGGAACAATACGATATAATTACCATAATGGAAATGTAGTAGAATTACTGGCATAACTGGCATGCTGCTATGCCTGGGTACAGACTCTTTAGGTGGCATAAGTGAGAAAGGAGAGGTGATGGGGTAGCCTTGCATGTTAAATAGAGTTTCAACAGCCTCAAACTCATTGATGGTGATGATAGGGTTGAATGTCTACGGGTGAAAATCAGAGGTGCACCTAACAAGACAGATATTGTCATGGAGTCTGATATAGACAACTCAGCCAGGATGAGGAGGCTGACAAGTTATTCTATAAGGAACTGTGAGAAGTCTCATGATCTCTAGCCTTTGTCCTTGTGGAACACTTAAACTTACAGACGTCTGCTAGAAGTGTAATACAGCAGAGAGGAAACAGTCTAGGAGGTTTCCAGAGTGTGTGTAGGACAACTTCCTAGCACAATTAGAGAGCAAGTGGCTAGGTAAGGTGCCCTACTGGACCTGCTGTTTGTGAACAGAGAAGGACTTGTGGGAGATGTGGCAGCTGGAGGATGCCTGAGGCGTAGTGATCATAAGATGACAGAATTCTCAGTTCTAGGAGAAGTAAGGAAGAAAGTCAGTAGAACAGCCACCTTGGACTTCCAGAGGACAGACTTAAGTCTGTTCAGAAGGCTGGTTGATAAAGTTCCGTGGGAGACAGTCCTTAAGAGAAAGGAGCCTATGAGGGCTGGATGCACTTTAAGAAGGAATTTGTGATGGCACAAAAGCAAGACTTATTCAGGCTGGACCACTGGGCTGAGACCAATGGCATGAGGTTTAACAAGGCCAAATGCCGAGTCCTGCACTTGGGGTATAACAATCCTGTGCAGTGCTATAGACTAGGAGAAGTCTGGCTGGAAAACTGCCTGGAGGAGAAGGACCTGGGGTCGTTGGTTGACAGCAACTGAACGTGAGCCAGTAGTGTGCCCAGGTGGCCAAGATGGCCAATGATATCTTGGCTTGTATCAGAAACAGCGTGGCCAGCAGGTCCAAGGAGGTTATTCTTCNCTGGACATTAGGAAAAAAAAAATCACAGAAAGGTTCTTTTGGTACTGGAACAGGCTGCCCGGGGAGGTGGTTGATTCACTTTCCCTGGAGGTGTTTAAAAGATAGGTGGATGAGGTGCTGAGCGGCATGGCTTAGTGATTGATAGGAATGGTTGGACTCATTGATCCAGTGGGTCTTTTCCAACCTAGTGATTCTATGATTCTATGAAAGGAAAGGGTTGAAGGAAAAGAAGGTAATGTAACATATAAATCAAAGAAAAATAGAAATTAGATTAAAAATAAACTAAAATAGGATAAAATAAAAGAATGCCAGACTTTTTAATTTAATGAGACTGAACAAGTTGCCAAGAAATTCTTTCTTTTTTTTTTCTTAAGCACTGTACTTCCTGCTGAACCAGATGGCATAATAAAATCAGATTGCATGGAAGCACGTCTCATATATAACTAGGATCACAAGGTAGTCCCACATCTCCAGGAGGGATAGAGCACATTTTCTCAATTGTTTTTTTCCCCCTTCACTTAGCTTTACAGGGACCTGGAGTTGCAGTTTGCAAATATTCTTATTGATTTAATACAGATTTTAAGACTGTCTATTTTTTTTTTTTGTTGTGAGCGTTCTTTGCTGGGATGTTCAGGAGTTCCCAGGAATCTGCTAGAAGCTACTTGCTACTTATTGTTTTCCAAACAAAACTCTAGAAAAAAGGAATGTAAAAAATAATTATAATTTTGACAAAAGTGAAATATGTGATTTTTTTCCATTATATTCCTAGTTAGTACACATGAAATTTATTTCACATAGTGCCCATTTTCAAACAAACAGAGCAGTTCAGTGAGTAAGAGAAATAAGGATGACTCTTTCCATATTAGGACTATTGTTTTAGATAGTACATGACTGTTAAGTAGGTACCAAGCAAGGTTTTTCTTGATGCTAGGTCATTTTCTGTGTCCTGCCCATGTAGATTGTTGGTTTTTATTGAAGTGGAGGTTTCAGTATGAGCTCAGTGTCATTAATCTTTTTTGTACTGGGCTGATAATAGTTATAAAGCACGTAATACTCAGGAACATCTTGCCCTTCTTGCTAATTTCAACTACCATAGTGAATGGACTCAAAACTGTAAGGAAGTAGTTACTAAGAGAGACAGACAGAAAGGGAAAGCGTGGTTGTGTAAGCATTATCTCCCTCTCTTTAGGGAGCCACATTAAAAAACATTTCTTGACCATGGGAATTCTAAGTGGAGGGATAGTTTTCTGGCAAATACCTAGTTGTTTTTTACTTCTTTTGCTGCCACGATAATGTTTGTTATTACCACAGGAATTCTCCAGCGAGAAGATTTTACTCACATGAATAAAAATGTGTTCAACCACAGTTTAGGAAAGCTTGCTGATTCCTTTGGGCACATCAATGCTATCAACATCAGCAAGACTATCCTGAGGCAAGATCCTTGCTATTTAGCATTCCTGAATGTACTGTGAAACATACTAGCACAAGGCAACTCTGCCCAGCTGTTCAACATCATGCACTTGGACCCTGCAGCATATACCATGTACAAGTAGTTTATGCATACACAAACTTGATCTTCTCGATTGTTATGTAATAAACAAGCTAGAATGAATGACCTAAGTGGTCAAAGGCTCTAAGAGCACACCACCTGGCTGATATACTTTGTCCATGTTCATGTTAAAAAATTTGGGAAGGTCTAACTTAAATGCAGCTGTGATCAGTTTTTTATTTAATACACATTGCTTTTGTTAAATATATGGCAGAGAGAATTGGACTAGTCAGCTGGGGAGTAGCTATTGTAATTTCTTTTAAAACTACACTGTAAACACTTAGCAGAATTCATTAGAAGATGCCAATGAATTTAAAACATATACTTTTATATAAACTAATTCAGACAAACATATTCTAATAAATTGCTAAAGTATTATATAGAAAAAAGAACAAATAATATCAAACCCATAAATAAGACTGTTCATATCCTATATAAAAAGGATAATATTTTTATATTTCAATACATGATTTGAATTTAAGTCATTGCAAGAGTCATTCAGAGTAGATTATAAAGTTTGAAGCTGGAGTTAAGGTTTTCAAAGCTGCATTCTTGTTCCTTTTAATTGTACCATATTCAGGTGCCTTACTGTTCATCTCTAGAAAAAAGGAATGATAAAGGAAGATAAACTTTTGAAGAATTTTAGTACTTTGACTGTCTCTGACATCCTTTGCTAGTTGTTTACTCAAATTCCTGTCCTGCAATTCCAAGCCAAGTGTTGACATAAATTCTTGAAACATTTTGAAGAGAGTTTATATCATCCCTTTGTATCAGAATGAGTGGATGATTGTATCAGTTACAGTAGGGCATGTAGCTATTAACAATTTTATGAACTATTGAAGCCTTAATATCTTGTTCCACTTTAGAGGAAGATTAGAACAGTAGGTACTTCAAATTATGACAGTATGTAGGATATAAAAACAAGCTAATTAAAGTAAAGAATTGAATCATTAGGTCAAATTTTTCCAAAGATAATTAGCAACCATACAGATATCTACCATGGACATCTGTGGAGATGGGTAAAAATGCAATCAGACATGTCTGTGAACATGAAATAGTCTTGGACTTTCACAAAGATTTGAGACTGAACTAAGTAATGGATAGAATTTGATATAATTTTGGAATTAGGAAAAAAAAAGAAGTACAAAGCAAGAATATTAATCAATAGAAGACCTGAGAATGTTTTGTGTTAGAGTACTCCTTTTGATCAAGATAACTGTTTGTCCCCTTCTTGTTTCTAAAATAGTGTCATTGTTATAATTCAGTGCAATTCCTCAAGAAACAAGGAGAAGCCCAAACAAGAGTAAAGCTTGCAGTATTTAAAAGTACTTGTATCTCTAAAAATTACAAGAGAAAAAAAGTGCATTTGCTTTGATGACAGACAAAAAAACAGGAATGCAGATCCTAAATTGTCCTTGTCCTGTTGCTCACAGTGCTAAGATATTCTTTATGTTCTCAACATTTCAACTATCCTTTCTTAGACAGATGCCTCTTTTTTAATATAATCTACAGCTTTATAAAAATACATATATACTAAAAATTTCATTCCCCCAAGAAGACCATCCCTATTCTCCCCAATGAAACTTAAAAAAAGCAGTTCCTGCAAATTTCTGACTGAGATAAATCACTTTAAGCATGTCTTTATACATCTAGGACCTAGTACATATGAATGAAGAAGAACTGAAGGGAATCATGCTTTGGCCAAGGTTTTTCAAATACATCAACTCTGAACTTGCATTAGGAACCTGGCACTGGGCATGGGATCTGTGTGCAAAGAACTCAGATGAATTTAGTTCTACAGTTACAGACAAATTCAAATTAATATTAGACTTAGAAAGAAAATACAAGAAAAGTTAAACTCAATGGAGACACAAGATATGAAGTCTCTCTCTGTGCTAAACTGGAAAATGTGGAGTGATATTTTCAAAGCAATAATTATTTCTCTTGTTTTTACTCTCCCTACAACTTGTTTCTTTTAAAAGTACAATATTACCATTTTACACCAGCACGAGGAATCTGAGCTATTTCTACGCCTACTACGTCTACAGACTGTGAAAAAGGGTAGAATTAGGTACTTCTAAATTTTCAGTCAGCTAAACTAAACAGGACACAAGAGAAATAAAGAACCAGATGTCTATTCTTCAAAGACAAACCTCCACCAGACAATCAGAATTAAAAAACACTTTCAAGAAAATGTCTAAATAATTGTTATCAACAAACAAACATACAAATTGTGATAGAATAAAGGTCCAGCCAACAAACTCTCCTGACTCTCGAGATCGCAAATAGTGGATATGTAGGCCAGAGTGTAAAATACAAACAATATTTGACCACTGCATCCAGTCCTGTGAATCTTGATCAGCACACAAACCATGTACTGATTTTGTGCAAGATAGTTTTGGTGAATTTTTCCTTCAATGTTTTTTCCCCAGTCCTTTCTGAAACCACCTAAAACCTTAGAATCTACTGCAACTCGAGAAACAGCCAGCACATTGTAAGTAAGATTTTTTTCATCACATAATCATTAACCAAAGCCAGACCATGTTGAGGAACCACAAAATATGACCAACCAAAATTGGAGAGCTCAAAACATAATTCACTAGGCTGAAGAACATATTGTGTCAACTTACATCTACATTTAGCACATTAGAAAAACACAATAAAAATAATATAAAAAGAATACAGCATGTAGTTATAACAGCATTTAGTAGTGCAATTCCTGATTAGTGTTCTGCCTGAATTAGATTTTCATAATCTTTTCTAAAAGACAAAAAAGTAAAAGGCAGTACGAATGCATGCCCATTTTGGAAAAGTTCCAAACATTTGTATGCTTCTGTGAGAAAACCCGTACTAACCCTGAAAAACTTTGCAGCAAAACTAGCAGAATAAGCCTCTCTTTGCTGTGAAAAACTCAGCCAGCAATGTTTTTTTTCTTTTCTTCCATTTGACACTTAGTAAATTAAAGACATTGCATTCTGATTATTGAGTAATATCTATTTCCTTGTAAAGTTAAATTGGTTACCAAATGTCAGTAACTGAAATTGAAGGAAGAGTAGGAAAATAAGAAAGTAAGCTTGTTTCTACGAGATAGTTATTTTGTATCACAGCTTTGGTAATAAATTTTTGGTTCTTATAAATAAACCACAGTTTTTAAATTATGCTTTATGAGAAAATATAATGCATGCAGAAAAAAAAACTTTCAGCAAAAATCTTTATTTTAAAAAACCAGAAATGATCTTATACCTAAGCATGTCAGATGCAGCAAGAAAGGCAATTCATGAAGATTTGAAGAATATTTGTAACATATTGGTAAAAGTCACTTTGTAGCAACAACAGAATTTTTATATTTGCCTTATTGCAATGCAGAAATACTTGCAGAAGTGAGCCTTTTGGCCAATCTGTAATCTAATAAGCTCTAGATAATAGAGGAAGAATCACTGCACGGACTGTCAGAGTGACATGACTAAATGGTAATTAATCTAGAGACCATTAATAATCAGAAAAGCAATTATAGTAGAGAGTCTGTATTAGAAAGTAGATGAGTGCCATTCACTGGCTAAGTTGATGGTACTATTTTATGGTAATTTAGCACTGTTATATACTGAATAATGCTATGAAGTATCTGCTGTATGTATTACTCAAGTAATTGTTTCCTATTCTGATTAAATAGCATCTATTAAATATCAGTAAAAATAGAATGAGTTTTTTTCTGTCTTGAAGTATAGCTTTAAGTCTGTTATACTTTAAGCTTTTAAGTTATACCTCTATAATAAACTTTAACTGAAATAGAAAATAATCTGTCTCCCAATTGCCATTGTTGTTTAATTGAAGACACTTCATATCCAGGAATAATATTATCTGCTTTTCCTCCTAGGCTTAAATATTTCAAGAGTCATTGTGTTTAATTTCTGTAGACAATATAAACTAAAGGGATATTGTCATTTCTTGTTTAATCTACAAACCATTTTGTGCAGGTAAGAGGGTTGCAATTACTGGAACAATCATTGGGGCATGACTATAGACACAAATATGCAGACAGAAAACCACACAATATTAATAGACATATATCTTCTGTCTGCAGACAAAAGCATGCCCTGCAAAAAGGCAAGTTCTCACTGGAATCAAAAAGGGATTATCCATTTCTCTCTTCTCTATTTCAGGCATTTACCACTAGTAAGCAACAAACCATCAAGTCAGCCAGCTAAGTCTAGGATGTACTAGTAATCTTGACTTCATCATAAATTAACAACTTCATAGTACTATTTTATGCTAGTATAACAATGCATAACATTTGAACATCATCCCAGCAGACCGGCAGGAATATATTCTTGGGTCTGCCTTGCCTGGAGGTGTTCTGCACTCCTGTATAGTTCTGTGCCTCCAAGATAAGCATTACTGAATCAATGTCTCTGACTCTTGAAAGCATGGTAAACCTATGTCATTACCCCTGAAAAGGCAACCAATAATTGCCTCAGAATAGTTTTAATTACTTGTATTTTTTTGAAAATTAGTGAAAGAGTTGTTACTGATCTGATGAGTTCCTCCATTAAGTCCCCTTTTTACCATGTTTTACCTAAAATTTTATGCTGCATAATGTACAGTTGCAAAGTTATTAACAAATGAATGCCAAGATGTTAGAATTTCTGAGCGAATGTACCATGCAGTTGAGAAAAAGACTTCACATCAGCAAGAATTACTATTGCTAATGAGCAAGATAAAGAGGGCTATTAAAAATGATAAAACACCCTTGGGGGAAAATGTTTTTAAATGTACATATAGCTACACAAACACACAAAGAGACATATATTAAATATTCACATGTATGTAGAAAATATGCATACTATTGTCCATCCCCTATTCCAAAAAGAAAGAGAATCAGACATTGGTATCTTACATATTGAAATAAGTACAGACAGACAGAAGAAAAAAAAAAAGAGGGCTGAGGAATAGCCTCTAAGAAAATCAAGGAAATAATAAAACCTTTTCCAAACACTCTCGGAAATGAAACTCCAGCAATGAGTCTAGAGGACCAATAGATTATCACAGCATAAAGAAAGCATTCAGAGAAGACAGAATCATAGAATCACCAGGTTGGAAGAGGCCCATCAGATCATTGAGTCCAACCATTCCTATCAAACACTAAACCATGTCCCTCAGTGCCTCATCCACCTGTACCTTAAACACCTCCGGGGAAGGTGAATCAACCACCTCCCTGGGCAGCCTATTCCAATGCCCAATGACNATTCAAGGAGCGGTCTCACCAGTGCTGAGTCCAGAGGGAGAATAACCGCCCTGGAAGTGCTGGTCACACCGTTTCTGATACAAGCCAGGATGCCATTGGCCTTCCTGGCCACCTGGGAACACTGCTATAAAGCTACACCAGAAGACTAAGGGAAATATTCATCTTTGTGTTTGCTTTGCTGAAGCTTGGAGAAGTTCCCATGCCAGAAGCTTGTATTTCCAATGGGGCTTCTGAATAGATCTGTGTCAGATTGAAATGTAAGTAGAAAAGGCTTTAAGCAAACTTATAAAATGAACAGCAACAAATCACTAGAGCAGGAAGTTATTCAGTTAAGAGTTCTTGAGTAGCCTAGATATGCAATAGTTATTTGTGAACTATAAAATTCACACTAAAAATGTCCTGGAACAAGACTACAAAGTGGATAACTGGGTATGGTCCACCACCAAATGTGATGAAATTTAATGTACACTCATTTAAAACTTCAACCAGATTAATTTTTTTGTTAATTTAAAAATGAATGAAAAGAAAGCAAAAAAAAATGTTTCAAGGGCTACCAATGCAAGTGGGATTGTTTTCTTTATTTTTTTACTGTTTCAAGAACTTTTTCTAGCTTAAAAAAGTTCATCACTAAGTATTACTGCTAATGCAGTATGCCTGCTTCTGTTAAAGCACCCCACATAGCAGCTACATAAAACATCTACATGATAAACTGTAACATTGCAACCTCTGAGATGACGCATTTTGTCAATGAAATGAATGAAAAAGAAAAGTATCATACTTCAGTGTTCTTACTAACTCTGTATCACATATAGTACAGCACTACTCATTTAACCAGCTCTGTTATTTCATGTGTAATTCCTAATGTCAGCAATCTCTAATATTTGCAGCTAAACTCCTGATAAAGTGTTGAATTTTTCACATATGTTCAAAGACTTTTGGAAGGTTTATTTTCAAAAGTCATATAATTATAATAGAGACAAGTAGAGTCTCAAAGATGTTCCATAATTGAACCCTGCAGCACAATCTTCCTTCCAAGAGAAAAGAAGCTTACTGTTGCTTGACAGAGTTAAAAAAAGGTAAAACCAGCTTCAGAAGCAAAAAGTCATTGTTTGTTACCTAGAACAAAGAATTATATTTGAAAACCAATTTATTTTCACATTTGTGCAGGCCTGGGGCAGCTTACCAATGCAGCTTTCTCTGAATGTTCTGTACTGACTCAGTATAAGTTACAATAATTCTCATGTAATACATAAAATGAAAAGTGGACTGTTAATAACATATCACTGGACATTCATCTGTAAATGTCTTTGCAGGATCAAGTTGTAATTTACTATGTGGGATCAAATCCAGGAAAAAAGGAAAGGGAAGGTGAAGGGAAGCATAAGCTTCTTTGGCATCTGACCCTAAAGCCTGTATTACACAAGAACGAAATACATATCAGACATAGGATATTCAGTAGATTCTTTTTCTACCTTCTAATCTTCTCACGAGCATGAGTTCTGTCTCTTTTCATCTATGTGCAGGCACATGTATTTGTGCCTAGGAAATCCTGAAAGAAGGAAAAAAAAATTAAACATATCCTATGTCAAATTGACATAAGTAGACTTCTTATATATATGTGTGTATTAAAACATGTGGGCATGAAGAAAAAAAGGAAAGTAGATTCTACTTCAGTCTAATCCACACAGACTTTTATGATTTTTGCACCGTTCACAAAGTAACTTGTTATTTCTCACACAAATGTACTCTTTCTTTGTAATTTTTTTTTAATTACAGTTATGACCAAAAGCTGAGCAACATCTCTTGAACTTAGATTTAAAGCTGAATAGAATTACATAGCATTTGCTGGTCATCAAGCAGTTTTACAAAACTGTTCTGGTCAGGGTCATGCTAATGAACGAGTTAGGAAACAACAAACAGAAATATACAATGCTTATTTGCAGAAATTCAGCTGCATCGTTATGCTCCATTATTTCATGAAATATAGACACTCTTAAATAACACCTAGATATGGTTCAAATTGCAGTGAAATTGAAAATTAACATAGCTAGCAAAAGAAGAAAAAATAGAAAGATGCAGCAGATGTCTTTAAGGTTCAGATATCAAGGTTTTCTTTGAAATTAAATTGACGAGGAGAGATTGAGAAAGACTCAGTTTACAGCACATACAGGTTTGCTGATGGATGATAATTTGGATCTTCTCAAGTATGTATCTTATTTCAACAAAGGAGGAATTTTGTAAATAAAGGGTGATACTACTGTCACCTCATCCTTTCAAATATAAGATTAAAAATCCCAAATGAAAAATTTTCAGCAAATTAATCTGAAAGTTTAGGTTGATTTTAATAAAGAAATGGAATCCCAGCATAAGAGAAGCTACACAATCAGAGCAGGGCATGGAAAGGAAACAAATAAACAGGAGGCAGGAAAGAGAAGAAAGAGTTAAGAGAAAAGACTGGTTTTCCAAGTGTGCATGAAACCAGTATCACTGCAAGCTTCTGTGTCTAATTGCTCAGTGGGATGATTTGCAAAAATTGAAAAAATGGTATAAGAATATGAAATAAAACACCCAAACATCAATGGAAATATTTTTCCTACCCCTATTCAGGGTAAAAAAACCCCAACAAACCCAAAACAAACCCAAAAACTAATTATCAGAGAAAGTGAATTAATGAAGGAAAGAAAAATAAAGGAAAGATGTTTTTGATTGGTGGGGATGTCAAGCAATATAGCAATAAGATTTCTTCCAGGGAGAAGATGGAACCTCTGTGCTAATGCAGCTAACTTCTGTATACACTTATGCAGATGGTTGGTTCTATAAGTTTTGGGTAAAAATCTAAAATAATTTTAGAAAATAAATGGAATTTCACTAGCATGAGATTGTTGTCAATTAGAGAGAAAGACATTAGATTTTGATTTCTAATTGCTCATGGATCTCTGGACACAAGCAGCATATCAGGACTCTTCAGCAGAATTTGACCTTAGACTATTCCACATCTATACTTCTCTGTACTTGTCAGTAAACTTAAATTAACTGCTGAAAAATGATTCTCTGATCATTGTTATTTCAGGAAAGCTGATCAGCAGCCTGTCAGATCCCTCATGTAACCTTCCCCTTGTTACAGTTCTAATCCATCAAGGTAACCTCAAGTATAGTTTCAAATTACTTTTCCCCAAGGTAGCATTAAGTTGACACTTACAACCAAAGCTCAGTGTTCTAAAATCCTTCCTATCCATTTTCACAAACTGATGGCACAATAAAGATGGGGTCATTTCCTTGCTGTCAAAACCTAGAGGAAGTGGAATTTGTTAGGAAAAACAAAATTGATGCTATAAATATTTCTGAAGCTGTTTATAGTTTAGTAGTCTAGAAGTAGAGTAGCAGCAGTATCCTTCTTGGCTCTGGCTCTACTGTCATCAAATTATGATTGGAAGTTGAAACAACACAAAAGATAAGAATCAAACTCCTTTGTCCCTCAATTACATAACTACACATTCTTTTTCTTAACCGGCTGGAGACACCTCAACCAATATCATTGCTCCTGTTACTTTGAGCTTGTTAAAAGCAACAGTGTTCCTGATGCCTTTTAGGGTGTGCTAAAAGTTACTTTTTCTTCTACTCCCTCTAGTCCGTCCACTACACGGAGTGCATCAGTGTCTCTGCTCTCTTGTTTTCTGCTCTTCTACATATTGTAGTAATAAGGAGGCATAACCTCACAGGACATCCTCATTCTCTCTAACTGAAAATGCACATTAGGCCATCTCTTCTGCATTTGTAAAAAACCCTCCTCAGCCAGTGTAAGACCATTCTAGAGTGTGTACTCCTCCTCACTGAGCCTTTTAAAAGAGCAGGAATCACAACTTAGCAAAGCCTAAATACAGGCTACCTAGAAGACTCCTGAGTGCTCTAAAAAAATAATTTAACATCTGTGTTTCCCTGGTACCATAGTACTCTTTATAACAAGCATGCTTTGTCAAGAGGAATTAAAAAAAAAATAATTTCTTGGCTTTTCGAGTGCAAAACTAATTAACTAAGCTACCAAGACATTAAGGACCATAAAACCCCATCACTTCCAGGGCAGGGCAGCTCTCTCTCTTCCTTCCTTCACCCAGCTAAATTTACTGAAATATCTGAAACCCTCACTTCTAGAACTCGACACAGTACTTGTATTTACCTTTTTAATGGAAGAGCATAAGAGAAGAAACATACATATAATATACTTTTACACAACTTAACATATTCCCAGAAAGACATCAGAGAACAGTATGGTGTTGATACACTATCCAAAAAAAAGAAAGAAGAGTTTCTCTCAATGTAGCAATCAAACGACATCAGAACTCAAATTTAGCTGAGAGAGTGAGACTTTAAAGAAAAAAGAAAACAACACACAGGAAATGCTTTTTCTCTTCCTATTTGTCAAGAGAATTAATGATGAATTGTAGGACAAAACTAATAAAAAGGGCTGAGCTGACTAAAGTAACTATCATACCAATTGATCTGCATACAAAAATCCTCTGATTCACGCAGTGCAAAATCCAGGCATAAAAAGAGATTAGGTTTGCAATATACCACTTGGTTGTTATACAGTACTTTGATCATGCATTCAATTTTCTTTTGTGATTAAAATTTCCTGTAGAGAGGTTCCTGAAGAGAAAAAAGAAAGAAACAAAAAATGACAAGAAACAAACATAAAAAAGTATTGCTGTCATACAAGAAAGTATATTAACTAGATGGAACAAAATATCTTTTTATTTTCCCTGTCAATAGCAATTAAAAACTCCACAAGTAAACAATTAAAATATGGAAATCACCATATTTGATATTTTCCAAGCAAGATGGAAACAAAATTAGATTTAAAATATGAGTCATTTTGATTATGGAAACCAGAACTATAAAAACTCTCAAAGTCATGGTTACTAAGAGAAAATCATCCATGTTAATTAAGGATATTTTCTAACTTTGCATTTAAAAGAAAGATTACAACATATTTTATATTGATGTTCTTACAGAGAATATGCTTCCATAGAGAATTGCTCCCATATTAATATTTATGATATGCATATTTTCTTTTTGAGTTGGCTAGAGTTTGCTCTCCTACAAAATACTTTGCAAATACTTATCTGCAATTGTCCCGTAATTCCATCACTGATACTAAGACTGCTTTAGGGGTTAGTTCAAATCTTGGTGGCTTGAGGGCACTCTTTGATTTTAGTAAAGAAGCCTGTGCAAAGAGCAAGCTTGCAATTTAATTACAAGTAGGTCAGAGCTAAACTAGGACATCTTTTCTTTGGGCCAAATCATACACCCAAGATAAAAAGCTAGTGTAAAAGAGTTTTGCTACAAAAGTCACTCTGTATTTACACAACTGAGGAAACAAATTAACCAGTTTTTTACTGAAGCAATGACTGCCTGTAAGTATTTAGGATCACTTCTGGAAGTAGAGCCCTTCCTAGTTTCCCACAAGGGAAAGGAATGCATGTGTAGAACTGGAGAGTGTTCCTATAGATTGCACTATGTAAAGGAAGGGGAAAGGAACAAAGTGGCAAAAGTGAGAACTGCCATACTATAACATACCATTAATTTTTCTAGTGTTGCTTCATCCATCTCTGTTAATGACTATTACATAACAGAAAGGATTGAATGCTGCATTAAATAATATATAATATATCTACCTCTCTAGACTGTTCTCTTTTCCTGCTCATGTGTATCACAGATCTCCCACCTCCACCCTGCATCACCAACTAACACAATATAGCGTAGCTTGAATAAAGGGCCTAAACACATCAGACTCAGGCAAGTGCCATCACTGCATAACTATGATTCTGAATATTATTTAACAAACTTTTTATTCTCAAATAGTCATTTTTCTGATGCAAGTCAGAAATTTTTTATTTCCTTTTTGTTCCATTCTGTCCTTGATAAATTCTGGTCTAACAACTAGACAATTCATGCACTTACCACAAAACTGATGTAATTCTTGAAATTTTTCACCACAGCTGAATACATTTGTCTTCAACACAAATCTCTTTGTCATTCACATGACTTCTTCTCTTTCAGTAATTCCTTCTAACATGTTGCAGTGATCCTACATGTGAGACCATTATATGTCCAAGAAGCTAATGACAGTCATTAACCGAGTACCCGTTAGTCTGTACTGGACAGTACTGCCTCTGGCTGTCAGGTTGCATTGTGCAGTCAGTTCATATCCCCCCTCTGTAGGATGAGCTTGTCAAACTCTTTGTAAAAGGAGTCTTCAGGTAGCTCCCACTTGGTATGGGCTCCTATACCATCTTCGTATCCTTGCCTCTGTCTAAATGCAGTGATAAGTCTTACATGAACACACTTTTTGTCTGAGAGTAGAAATGATGAACAGAGCTACTTCCTTGTAATAAAAATCCTCTAAAACCTCAAATGACCAAAATGAAGTAACTGTTATTATGGATCCAGATTATATGGTGTGCTGTGCACTGATAGTGAGACCATTCAGTACTGCAAAACTCAGGGTTCCCAGTATCTGAAGACATGTAAAATTATCTATACCATTCTTTCTTTATAATGTTAGCTGGAAAATGTACCATTTAAAATGATACTTTACAGAGCATGAATGTTTTTCTATTGGGATCTTAAGGACTAGCACCTTCTGGTCCAAAACACAGATCCAAAATATGCTACAATTCCACAAGAAGCCCAAGGTGCAGGGTATTTGAAAGGCTTCTTAGCAGCCAGTTAAACAGAAAAAAATGGAGTACAATTCCTGGAGGTATCTATGAATATTATTACAATATTCCCAGAAAGCTGATACCTGTTGCTTGTATGAAAAATAATAACTTATTTGTCCAATAGGTGTCAGTGAAAGTTCTAGAGAGAAAAAAAACCCCATACATCTTAAACTAAAAATCTGTTGTTCTTTTTTTTCCAGAATTTGAGACAAGGAACAAGGTCAGAAGGCAGCTAGATTGTTTAGTTATCCATTTCTCTAGAAAGATGTACAACATTATCAGAAATGCATAGAATATCTAAAGTCTTAGGGAAAAAAGGTCACTATCACATTTCCAGATCAGTGATTTCAAATGCAAAAGCCTGTAAAGTCTGAGCATGCAGTGTGTCATGTTGTATGTAAGTATGGATTTGCATACAAAGGAGTTTACAAAAGGAGAATATAACTTCTTATTCAGTTTTCAAATTTTCTATCTCAATCCATTCCATCCTATAAATTACAAAACCTAATTAATAAAATTTTAATATCTTTAAGCTAAAAGGATAGTCACTTGCACTGAAAAACCTCGTACTTTTAATGTTTAAGCTAAAAATATTTCTGACTTATTTTGACAGATTCTTCTTGGAATCCAGAAGGAATTTCCTCTCTTTTCATATAATGATTAAGGCAAATACAATAAGAGTTATTAAAGTGGCAAATTATAGCAATCTTCAGTGTCAGCATAGGTTGGACATTTTCCAGTTAATTAATTATTTCCCATTTGTTAAAACATTTCCTTTTTTTTTACCTACTGTGTAATTAGTAAATGCAGTTTAGAACATAGTTTTTGAAAGTGTCAAACATCCACAGAAGCTCCATTCATATTCCTTGTCATTTCTTCTCATTGAAACAACACAGCTTTTCTTCAGACAGTTTAGGTTACACCCTCCCAACACATGCCTCTCCATCACTCCACAAGACAATTCAACCTGGGTTTATTTTTCATTGCTATAGATTTCACTGGAATTCTTGTCCTAAAACTGTGACACTGAATAAAGTTAACTACTCTGGCTCTCAAAATGTCCTATTGTATGTTTGGCAGGGGTGAAATATAAATGCTAGCTGAATTTTTCCTTATCTCATAACTTGAGACAGAAAATAGAAAGCACAACTTCATTCTTTCATTCAGTGTTCCCCAGTTGCACCTGCTTATTCAGTGTACAATTCACACCCAGCTGCTGTAGAAACACTTGAGCTAGTGCAGCAGTTTGGACTTTGAAGCAACACATACATGTACTGCATGACTTTACTAGCCCAGATTGGTGTAATTTAAGAAATCCTAAGCATCAGGATTTCATTTTTTCTTCTCTTCACACATTAATTTTGGAAAACTGCAAGACTATATTTCATATTAACCATGTTTTGACACATTAAGGTTCTTTCTCTCCAGTATAGTAATAGTTTAACAGGTATTCCTAGAAACTTCTCAAAAACATTTGATACATCATAGCTGAAAATAAGGCGCAAGTTCTAAATTGGTCGCAGTCACTTCAAACCAGTAAAAAAAAATCTCACATTGGCCCAGAGCTTAACAAAAAAATCATCTCCAGAAAAATTATTTTCAAAGACATGTGCCACTGGGCATTCCACGTAATTCTGAGCTTCATTCAACTAAGTAATGACTCACTGAAAATTACATGTTCATATTTGAGAAATTTTTGCCTACAAAAGAACTAAGCTCTTAAAGTGTATGACCTAGGAGAACTATTTTAATCCTAGAATTAATTTTTTTTCAGCACAGCTGCAAACTGAAACACAGATGTAAAATTAAAAAGGGCTTGTACTGCCTGTACTATGAACATTTTCATGGGAAAAATCAAATATTTATGACATGAGAACAAGGAATGGAGTTATCTGAAAAGGAAAATTTTCTTACCAATGTACTATCAGGCCTTATTTACTTCTTATTTTGAGCCAGACTTTGGCCAGCAATCAATGAGTAGAGAAAGACTTGTAAAGAGAAGTTACTAAATTCCATTCATGTCCTCAGTCAGTGACCTAACAAAGTCTTTCCAAAGCACTTGTTAATTTTATCCCGAGTTAAAACCAACAAGTGTCATGGGCATATCATAAAGTTTCACCAGTCATTAACTATCAGCTGAAACCCTCATTTCCCTAGTTCAAATTTAAGCCATCATACCACTGGCAGTTGAAAAAGATGACAAAATAACCCCTCCACAGAAGGACATTCATACATTTTCATTAATTTAAATCCTTCTATTCAAACCTCCTCAACTAAAGAGAACCCAGAATATTGGGGAAGGTGGAGTTCTAACTTCTTGTGCAAGGGAAGCTTAAACTCAGACATAATGGAGGTTGGAACTAGATGATCTTTAAGGTCCCTTCCAACCCTAACTATTCCATGATTCTATGATAACAGCACTCAAATTTACTTCATTTTTAATATCAAAAATCATCTTTCTTTGCCCTCAAGATTTACATGGACATATCTAATAAATGAACCACATTTGTAACAAATGGGGAAAAATCTCCAATTAAATAAACCAAACAATTGTGAGAGAATATGAGAACATACTTTTACTGAACATTACATTAATTTTTTCAAGAACTTGTGACATAAAAACATCAATAGAATCTGAAGCTATTGCTTCAGTTTGTTCATCTTTTCTTCGTTTTTTTAAAACATTAAGAAAAAAAAAACCACAGTAATTTCCCCAAGAAGAACAAGACACTTAGAGGACTTAAGAGATAGTTTCCATGTTTGTACTGACTCATTCACACATACCAATAATTTAGTCTGGTTTTCAGTATATTAAAATCAGTTTAAATAATCCACTATTTTCTTGAAAGCAAATACTCTTTTCTGCTCTATGTACATACACAGGACAAAAAAGACAGACAGTTGGGACATTTCTTTGTGCTAGTGAGGCAGGAATGGGCAGCTCTTCAATGCAGAAAATTAGGAAGTGCAATAGGCAAGCAATAAGGCAGGCCAGGGGAGACTGGAAATATTCATGGTGACATGTCAGGAAGCATTAGGCAGACAGCATTACAAGGAAGCAGAATTCAGTAGGTCACAATAGTATTTTTATTTATACAATATACCTATATATCCACAATACAGTAGTTTGTGGGTTAAGTATAACTATTTCAAATTCCAAAGGAAACGCACAATGGAGGAACTCAAATTAGAATTTGTAAGGGAGTGTTGATTAATGTCAGAAAGGAGGAAAAGGTGACTAAGAAATCTTAGAAACGGTGTGTGTAGTGGTAAGATGGCATATTTTGCAAGGGACTACTTCAAACTTTCCTGGAAGAAGACAACAGGGGAAGTGGGGACTGAATCAAAGATAACTGCTGGACCAAAGTCTTCACAGATATTCAACACCACTTTTAAAATCAGGAGAGTTGAGGGATAATTGCCCCTGGATCCTCCACTCACGCATGTTGGAAAAGACCTTTAAATCAACAGAATCCCTACATTAGGTAGTAAGTATCTAAAAGAGATAAAATTTTTCCTGTCTTTGTGACTTTTGTAATACTATTATCATCTTCTAGCCAGGAATCCAAGAAGGCTGACAATCACAAGTATTATTGGCATGTGCTTGTGATGTCTTACCAGGTGCAAATTGTAATGAACTGCTGTGAAGAAATCAAGGTACAGGAGGTTGAAGAACAGAGCGTTGTTCTATTAAGTTCTCTAAATCTTCTTTTCTTTCCCCTGATGCTGCATCCATCTCATAGAATCATGGAATCATGGAATAGTTTGGATTGGAATGAACTTAAAGGTCATCTAGTTCCAGTCCCTTGGCCATGGGCAGGGACACCTCCCACTAGATGAGGCTGCCTAAGGCCCATCCAACCTGGCCTTGAACACCTCTAGAGATGGGGCAGTCACAACTTCCCTGGGCAACCTGTGCCAGTGCTTCACCACCCTCATTATGAAGAATATCTTCCTCTCCAGTTTATACCAATTACCCCTAGTCCTATCAGTACAAGACTTTGTAAACAGTCACTCCCCAGCTTTTTTTTTGCTAGAGGTATTAAATGTCCTAACAGATCTTTGGAGGAAGAGAATAATTTATTATGTGAGGACCTGGAAGGATTCCCCATATTATTACTGATAATAGTTGGAAAGATTTTACTAGAAGGTCTGTGCAGAGGAATCCCATCATTTGGCAATGTTAGCTCTCCTATAAAGCACAGATAAGTTTAGATCATATTTGTAAAGGACATCTGTAAAAACTTCCCTCAGCAAGGCTTATTCATGTCTAGATTGAAAGTTTGCATTTTCACACAGTTACCAGTGCACAGAAGTAAGTTTAAGTAGCCTTTGAAAACCACAGGAACTCTTCAAATTAGTGAAAACAAAAAGCTAAAAGTGAATGACAAGAAGATGCATACGAAAGAAATTGTCAAAAGAGATTAAAGTCATAGATAATTTCTAATAAAAATAAATTAGTGCACTATTACCCTTAGTAGTTCTACTGTGCCTTACAGTTTAAAAGTGTCAGTGCTTACACAGAGGAGAGAAGTGTGGGCAAAGAGATTAGAAGAAACTGGGTAAAAAATGAGGTATGTGTAATTGCACCTTCTCACCTACTTCTTTTTGAAAGCACTCCACCTCACAGAAGATAAAATTTAGCAGTGAGTCATCTTATATAATTTTGTTCCAGAATAACTAGCTTTTTAAAAGAGGCAGTAGTGGTTTTGATATCAGGAGCCCAAAAGTGCTTTATGGCAAATATGCAGTTTTAGTAGCTATTAATAGCTAGCATTGCAAACTATTAAAGATTAAACTCATTGTGAACACCAAAAGTTGAATAGATTAGAGGTGTGACTGGAAAATGACCTACTGTCACTCAGGCAGACTACTAAATAGCTTCCACAGCTAAACTCTGGGCATTCTTTTAATTTTATATTCAACAGTTATTATGGGAACATATATAGCTTGTTATTCATCTGCTAGATCAAAGACTGATGATCTACTAAGACACAGTTGAGATAGTGGATTATTACTAACATTCAGCAAATTTTGTTCTACTCAGTAAAATTATGGACAAGAAGTCGCATTAAAAACAAGAAGGGAGTCAGACCTTAAGAATCATTTCTGACAAAAAAAAAATAAAAAGGGGAAATAACATTAGATTAAAGGTGCCTAAAATGTATATAAATAAAAATGTTACTGTTTAAAGATGAAAAATTATCTTATAGAGAATGACCAGTATAGTTCCTTAAGCCATTGTAATGTATGGTTAACTGTATTTATGACTGCTGTCATAACGTGATCCATTTTATTCATACCAAGAAACAAACACAAAACTTGGATGATAGCAGCAGACTTACGATCAAACAAGGAGAAAGTATGAGAGATCTGCAATCATCCACCTTCAAATATTATTTATTCTAGTTGCAAATTAATAACTTCATAGTGCTATTTGACTATAAATCTTATTTTTATGATTATTTTACATATTTTGTGGCATATAAAAAGGGAGGTATTTGGTTATGATCTTTATTTTAGGATTATGGAGCCAAGGAATGGAAGAAATTCAGTTTGCAGGATCTCATGCTTTTTCAACCCTTAAAGAACTATTCTGTTCAGCTAAAAAAAAATTAAAAATCACTATCTTAAAAAAGCTGTTTGCATTGGCTAGCTAAGTACATTGGCAGAATGCTTCAGAACAGAAAAGAGGAGTTTTAAACAGGGACCTTTAAATCCCACTGATGTAGGTGACAGCTGCAATCCATGACTTTTTTATTTTTTCGTAATAACATGCAATAATATTGAATAAATAAATTATCAGTTATAACATGAATTGCTATGCCCACTATGGTTCATTTTGTCTACCATGTCAAGTATATGCCCTCATCTTGAAATAATGAAGAAACTCTTGAAATTAACATGTGCATGATACAGTTATTATATTTATGTTACCTTTACTTGAATATTAGTATCCTCACTTTACAAGAGAACTGGTACATATGTTTCCAAACAGGAAATCTGGGCCAAATGATTTCTGAATGATGACAGGATAGTTTTTGCTGAATAATACTTAATATCACATCCTAAGTGACTGCTGATGACCAGTTTTCCTTTTCCAGGATGGACATTTTAAGTGATTAGATGGAGTTCATTCAATGTCCCTTCCTTTACCTTTTTTTATTCATGATCTAATAATTAACAATAACATATTGCAAATCCCAAGCTACCAAATTCCCCACATGATTTTATGAAAACTTGTGAAGCTCCTTTTACAGAATGTTGATATATTACAGGAAACAGAAAGCACTGAAGTGAGATGTAGTCAAGAATAAAAATATCAGGACACTTAAATGAAAAGCAGTAGCTCATCCAAGGATGGTATAACACAAAATGAGCAGTCAGAGCTGGTTAAGTCTGGGAATTGTATATTATGCCTAGAATATTCATCAAGACTCAGATATCTGCCACATTGAAAACAGGGCTTTGATGGAAACCTGTATCAATTGTTTCAATTCCTCTCCTCTCACAGGCAGAATCCCCACCACTTTGAGGAGTTCTCTGACAGACCTCCTTGGAAGCGAACTAGGGACTGCACCAATCACACCTTGAAAATAGCCACCTATTCCTCTTTAATCGAACATAGACTCTCACAATGAGCTTCCCAGTTAAACAGAAAACTATCTTGATTTCACAAAGCAGTACCACAATCTGGAAAGCTTATTTTATAACAGAAATACTTGGTGCTAATGTTTAAAAAACTATTGTTGTTAGTAATTATTTCATAAAGGAAGTTTAGGAGAGTTTTATTTCCAGCCACACAGAAATTATTCTACAGTTTCTGGGAACATAAATCTGAAACAAGTTCATAAATTTGCAGTTCAGTGGAAGCAACTGTCAAGATTGTCATTTACATCAATGAAAAATAATTATTATGCACAAGTAATAGTGTACAGTTTGCTCATTGGCAACATTAGAAATTCAAGGTTTAAGCACAGAAACATCATTATGAAAGACCCAACAAAGTCTATCACAGATGCTAATTGTTTACTGATGCTAAATGTAGGTAAGCAATTTAAACTTTATATATGATAGTATCATATGCCCACCTAACTGGCAAAATCTTGTGTATCTTATAGCTGCATATACTGTTTTTACATAATGCTTGATTACTGTAATAGAACAGCATTCAAAGATGCCTTTAGAAGGACACTTTAATAAAACTTCTTGAATAGGTTACTAAAAGATTAATGCTTATATCTAAACCAGTAGTCTTAAATAGTATTACTTCAATTACAGAATCACAGAATCACCAGGTTGGAAGAGGTCCATCAGATCATCGAGTCCAACCATTCCCATCAAACACTAAACCATGTCCCTCAGTACCTCATCCACTCGTTCCTTAAACACCCCCAGGGAAAGGGAATCAACCACCTCCCTGGGCAGCATATTCCAATGCCTAATGACCCTTTCTGTAAAAAACTTCCTCCTAATCTCTAGCCTAAATCTCCCCTGGCAGAGTTTGAGGCCATTCCCCCTCATCCTGTCCCCTGTCACTTGGGAGAAGAGGCCA
>WAAB01019283.1:462-27100 GCA_013389865.1 Piaya cayana | reverse complement strand
ACTCTCTGGGCCCGGCCATCCAACCAGTTTTCCACCCAGGAGAGTGCGTGCTTGTCCAGGCCGGAGGCTGACAGTTTCTGTAGCAGAATGCTGTGAGAAACTGTGTCAAAGGCTTTGCTGAAGTCAAGGAAGACCACATCCACAGCCTTTCCCTCATCCAGCAGCCGAGTCACTGTGTTAATTAACATATCACTATTTCATACTTCTGCTGTAATATGCGCTATATACTTTGGGCACCAATTGTACTGTTTAATATCTGATTTTGTTTATGATCAACTGCATTGCAATTAGATTTACTTTGAATGGCACAGTAGTACTTAGAAGACTTATTATAGCAGGTTAATCTCTAGAGTAGCTAATAACGGCTTTATTGAAAATCATTGCTTCAGTAATCACAAGATTGTGAGTTTAGTTAATGTTTATCAAATAGATTTTATCAGAAAAAAGTTTCTAAAGACTGGAATGCTTTTCTTCTATTTGAAAGGTATAGGAGTACCCATACAGAAGGTAGAAAATCTGTATTCATTTTTCCCTTGTTTTTGAGTATGTGAACACATGGTCTACACCTCTCATGAGTATGATAGTCATACCGGATGCTCTGGAGCTGATGTGGATGCTCTCAATCTCCTCTTTACCATGTTACATCCTGTAAAAATGATTAAATATTCCCTTAAGCAAAGGCTATAACCCATTTCTATCCATTTTCATTTACCATCAACCAGACTATAGGATCTTTCTCCCATTTGTTTTTACTAAATCATTTAATTCATGTGAGAGGAAAGAACAAGATAAAGGCATGACAGAATTCATTATTGCTTTGCTGCTGAGTTCACAGACACCTGAGAAAAATGACCATGTAAATAAAACAGGATTCATCCTATGAAAACTATATTTGAATTCACAGTTCTACCTTTAGTTATTCAAAGTAATTTTCAAATACTGAAGTACTTAGAAGTCCAAGACATTCATTACTGGCCCTGCGAATTACTTAGTAATCTCATTCTACCTTAAAATCTGTTAATAGTTTGTAATTATTTATAGAAAATGGGAAAAAGATAATTTTTTTTTTCTGTTTAATTTTTATGAAAAGAGTATTCAGTTCTCAGACAGTATGGGCTGATGCAGTGCCCTTACTACTGTCTCTCCAGCCAGAATGATAAACATTATCTCAGAGTTCACTCTTCCAAACAGTGAGTGTATGTGTTACATACAGTCAGACGACAGCATGTCCTACACAGACCACACAGGGAGAGAGGATATATCTGCTGATGAGCAGCTTACTGGTCTCAACAGACAAATCAGCACAAACTTGAAGGAGGAGGTTCATATCATCTCGAGTGATGTGTAAAATCTTACCAGAATAATAGCTCTCTTAGGGTCATCATTTCCTCCCACTGAGTATAAAGGTAGTTTATATGATCAGTTTATTGTGGACATTTTGAATAAGAAATTTTATCTCATTCTTGGACCTTAATTTTTTCTAGACTAACATCTCGGATATATGTTAGAGTACTAGTTTAACTACACTAAGTCACTCTGCATTGAACAGATACTTCCTTTCATTTTGGTGGCCATTCACCTTTCAGAAAGGTAATGAAAAAATCCATATTCTTCTATATGACAAAATTATATCTAGTGAATCTATTGGGAAAAAATAAAAGGAAAAAGCCCTCACAATACAGACATTCTGAAATCACAAGTAAAGCTTGCATATACCAGAGATAGACATTCTTGCCAGTGATTTACAAGGATGTAAGGCCGATTTACTCACTTGTCAGTACTTTAACAAGACACTGATGAACCCATTCCAGAACTTTGGGATAGGTGATACCATGAAAAAATGTTAATTTCAAGGATCTGTCATGATCCTGACCCGATGGAAACAAGTACTGATGATGAACTTCAGACATTAGCTCATTTGTCATCAGTATAAAACTCAAAGCAGTTACTGAGTTAGTTTTCATACAGCCACATTAGAAGAGCGGAACTGTTATTAGAGGAGTTCCTATCCTCTTTCTTGATCAACTTGCATTAGACAGGGAAGAAGCGACATTAAATGTCATTACCTTTTTACTTGAAGAGTCACTACAAGGAAAGGTGGTTATTTAGGCTGCTAGGAGAAAACAAGACTCCAACCAAATCCCTAGTTAAAAGAAGTGATTGGTTGAACATGAAAGTCTCACATAGCGTTAGTTGCAGCAAAGCCTAGCCAAACCTTATTGCCTGCAAGCTACATTCTGTGGAGAATAGACAGAATTTAGCAGTGTAGATCACTCAGTTAGTGATATGTCACAACAAGCCTGTTCAAAGATATACCTTTTAATATATGCATTTACATGGACAAAGACAGGAAGTTTATAAATTTTGTGATAACTCTCAACTCCTTTCACATACATATTTTATAATTTTTTTCTTTATGATCTACTGCAACACAACCTTTTTATTCTCACAGTGGTGCAGTTGAGTGTTTTCCTTATTTGTAGAGACTTCTGTTCTTTTAGATAACCAACAGGTTTAGCTGAAACTATAATTAACATCAGTTAATTACAGTGAGCTGTTGCCTAGATATCCATTGAAAAATAGGACATACTGGCGAAGATGAGAAAATTTTATATATATGTGTGTGTGTGTATGAGAAAGAACTTGAATTTCAAGGTGTTTTTCATGTGTGTAACAGTTTTTCTGCTGTAGAAATATAAGAAGAACATGAATTACTAGGCCTGCTGTTATTTTGTTTCATTGCTAAAAGGAAGTTTCTTGAACAAAAAATCACTTAACCTATACCAGCATGTGGCTACAGCTAGAACACAGTAGTTTAAACTCACAGAGCATTACCTACTAATACAGAAAGTAAGTTCCTATTCAGTGCTGCAACCAGCCGAGTACACAGGAATATTTTAGGTAGGAAACTTTTTTTTGCCAGCCTAAAATCTTAGTGAATTATCTGGATCAACATAAAATGTTATGACGTTTGGTAAAGCAAAAAAAAAAAGATGTATGATTAAATGAGAGATGCATATCTGCCACAGGTTTGCTCTCAGATAAAGGAGAGAAAATAATGAGAACTGCATCACCTTGCATACTGTACTAAGTAAATGCTTGATTTAGACATTCAGGACACCTAAGTCTAGTTTCTTTCCTGTCTATATGCCCTGGACAAACGCTGTACTATTCCTGTCCCTAGTAGTAAGATGTAATAATATCTAACAGCTGAAATGCATTCCTTTTCAGTTATTCAGATTTAAAGACAATTTTTCAAATAGAAGATTGTTTAATATGGTAGATTTATACTACACTGTACAACAAGAGACTCAGTTTCTAGGTTGAGTCAAGTTTTAGGTTAGTTAGATTATGAACAACCAAAATAAAACTAATGAATTTAGAATGGCTGAATATATCCCCAAAATTATGTGTTTAAGTAGACAAAAGTGACAGTAGATGACCATTCTGCAATCATGATTGTATAGGATTTAGGATTTTACTACCTTTAAATTCTTGGAAATGTCATTAATGCCAGTAACACATTATGAATCAGGTATTATTTTGATATTGACTATTATAACAATAATTCGTTTCTGAAGGTGGCTATCTCCTCATAGTGAAATTACTTCCAGAACATTAATTTTCCCAGTGAGATCATCTTTTTCTACTCACTCAGACTCCATGCAGTAAAAATGGCTTTACTTCTTTCATACTATATTATTCTGACTGAAGGGGTGTGAGTTACCCAACAGCACTCTACACTCCTGCAGCCTCACTATTTCTTGGAAGATTTAGTGAGATTCTGCATTTACATAACATTGCCCTTCTCTCTTCCCCAACTAGGAAATAACAGACTTAGCCACAGAAATGATGACTTTACAGCCAATACGTTTCAAAGGTTAATGCATTAATAACATTGCATCATGGCAACACAGCTACTCTTTTCTGAATATAGCCTGCCTTTATAAGATCTTATCCCTGAATCAGGGTTAAAGTATAATTCTACCTTCTGGTGATTAATGCTATTTATTAATCTTTTACATCAAAATCAATTGTTCAAATGTGGCTAGAAGTTAAGGAAAGGAAAAATCAGCTGTCTTATAATAATGAACTTGTTTTATAACATGAGACACTCCCCCTAAAAAAACCCCAGGTTTGTACTATGCAGCACTGAACAGTACAAGACTGAATAATTCTACAGCACAAGAGTGCTTCATAATGAGCTATGCTTACACCTGGAGCAGTCCTAACATAGGGACTTCACAAAGGGCTAGAGACCTAGCATCCTGTTTTTCTGAAGAACCCACAGATGCAAGAAGTTCACCTCAAGGCTCTCATTTTGACCTTGAACGTTCTGTCCAGTTTTGCTCAAGGGGTGCAAGTATGTCAAAAGCCCTATCAGCTGTAGCCTGTGTAAAAGGTTTCTCCAGAGTTATAAATCCCAACAGCTGCATGAATCCATTGGTGACAAACTGAGGCCATCCTTTAATGAATTTCATTTTACATGGTATTTTACCCCAACTTTGTAAGAGATATTAATGCTCCTTTTTCCATATGAGGAGCTCTTAGTGAACTCTCATCTGAAGAATCCATTTCCTACCATTTTTATAAAAAATACTTGTAAGAATTCACATTAACTCACATTTCTTAACATGTAAATGCATTACTTTTTCTTTTTTATAAATCATGAGTTAGATGTTCAGTGCATGTTAATTCTGAGGGGTTATTTGTTTATATGCTTGTTTAATGTCCATGGATAACTATTTTAGAACAAGAACAACCTGATTTAGAAATTTATTAAATTAAGTTTCTGATTTTAAAAGGAGGCTAGAGATAAAACTGTGAAAAAAAGACAAATAATTTTAGAACTGTTAGAACTGCAAATTTCCTAGAAGTGCTATAAGATAAATAAAACTGCTAATTCTTCACTAGGTGTTAAATACTGTAAATCATTAAGATATTTTTCCATAATAGAAATATGAAATTCAAAATGGTATTTTCAGATGGCTGAAGATTTTCAATAGTGTTTAATATTATTCCATGAAACAGAGAAGTGACAAAAAGGAATTAATTTTCCAACTACAGAGGTTTATGAAATAATTTATTTGAAAAAAAATAACTTTCTTGATATTTTTACAATTTTCTCCAGAAGTCTTCCATGATGACTTCCTTTCTAAATCACTTCTGTGCCTGTAATTATTTCTAAGACCTCTTAGTGAAGCATTTGCTCAATGATCATTTGTAAAGCAGACAATTTAAGGAATATGCTGCTATGCAGACTGAGAAAAGCTTGACCTGAAAACTAATAAAGAATTCAGGCATCTAATCTAAATTTCAGAGTATATATGATTTCAAACCATATTTCTTGAGTGATTAAAGCTAAATGAATTTTTTTATGTATTAGTTTGATAATGCAGTGTTAAACCACAACAAAATCCTGCATGGGCTTTGTGATTCAATCTATATCTAGGTTGTATCAATGCAACTTGGTTTAATTCCAGTGGAAATCAATATTGTAAATCTTTCTTAAACATCCACAGGGACTGCTGTTCTTTAACAATATTATTTTAAAATGCCTTCAAGTCAACCTAACATGGCTCCCAGATAAAGTCAAGGTGAAGTAAAGGTGCTTGAACCTCAGAGTAACTCACAGGATTTCATAGCTATGAGACAAAATTCGAGTCAGAATCAAGATTTGTGGCCACAGGCAATTAAAAAACAATTAATGTTGTAAAAACATCATCTGATACCTGTGTCCTCTGCTTTCCTAACAGGATGGTTTAGCATGTGGCTTAGAGCAGACATAGCAAGGAAGCTTGTGCAAGGAAAAGAAACACCCCTAGCTCTCATAGCACTGAAGTACCTGAATCTGTCTTCTGCAGTTCCTTCTCTTCTGCATCAAAGGAAGGGGAGAAGCCTTCAAAAGCATTCAAAACCACATTCATTGATGCATTGGAAAGCTGTAAAAATAATTTACCTGTTCAGAAACATAACCAAGAAAATCCCTACAGGTTCCTTTCAAGAAGGTCAGAGGGAACAAGTCATATGCAGTTGTGTGAGTGACCTTTATTAATGACCTTAAAGATCATTAACCATGGACAGGGACACCTTCAGGTTGTTCAAAGTCTCATCTAGCTGGGCCTTGAACATCTTCAGGGGTGGCCTGTTCCAGTGTCTGACCATTCTTACAGTAAATAACTTCTTCCTAATAACTAATCTATATCTACCCTCTTTCAGCTTAAACACATTACCCTTCATTCAATCACTCCCTGACAAAGAATGTTGCCTCATCTTTCCTGTAGGCTCTCTTTAAGTACTGGAAGGCTGCTATAAGGTCTCCCCCGGAGCCTTCTCTTCTCTAGGCTAAATAAGCCCAACTCACTAAGTCTGCCCTTATACGGGAGGTGCTCCAGCCCTCTGATCATCTTCATGGTCCTCGTCTGGACTTGCTCAAAAAGTGAGTCCATCTTAAGTCTAAGATATTTCTAGACATGGCATATTCTATTGAAATGTCAAGAATAAATACTAGCAACTAAACAGCTGGAATTCTTGGTGAGAGAGTAATGCAATGTTCAGTGCAGTTAAGCCACAAAGAATGCTGACTACTAAATTGTAGCATGACTCTTGTCTGTTCTTAGAGCTCAGTGGGAAATCTAGAGGCAACTTCTACCTCTGTGAATATGCATCATTTAGAGCTTTTATTTAGCAGCGTTGCTCACAGAGTACTGCTGAATCCTTAATGGAGCCTTTATCATCTAACTAACAGATTTTCCAGTGCTAAGAAGGTTTGAGAAACATTGCAGCAACTCACCTACACACACGCACACTGCATCATCCCGCCTCTTCAAGGGTCCTGGATAGTTTGCCTTTTGTCAAGGATCTTTGCTTATATTTGCATTTTGATCTCACCCACTGATGATCAGCTGAGTGGTATAGAGGCACCATTTCTTGATGAGTGAATCTCATCCTTAATCTCTAAATAGTTCCTGGACATCACTGGGTTTGGATTCCTATAGCCCCACTAATGTGATTTAAACTGCTCCAAAACCTCTAGCTTTGCTAGTTCACAGTTTTGGGATTATTTATAAAGTAGTTACTATTTAAAAAACCTGATTCTTTCATTCTGCTTTTTTGATAACTCTGCACAGACTTATTTGAAAGCTTGACTCTATACTACTTTTTCTGATGAGGTAGTTTTAAATTTCAGTCACTCTACACTTTATACCTAACATTTGTTGTACAATAGCTCATCCACTGATACTCTGTGATTACAGACAGATAATATCTACATCTCCTTGCCACAAGTTCCAACATAGAACTTTACAAAGGTAAATAGAGGTTAGTTACCTGAAGATTAGTTGAATAATCCCACTGTAAGGAAAGGTAATGAAAAAAGCTCAATATCATGTTACAAAACAGTCTTCTAATGGTGGGCAATATACAATACTAATGTAAACGTTAGTTAGATACCTGGGATTTTTTTTCTAGCTTTCATATAGGAAACCTTCAACTAAAGAACACATTACCTTACATAAACTAATAGCTCCTATTGTTCTACTTCAGACTATTTTCAGTGTACCTCAGTATATGCTGCACCTAATTTTCCAATAAAAGGGTTCACCATAGCTTATATTATGTTTGCAACTAATTATTAGTTTCTGGAGTGACATAATATTGGTATCAAAGTACATATAAATAGTATGGTTTCCCTCAGGAAATTAAAATTACATTCTACACTGAAATGGGACATGGAAGTTTAAATTTCTAAGAAAATTTGGGGGGATATGCTTTTTTAGTTTTGTTCGTCTTTTTACTGTTTTTTAAACAATCTTATTACATGAGGCAAATGAAATCGATAAGGCANGACTCTATACTACTTTTTCTGATGAGGTAGTTTTAAATTTCAGTCACTCTACACTTTATACCTAACATTTGTTGTACAATAGCTCATCCACTGATACTCTGTGATTACAGACAGATAATATCTACATCTCCTTGCCACAAGTTCCAACATAGAACTTTACAAAGGTAAATAGAGGTTAGTTACCTGAAGATTAGTTGAATAATCCCACTGTAAGGAAAGGTAATGAAAAAAGCTCAATATCATGTTACAAAACAGTCTTCTAATGGTGGGCAATATACAATACTAATGTAAACGTTAGTTAGATACCTGGGATTTTTTTTCTAGCTTTCATATAGGAAACCTTCAACTAAAGAACACATTACCTTACATAAACTAATAGCTCCTATTGTTCTACTTCAGACTATTTTCAGTGTACCTCAGTATATGCTGCACCTAATTTTCCAATAAAAGGGTTCACCATAGCTTATATTATGTTTGCAACTAATTATTAGTTTCTGGAGTGACATAATATTGGTATCAAAGTACATATAAATAGTATGGTTTCCCTCAGGAAATTAAAATTACATTCTACACTGAAATGGGACATGGAAGTTTAAATTTCTAAGAAAATTTGGGGGGATATGCTTTTTTAGTTTTGTTCGTCTTTTTACTGTTTTTTAAACAATCTTATTACATGAGGCAAATGAAATCGATAAGGCATGTCCTTCTGAATGTGATGTAACATTTATATTTCCATTTTAGAATTTAGCTAGCTGAAGAACTGTGTCCTTCTGAATGTGATGTAACATTTATATTGCCATTTTAGAATTTAGCTAACTGAAGAACTGTGTCCATCTGAGATATTTTCATCCAATAGCATTATATCTCTTTAATGCAAAAAAAAAAAAAAGCCTGAATAGAATATGTTTTGCCTTGCCACAAAAGCTCTTTAGAATTGTAGAAGATGATTCCTGGCCCAGATGGACATCTTTTGATTGTTATAATGAGAGGCTACATGCAAGAGTCTTTTTTTAAACAGACCACTCATGCTATTCTCTAAATCCTTTATCTGAACACTGGGAAAAATGATTTTGTGAAAGATACCCACACATGGTTTGGATTTAGAAAAGCTGTTGCATATTTGACATATAAAGACCATTAATAAAGAATATACCAGAAGTTACCTTTGTGTACACGTATTAAAAAAAATTAGATGTACCTCTACACAAAAAATCTGAACATATAAATGATGGGAAAGGAGATTTTAAAGCAAATGGTTTGTTTGGGGGTTTTTTTCCTATGTCAGTGAGAGGCTGAGCAGTACACTTTCAAATATTTGATGGTTTGGTTTGGTTTCTTGCATGGAATTTTATGAGTACTTTAATTAAGAAATTTGTAGCATATTCTGTAATTAATATTCTCTAGTTAGGCTCAACTGCAGCAAATCATATGCTAATTGACTGGATGTAGCCTTTACATACAGGAGATTTGGATTAATGCGTCTCAATTATTACGTCTTTTTTGAGGATGTAAAAGCAGTCAGCTGTAATTTATACCTTCCCAACTGAGTTCTAGCTCTAGCTGAGTTCCAGTTCAAAATAAAGTAAATATCTGGACTTACCTAATTTAAAAAAAGGCTGTAGATAGCTCAAACTAGTCCATTAGATTTTGCCCTACATGAATGACAGATAGCTTTGGGAAATGCAAATACAGTAGTACTCACATCAGTATAGTTACCCTATTGTTCCATTTTGTACTAAGCCTCTTCTGAGTAACTTCATTTTCTGAAAGTCATTAAGGTATTTTTCAGACAGTGTCTCCCTCTAGAAGTGATATTGCCTTATTTCTGTGTAAACTAAGGCTATCTCAGAGTTTGTGGAGAAGGAGAAAACACCTAAAGGGAGGGGTGGACAGGACAGGTGACCCAAACCTGACCAATGAAATTGCATGTAACATTCAGTATAAAAGCTGAGGAATCAAAAGGGTCAAGCCCTCTTCTTCGATGGTCTGTGTCAGGGAGAATCTCATCTGACTGTTAAGCTGCCTGCCTTTGAACCTGATTTGCACTTTCCTGAATCTGTCCGGTTCCTGAGTCCAACTCCCACCTACTGCTGAATTCAGTCCATGACTTTCCTAGTACCTGCCCTTCTGTGTCAATGGTGATATATAGTCATTGGGGAAGTACGAATTGGTTTTGTACACTTGTATATATTTTATTATTTTTCTTATTAATATTATGTCTTTCCTTTTTATTATTATTGCTTCATTAAAGAAGTTTTAGGTCTAGTTTCCATCTCACAAGTCTCACTTTCTCTCATTTCAACTTCCCCTTCTGAGGGGCATTGTTCTGTAGCTACCCAGTTTAGTTGTTGACCTGGCCATAGGCAGAGGAGGCTAAACCAAGACATCTATATACTCCTATCCTCAGTATATGGATGAGTGAGTTAGCTAAACTATGATTATTTGGCTGATAACTGGTTTGTTGCTGAACCAAAGGAAAAGAAAAAACAAATCAAAGATGCTTAATGTTTTTCTGAAACACTGTAAAATCTGTTGTCAAATATTTTCAGTGGGATTACTGCTTATATAGCTAATATTGAACATTTTTGCATGAGGAGATATTTGCAAGATACTGTAATTTGGATTTTTTGCTCATTACAATGATTACAAAACAGCTGGGATAGCAAATTACATTTCTTCTCTTCTGCACATTCCTAGGACCATAACCATGTGCTCCCACCTGAACCCCCAAGAATCTACCAGCTACATTACACAGACACCTGATAGTCCTAACACAAGTTAAGTACTCAAAAAATTGAGTTTCCACAATAGAAAATGAGAGTACCTACAGATATTTGATCTTTTTTCACTGCTATGACCCCACATCACTAACAGAAGTAGCTAAGACAGCATGGAGTAAATACCCCCAGTCAAAACCTCTGTGCAATAAATAACACAGGAGGCAATCTGCAGGACAGCAAGAAAAGTGTTAGTAGAAAAACACACGAGACAAGGCAAAATTCTTTCTACTCTTGCTATATAGTAAAGGTAGAGAAAAGTGGTCATTAAATAAAGGTGTCAGAAACTGGCACCTGAAATGGCCAATTCTAGTAATAATTTTCAAATGTAGCAGTATCTAAACCAAACTCTTTGACTACTATGAAAATGTTAGTGATGGGAAGCTTAGTAGTTGCAACTGTATTTTCAGTGATAGAACCCCCTTCCCATCCCAGTCTGGGTAAGAGTATAGTTTTGCATTATGCCATATTTCATTTCCTTACTGCTCATAAAAAAATTAAGTACAAACTTGTCAATTTTCTGAGTATAATATGACCTAAATAACATTATATTTTTCTTTCTTACAGTCTCATTTTCAGTGTTACATTACCATTAATACAGTAACTGTATGCTTCAGACATCAAAATTCCTCTCCAACTTTTCATCAAAATAAAATTGCATATTATTTTGCTATTCATTGGTCTTTTGATTGACACAGGTTGTTGGCTTTCACATAGTAAGACTTGAGCACATGCCAAATGCATATCATACATTCACTGACTTGGCAGGAACACCGTTGAATTTCTTGAAGCCCAGGCCAATTTTGGGAGCTGATAATCCAATCTTGAACCTCAGTGCCTAAATTTCCTTTTAGCATCTGTTATTCAGCAATAAATTCACTGGAGTGTGAACAACAGGTTCATATTGCATTAACGTTCTCAAAAGCTCTGCTTGGGAATTTGCATGCAATGCATAGCTGAGTCCATGGTTGGAGCTGGCTGGACTCAGTTTCATCCTTCGCTACAGACGAGTTGAAAAACACATTCAATTACATCAGCTGTTCCTTTTATACAGATACAAAGATGACTTGAATTTCAGCTGTCCTTTAGAATAGGTCTGGCAAAAACTCCTAATTTTTTTTTTTTAAATGTTGTGTTTCTCACCTTTCTCTTACTTGAAAAATGTCAATTGCCACACACACACAAAAAAGATATTTAGACCAGCAGCCCTGAAATTCTGCTTCACTGAGCCAGTAAAGACAATCTGAATTTGTATTACAGAAACAATGTGCAAAATATCCTGTTTTATATCTGAGTTTGATCACAAAGGTATAAGTATCTTTGACAACTATTGTGATTGCTTTGTACCTATTCATTTGAAGCATTAAAAATGTGCAAACCCAATGTGTCTTTGTCTCCTAATAATACAATCTGGCAAGCTAGATTTCCTCATAACTGATTAATTTACTCTCAATTACTAACTTGCTAAATTTTGGATTGAGCTTAGCAGTCATGTGTCCATCCTTGTCTGACTGGTCATTATCCTTGGCTTCTGACTCACCTTGTTCTCTGGAGCAGGTTGCCCTTGTTACACCTTGATAGTAGGGTGCAGTGTCCTCAGCTGCCTACCTGACTCATGAGGGTTGAGTCTGTACTTGATTTCATCCTTGAGGAATCACTTTTCAGATCTGTGCTGTTTGTTCATCTTAGCCTAAGCAAGTACTGCAGAAAGTTTAGTTTAGGACAGGTGAAAATTCAAGAGAATGTTATTCAAATTGCATGTTCTCTCTGGTTCTCTTCCAGGAACAAACTTATTAATTCCTTTCCAAAGAAGGTCAATTGCATAAGAAATGTTAATTGCTGTTAGGTATCCTTTCTATTATCTCTTCAGTAAGATATGTATACCACAAAAAGATGCTCAGTTTGTGAGAAGTGACAAGAGACTTGGCACATACTGATACTTACAAATGCCATTCAATGCCTCTCCCAAATGGATAATGTCACTGGTGTGGTTATACTGCAGCCAAATATCCTTTTTTTTCCCTATGAAATATCTCCTATGACTTTGTTAAATCAAACAGACAATAGCTTTGTAGAAATTTCAGCTTGAGAACCTTAGAAGAACCTATAAATGTGCAGAAGTTCTTTCTCATAAACTGTCCAAAGCAGTGAGGAAAACACCAACTGCATGAGTGTCTGATGCAGAATGGCAACAGGTAATTTAGGTGTAATTTTTGGTCACCATTCTTAATGTTTTTACATCCCCTGAAATCTAACATAGGGGAAAAAATTTTGGTTGTTTCCAAGAAATAAGGTGACATAGAATAAATCAGAGAAGGGAAAGAAAAGAAGCGGGAAAAAGAAACCAAACAGAAAAATAATCAAGACCCCAATGAAATCCAGTGCAGGTTGTCTCAAGACATGATCCATGGAGAGGAGCATGCCCACATATTCCTCTTGGCAGAACAGAACAGTATGCTAGGAGCTCAACTGAAGGCCTGGAGGAGAGAGGGGTTGGGGCACAGCACACGCTCTCTGACTCTTCTCTGCTGCTACCAAACTACACAAAGCCCCAGGCACACACAGCCTTGCATTAAGATGATGTTTAAGACATGCAGACAGAAGCTGATCTTTACACTGAGAAGTAAAACCTTTTGAATATTTTTGTTTCAGCCACATTTTTTTGTTGTGGGTCTCTCACACCCCCTCTTTCAGTCTGAGCCATGGGAAAACTGGAAGAGGAACAGGAAACTCATGGGTTGAGATAAAGATGGTTTTAATAGAACATAATGATAATAATAGACCTTATTAAAATACTATCACTCACTCCCTGGTGATTAGCCTGTGGTGAGCAGTGGTTTTGGTGAGCACAGTGATAGCAGCAAGTGCAGGGATCACAGTGAATGCAGTGATAGTAGCAAATGCAGAGATCACAGCCCACATAGTGACAGCAGAACAAACTTGGCAGTCTTTGGTTTATGGTTAGACTTGATCTTTAAGGTCTTTTCCAATATAAATGGTTCTGTCATTCTCTGATTCTGTTTGCCTCAGTAGTGCAAGTTTTTAAATTGTGCCAAGTTAACAAGACCCTGTTAACAGATAAAAACAAATTTTGAAACAGTAAGTTTACTTTTATTTTCATGCTATGGTGGTGTTTTCCTCCTCTGTTAGCCACACATCAGTTGAGGAGAGCTAAAATTTATTCCTGCATATAACTGATAGATCTTGCAATTCAGACACAAGGTTACACAAGATCCTAAATTAACAACTATGAGCATCATATTTAAAGTTATTTTAAAAGTCTTCAGAAACACTTTGTGTTGGTTTTATCTATAACTGAGAAACATTTTACAAAAGCTATGGTGTAGGCTGACTCTAAAAGCTGTTGACTTCGGTATTAAATGTTATCAAAACTGTGTTCCTGGTTGAAGAATGTGAAGCATGCTATACACTAATGATCTGCCTTTACCAGGAAAAGCTAACCTGTGTGAGCCAGAAAAGCTATTATCTGAACAGTTAAGTTGTGCTTGCAAAACAATTAATAGGAGATCAAAATTTGTCAAAGGCAATGCTTAGATTCCTCTTTTTCAGCTATCAATTCATGCCTGTTTCTGCTTGAGCACAGCCTATCTGATGTAACAAAACTATTTTGCCTGACTGATTTCTAAGAAATCTCCAAGCTATACTAGTAGATTTCTATAGTCACTTACAGTTTAGTAAAGCACTTAAGTCTGTAACATAATTAACACAAAATCAGAAAGTTTTTGTTTAGATAGACAGCCTCCATGTAGGGGAACATCATAAAAATACAGTTTCTTTAAAAGTACACTTGTTCGCATGAGGACCCTAATTAGAATCGGGAAGAATTTTATGTGCAATGTTGTAAATTACTGCACATGGAACTATTTGTGAACACAGCAGAAAGGCTGGAGTTGAAGCTGTTAACTTGATGGTTCTTATAACTTCAGTTGTTCCTGCTGTGGGGTTTTTTTGTATAGGTAGGCTGAGGAAGTGGATAGTTTTAGCATAGGCTTTTAAGCTCACCTATTTATACTCATAATTACTGATCAACATGGATAACAGGAAATTAAAACACAAGTTGCAGAATAACCTTTGTTGGAATTACATTTTTAGGTTCTTTAGTCCAATACATTTTGATACAAAAAGAAAAAAAAGGAAACAGTAGGATGTCAATTGCAGTTTCCGTAATAATCAAGAGAAGTGTTTTTCTCTGTGAGGGATAACCAGTTTAGTGAAAGACTTTCAGAGCTACACTGCTTCTAAGAATCCTCAGTAAAGGAAGTAAATCCAGTTCAGGATACTTAACAAACATAACTAGGAGTAGTAGATATTTCAAAGAGATAATCCTCTGTAGAACACATAACCAATTTAAAAACATATATCAAGTTTTGTCTGCTAAGTAAACATATAGAAAATGAAACCGAGGTTTTCAGTGTTTCAGAGTATGTGATATAGCAATATGTAATATATAAACAGGTCAAAGGTACAAATTCTATACAAATTTTGTCAAAGAACCTCTCCAATTTTGCTAGATTTTTTTCTAGTCTCCTAGTTCAGCATTGGAGTTCTTGTTGTGTTTAACATTAACTGAGAGCAAAATGTGGCCAATCCTTTCAAGATTGTGCTGACACTTTTACAAAAATATGCCATTTTTTAAAGTAGTAGCATGATAATTTGTTAAGATAGAGATGGAGAACTAAAAAAAATGCTACTTTTTTATTTTTATAATATTAAATTTATTATTTTTATATGTAATACATTTTAAAAGGTTATTTTTCAGTTGGTCTGAAGAAGTCTACTGGTAGAGAGGAACTCCAAGAACTGGTAATGGAAAAATATTGTGAATGAGCTATTGCTTGTTTTATTTCACAAAAGTCTTACAGACTGAACATTTCCATTACTGCTATTTTTTATTCAGATAGAGGGCAAACTTCCTTTACAAAAACTATAGTCAGCTATGACCTGCTATATCCATCTTATTTTATTTTACTTACAGGTTAACAAGAGATGTTTACTTTGGCAATAGATAGCAAACAATTATTTTCAAAATTAGTCATTTTCAGAATGTCTAAAACCAAAGATTTTTTTTAATATTCATCATATTTAGATTGGTAAACAATAAAAAATAATCTCTAAACCAAGTATAATTTTGAGATCTTAAAAATGTGGATATGATTTATAATTGCCTTTTCTATGTGTTGTCAAAAAAAAGAAAGAGAAACATTAGCATGAACAGGAATAGTAAAGAGGCTAGTGTGGCTGGATTTCCAACCATCTTCAGAAAATAACCCTCAAATTAGTAGATTTATAGTAAGATCAATGACAGCTAAGGATTCTCCATTTAGTTAGTAAATGACTTGTTTAAATTAAATTTAAATTTCATATATTGTGAAAAAATCCCCTATCATGGATTTTGTCCACTGACATTGTTTTCTCCTGCAAGGTTTCTCTGAGAAAAAAACTACTGGAAGAAAAAGACTGTTAGGATATTTTTCAGAATTAGACATATTTTAGTGTTTTATATTGACATTATCACCTTCTTCAGCAGCAGTCCTAAGAGTCATAAAGAATCATACATTGTGCTAAATCTTCAAATAGTGGCAGAAATAGAAACAAGGGTAGACATAAATTAATGATACCAACAATCTCCTATTACTCTAAAGAACATTATGTGAAGGATTTGACTCTCTACTAAAACACCTTGATAATTTGCTTGAAGTGTTAAAAACCATCATCCTTAAAAAACTCAAATCCAATAGCATTTTATATGAATCACACTAGTATAGATGTTCAACTGCAAGTCTTGGCTGTACTGAAGATAGTGAAGTGAACAGCAGGGAAATGAAGATTTTAATTTGAATTGCTCTACAGGTTCAAGGTTAGTTTAAAGTAATGCACCTAAAGTGATTTGGTCATGGCAGCAATTTGTCAAATTTCCTTTCAGTTACGTGTAAATTTGAGAAGCAGAAATCAGAAAGATTTTTTTTTCCCAGTGAGAATATTTCAAAGAAAATCACCTGTTTTTCAGTTTAACCTTGTGGTAAACAGTAACAGTTATGCTATTTTATTTGGAGTTATGTTAGATTGTGTAAGGAAAAGTCTTCCCATGTAGAGCAAAGCAGCAGTCAGAAAGAGCATATTGATACATAAGGAACTGTAGTTTTTTGTGACTCAGAAGTTGATAAGATTGGAAATAAACCTATGAAGAGAACATGCACAAAAGGAGGACACAGTTTGGAGGGATGTATTTACAAAGCCTGTTCTCTTTCACCTTGAGTTCTCTTTACATAGGTACTTTAAAATTGAGCTTCTTAGAATTATTGCTCATGCCTGTTCCTGTTCTAATAAAACCTGTGGCTTTTGTTTGTAGGAGCTCGTATCTCTTTAGCACTTGCTGGGTTTTTTCTGGAAAAAAAAAGGAAGTAGGGAGAGCTAAGGTATTCTGACTTGCTTTTTTAAGATATCTCCATAGATTTTAACAGAGTCCAGAATATGTGTATTACTTGGGATTCCTTGTCTCCAAGAAACTTTGTTCTGCTTTTAATTACAGAAGAGAAAAATACATCCTTTTGTAGTAAGACCAGTTTTATCTGTTTCAGCCAGAGCTACTCTGACACATACTAACAGCTAGACTACAAAAAGACAGATGAAAAGGAAATATAGATAAATAGCTTAATATAATTATAATCTTAGGCTAAATATAATACGATCAGCATTAGACATTTACATAGAACAGCAAATAACATATTTTTTTTCTAAAATATATTCAAGTGTACAGTGAAGGATAAACTCAGAAAGCTCTGGCTTAAGAAGGCATATATTTTTATCATATAAATGTTTACCTGACTCACCTTCTGTACCTATCACACTGTAGACAATACAGGAAATTTTTCTGACATAGTCTATGGAGAAGAATGATGAAATCAAAGTTAGCGTTATTCACTGTTATGCTAAGTATGCAATTTACTAGTGTGGTATCTTTTTTCTGAGAAGTTTGTGTGGGAAAGTAAAAAAGAAAGTAGGGATTTATTGCAGTGATGATGGACTGTCTGAATTTCCTCTAAAGGCAGTACTTCAGAAGATGTAAATAAAGGATTACTACAGAAGAACTGTCTCTTTGTTGGAAGCCCTGAAGAATTAAATTTTCTTACGGAAAGTGATAAAGTTAGTCATTAACCTCTCAATTAACCAATCTATTATTTTAATTCAATAATGAAAGCTGAGTAAAGGCAGAATTGCATGGTTTGTTTCTAAAGTTTTCATAGAATCAATGAAATGACAGAACAGTTTTAAGTTTTATGAGATGAGAATTGTTTTGGCTCATTAGAGGTCACTGAGTATATTGGCAGGACAGTTTTAAACCATCTCTGGTTACATTTAGAGGGAATTCATATAGCTGTGCCAAAAAGGACAAGCATGCTCCTTACTTAGCTCCATTAAATCCATCTGGACATTTGGAGAGGCCTCAGCTGCAAGTGTATCACTATTCACAGGTTCAATCAATGTTAGAGCTACCTACAAGCTGTCTGTTCATCACACCTACACAGACTGCCTTTCTAAAAGAAATATTGTCAAACACAATGTCATATAACCAGGAAGTTACCAAGTTAGATAAACATATTAGAGTGAGAGCAAACTCAAAAGAAAGATTGCACTCTGGAAAGATAGTGGGAGGTAGGGGGGAGATTGTTTTTTACAAATTTTCTTTCAGCCTAAACAATATAGCTGAATTTTATTTACTTAAAATTCTGGTGGTTTCACTGCATGCGCTGATAAAAATTACCCTGGTCAATTGGTTGGGCATAGGCTTTGTTGGCTAAAACATTGGCTGGGTTAGTTGGCACAAAGAGTTGTGAATCCAGACGGCAGGCAGTCACAAGTGGTGTTACCCAGGGCTCAGTACTGGGGTCAGTTCTTTTTTGATATATCAGTGACACGGAAAAGGGAATTGAGTGCACCAGTAGTAAGTTTATGGATGATGCTAAATTGGGTGGGAGTCTTGATCTGTCTAAGGGTAGGCAGGTTCTACAGAGAGACCTAGAAATGCTAGATCAATAAGCCAAGACCAATTGCTTGAGGTTAAACAACACCAAGTGCCATTTCCTGCTCTTGGGTCATAACCCCATGCACTGCTACAGGCTTGGAGAGTAGTGGCTGGAGAGCTGCCTGGAGGAGAAAACCTGGGTTTGTTGATTGATAGTTGACTAAATATGAGCCAGCATTGTGCCCAGGTGGCCAAGAAGGATAATGGTATCTTGGCCTGCATCAGAAATAATATGTCCAGCAGGACTAAGGAAGAGATCCTTCCCCAGTACTTGGTGCTTGTGAGGCTGCACCTTGAATACTGTTGACAGTTATGGACCCCTCACTACAAGAAGGACATCAAGATGTTGGAGCATGTCCAGAGAAGGACAACAAAGCTGGTGAAGCGTTTAGAGCACAAGCCTTATGAGGAACAGCTGAGGGCAATTACGTTGTTTAGTCTGGAGAAAAGGAGACTGAAGAGACCTCATTGTTTTCTACAAGTATATGAAGGGAGGTTGTAGTGAGGTGGGGTTGGACTCTTCTCCCTGATAGCTAGTGACAGGACAAGGGGAAATGGTTTCAAGATCACCAGAGGAGATTTATCTTGGGTATCAGGTGGAATTTCTTTACTGAAAGGACTATCAAGCAATGGATTATAATGAGTTGACACTTACCTCTTTATATCAAAGAAGAGAATCATTTAGAATATGCAGCTTCTTGAAAGTGGGATTGGAGGGGTCTAAGTCTTAGGTCATAAGACAGATGGAGAAGAGACAGCAGTCCTCACACAAAGTATTTAAAAATCTATTTCATAGTAAATTTTGTAGAAGTTACTGTTCTTCATAGACAATGGCATTTTGTCTAAAATAAAAAAGTATCCTTTTGTATTTTAAAGGATGATAATATCCCCAGGTAACAGCCATTGAATATTCTGCCTCATTCAAAAGGGAACTAAACATGCACAAATACTCCATTACCTTATGTGAAGTTTTATTGTGGACAGTTAATTCCTGCAGCTAAACAGGAAGAAACTCATATAAACATATAGCCTGACAACATCTTCAGATTTAGGCATTTTTACAACATGTGCATCTAATTAAGTTGATATGAGTTTTGATCATGGCAGTCATTACACAGACAATTAGGCAAGACAGAGAGAGAGAACTTTATGAATGCAAAGAGGTTAGCAAGTTCTGTTACTCATAATGGATCTAACAAGGATGAACTGGAACTCAAAGTAAAGTGTAATTCACTTTATTGCTAAGAATGTTTTCACTTAATACATTTCATCCTTAACTTACACATAATGGTAATTTAAAAATTTTGAATTTTCTGAAGTAACTATTCAAGGTATAGTCTTGATCTCTTTCCTTCTGCATAAGCATTAGGATGCAAACTTTAATCTATAACCACAGCAGTTCAGTACATCAAAAGGACAGTACTAAGTTAACAATGACTTCGCCAGTTTTTCTCCTTCTGCAATTTACATGCCTCGGATCTTATTATTCTGTATGTTGTATGCTAATAAACTTTATCAAGCTTAAGTTCTCAAGGTCTCCCAGTTTAAATAGACTGTGCTTGTCAGCTCCTAACACAAACTTGAACTAGGAAAAAGCAGTTTGCCCTACTGAAATATCTGGTTTTTTAAATTCTCTCTTCACTCCCAGCTTCTTCTAATTCTTTCTCTTTTCTTATTTCAATGTGGAGATAATGAGAACAAGGTGCACATTTAGGCTACCTTATTTGCACCCAATTTGAGTTCTTCGGGCACAATATTTTTCATCTCTGCTACTAAATCTGCTAAAGCGTTTGCACACATTTATGGTTTTGTTAATCTTTCCTGAAAGTCTCTGTGGTACTAGTCAGTCCCTCCAAATTTTTTAAGACTAAGGGAGTAACAATTATAATTTTCCTAAAGAGTATAATAAGTTAAAAAAAACCCAAAACCAACCAAGCTATTACTCCCCTTTGTATATGTTAAGCATGTCTTCTATGTATAAATTTGAACCAACAAATAAATCTGTTCAGGTTTCAGCAAAGCTAGAAGGGGATTACATTCTCAGTCCAGTTCCCAGCTATGGTTTATCTTAAATAATGTTTTCAAGCTGTACAAAAGAAGGCACACACACACACCCCCCCCCCCATTAGATTAGCAGCTCTTTACATTTATTTTATCCATTTATCGATATTTTCTTGAATCACTATACTTGAATAGCAATAAGTTCTATCCTCTCACCATATCAGGTTCCTTTTAATAAACAAAGTAAAAAACAAAACCTTTCTAAAACAATCTATTTCAGCTACTTATAGAACTAATCACACTGCAAACACATAGTACTGACACCTTTTTTTTTAAAAAAAAAAGTTCTTTACATGGGTATTTCTTGAAAAACATTAAAAGGCACAAATTAAAAAAAAAAAACAAAAACACTGTAACTCATTTGAAAGTGCACTTTTATACTACAGGCTATAGCAGCACCATCTAAGTTATCTGAATGCTGTACATAAATAAATAAATATTAAAAATGGCCCTTATAGCTTTATCCCTACGGCAGAAAAAATCAGTAGATTAAATTGTTTCTACTTGTTTTGTTAATGAGAATTACCTTTTAAGCAAAGGCAACTGATTAATACCTGCAGGTTTTGCATAAAGCACAGCTCTAATGATTAGCACAGCTAGCTTTAATGTCTTAGAATAACTTAAAGGTAGTGATGTTTTTGGTCTTGAGGACAGCTGGGATTTTTCCAAAAGGTGGTGCATGTGCTATATTGAATATATTTTTAATCAAAAGATGAAAGGGAGAAAACCCTTCTTACTTTTTCTCTTCTTCAGAAGTATCTTTACTGCATTTTGTAACTATGAAGAGCTTGAAAAGACATTGCTTAATGCATTTATCATGCTGTCAGACCCATCTGTTTCTTTCTTTTTCCCAATTATTTAACCATAAACTAGTATTACATACATAGACCTCAGTTTTTAAGTCAGATACTTTCTTGGTTTTCAGCAGTGTTAGAAAAGTTGGCTAGAAAGTTGTCTATGTGAAAGTTAAGGATCATTTTCAACAGAAGATTTGTTAGATATTTAAGGGGCATGCGATGACTGGGAGTACCTTCAGCAGAATATGGTATTAATTTTGCTTCTCAGCTGCTACATTGCCCCAGCATAATCAGATGAAAATACTTTGTAGTACCAAGATGGCCAAATAGGGTAGGGGTCTGTGGGTTAGTAACACATCCTTCTATCTTCTCAGCAGAGTAGGGCAATAATAATATGTTGGTTAACAGGAATTATAATTAGAAAGGTATGCTGTTTTATAATGCATATGTGCACGTGCAAATATGCGTACAGTTTTAGCATGTGATTTTGTCTCATTTTTATAGCACTATTTTCTTCTCAATTTGACTTGGATTGAGGCATGAATAGGTAGGATATTCATTTTAGTCTCTCAAATAAAAAGTTTGATTTAATTTTGTATGTGTGTATGTACCTGTCCAATCATGTAAGAAGTATAGAAAGTTCTTTTGTTTTGGTGGTAGTCTAAATTTATAATATTAAAAACTCTGAGTCACTGCAAACATTTACTTAAAGAAAACCTAAAGGGATCAAACTTATCTTGATGTTATAGTTGCAGCTGACTCACACAGTTAATTTAAAGGCAATTTAATTTAACTGATTTCTTTATAGCAATACATTTATTATGATGTACCAGGCCTAATACCTAAGGTATTTTTCCTGACAATGGGTCAGAAAAATCCATGTAGAACCACGGTCACATAATGACCTTTTATTTTGTCTGTACTCAGAATCTTCATTAACATAACTTTAAGTTCTTGGTATCAAAAATTATTTTTAAAAAAGCAGCTAATGTATATCAAAATACTTCCTAAAATTTTTATCTTCCATGTACTTCATAGTGTTAAAGAGTCTATTAAATCTATGGCAAGTACAAAGGTAGTAGTGAAGGTTAAGAGGAAGGAATTTCTATGTCTCTCTCACTCTTATCCTGTTGTTTCTTTTCCTTATCCTATTGTTTCTTTTCCAACACTTACATAGTAACCAGTTTGTGTCTACACAGCAGTTAACAAAGGTCAACACTCCCTCCTTAGTCATCTCCATAAGATGAACTATTAAGTAGCAGTATTCAAATGATCCCGCTTCCCTTCCTTGTGCAGGTGGTCTGGTTTATACAATGTGTGCATTGATGATACCTTGAGGGAAAAAAAATAAAGAAATCCAACCCATTCCCAGTCTTATTAGTCAACAAAAAAGTAAACATATACCAGTTATAAACAAGGTTTATTCTGGAGGTGGACATTCTGTTCTTGTGACAAAAATGACTATGAGTATTCCATTGTGAAAACATTTTAAAATTTCCTGTCCTACTAGTTTGCATGAATTCTCTCCTTGGACTCTTCAAATGATAATGAATTAGCTTCATCTGGAGGTGATTTTCATCAGATGATTATTTTTTGTATTCCAGTAGTAAAGGGGAAAAGTCAAAGTTTGTATTTACAGAATCTGCACTACAATTCCAAGTTAGAGAAAATATGTTATTGAAGAGACATGAAATATTAGAAACCTCTATAGTTGATATATATGTAGGCAGTATTTGGATTAAAATATTTGTGTGCATTTTTTTTTTTCCTTTGTTATCCTGAGCAAGGGCAGTTCTGCTTCTTCTATGACATTGTCAGAGAACGTTTGAAACGATCTTTTTCTGTAAAGCTGGCCTGCTGGATGGTATCTCAGGACTCAATTATAAAATTCTCTGAAGTTTCTGACATGGGCAAGTAAACCCATTCTTCAGATCTCTCTCTTGAAGATAAACAACTGCTCTGCTTGAGGAATGTAGCAGCATGCCTCCACAGCTAATGCTTACAAGCCATTTTTATATCTATTTCTGTTCAGTTGTAACAGACGTTTCTTTACTGGCATCATTCCTTGCTCATTTATGTCCTCAGGCAGAAATAGCTGATTTTAGAGCCCAAAGCTTTCTGAATGCCATGCAGTCATGACTAATTTATTCTGGTAGATAATATTCTTCACTACAAAGTAAAAATAATGACTGAAAATCTACAGACATTTTAAAAAGCTTTCCTCAACTTTCATTAAGATTTCTAGCACAGATGAATCAAAACAAGAAGTCATTAGAAAAGTAGCTGTTAAGTAAATTTATTCCAACAATTTAATAACATTTAGTCATAAAATATTTTCATTTTCTATATATATGATAAGTAATCTGATCCTATGTATACAGCTACCCACATATACACAATTTAACATAGATACATACATACAGATAAACATACGCATCTACATGTAACAAATATATATAGAAGTATAAGTGTTTTATGTATAGACTATGTGGACATTACTGCTGCAACTTTGATTTTGGGCTAGACTGCACAAAATAGCCTTCAAAAAAAGATTAGCCACGCTTGTAAGAGAGAAAGTGTGAGCTCCTTTGTGAATGACAGCTTCAAACTTCAACCATAATAGCATCTTTTCCTGCAGAGTTTTACTCTTGTGGGCAGGGCAGGGGTTATTTTGTTTTGGTATTTAATAGCTGTTTGGGGAATAGTTGCTTTTTTTTACTGAACTCAGCATCAGTTATGATGTGATACATATGAACCTCTTGTACCTTAGATATGAGATTACATTTAGGTTTTAGTACATTCATATATTTAATATTTTCATGTAGGGTATGGAAATATGCAATATTCTATACAGTAAGATTATGGAGTGTAGGTAGAAGACTACTGAGGAAGAGAATTTGAACATCAGTTATTCTTGAGAAATTTGTTTTAAAAACTAAGCAACAATGCCAGTTTTCTGTTCCTGGAAAGGAAGAAGATTATACAGTCCATTAATTGGCCATCTCATTTTACATTTGGTATCTTTAAATACTAAGTCTATGTTTGAATGATGAAGCCATGAATTTTTTTTTTCAGCACAGAAGTCAAAGTTAAACAAAGGAGGGTAAGTAGAAAGGAAATAAAGTGGAAAGAGAAAAGAAATTAAAGGAAAGGATATGCCATATTTGGATGGAAAGTAACAATCACTAGCATCATTTACAATTAAAAAAATAGAGAATTGTCTCTATCTGACCTAATATTATAAGTATGATAATCCAAATCAGCACAGCACATTCACAAAATAAGTTATGATCTTCATATTGGCAAAGACAAATTTAGGCTTACATACAGACATGTAATCTCCAATATTCACTAGTATTTGGAACTCAAATGCAGGCAAAACACGTTTTCTACATGTTCCAGGATAACTTCTATGTTTTAGTGCTAAATTTCCACCATAGCAACATAATGTTATAAGGCATCTGTTCATACATCTCCCCAGTAACATTATGAGACAAGTACATTCATATTTCTTTAAAAGAAAACAAGGTTGCACATACAGTTTTATGACAATGTGATTATAAGAAAAATTTTAGCAGCATGTAGTTTGCTTTACTTATTTTTTTTTAAAGTTGCTTTTTTAGTTTCCCTTACTTCTTATTTCAGGTAATGAAAATCTAAAATATGTAGTTCTTGGCTGTGAGCAGTCAGATACGTACTTCAAATACGTACTTTTTCTGCTGATTAGGTAAAAGCTTTAAAGCTTTTCATAGAAAAGAATAGAAACATAGAATAACCAGATTGGAAGAGACCCACCGAATCTTCAAGTCCAACCATTCTATCAAACGTTAAACCATGCCCCTAAGCACCTCGTCTACCCCTGCCTTAAACACCTCCAGGGAAGGTGGATCAATCACCTCTCTGGGCAGCCTGTTCCAATGCCCAATGACCCTTTCTGTGAAAATTTTTATCCTAATGTCTAGCCTAAATCAAACCCTAGTGGAGACTGAGGCCATTCCTGCTTGTCTTGTCCCCTGTCACTTGAGAGAAGAGGCCATCACCCTCCTCTCTACAACCTACTTTCAGGTGGAATATACAAAAAAATCACTTCTTCCTGCAGAAATACTATGCTTTTTCTGGGCTTTGCATAGAATTATCCTTGATGTCGTCCCTGCACTATTGAGAATTCAAGTGTTGTTTGTTTTCCAATACCTTATTGCATGCCAGAAATCACTTAAGGGTGACAACAGGTTGCAGGTTTTCGATGCAACAGCTTAAGTATGCTGTAGTAGTATAGATCAGTGAAGATAATTTCTGTTGTTAGAGAATACAAGCACAGTGGAAAAAATGAAAATAAAGGAAATAAGCAGTAGCTGTACAGACTATGGCAGCTCTAGTATTGGGTTGGTGGAGTGTCCCTTTTGTCACAGAAGTGATGTTTTCATAAGGTAAGGATGAAGCTGAAGTTCCTTTCTGCTCTGGCAGTCTGAATGGAGAAAGTAGAATGAAAGATTCTGGCTCCTAATTCACCACACAATGACTTCCTTCATGTGAGTGTACTACTTGCATAATGGCAAGGCAGAATTATAGTCTCTGTTCAGTGATCTCTATTCATACGCTTCAGCATGTGCAGAGGCAACAATATTTTCAGTATGCACAGCCAATGTAAGGAGGCTAAAATGAATACAGCAGGTAAAATACAAGGCATTCCACTAAAAACTGCAGAAAGATATGTTTCCCTCTGCAGTTAGACAAAATGCTTTCCCTTCATGTCTCCTACTTCTTCCTTTTGAGCAGAAGGATAACATACCGTACACCACTTGCATGATATTCTTTTATGTCTGTAGATAGAGCTGACAAATACTTAAGGGTGCTTTCCATAATGTGGAAGAGTACTCAGTTGTAGATCATCAAGTCCAACCATTCCTATCAACCACTAATCCATGCGCCTTAGCACATCATCCATCTGTCTTTTAAATACCTTACAGGGATGATGATTCAACCACCTCCCTGGGCAGCCTATTCCAGTGCTCAATGACCCTTTCCATGTAAATTTTTTTCTGATGTCCAGTCTGAACCTCCCCTGGTGCAACTTGAGGCCATTCCCTCTTGTCCTATCACTTAGAAGAAGAGG
>WAAB01019278.1:91542-121225 GCA_013389865.1 Piaya cayana | reverse complement strand
AGACATTTCTTGTTGCATCCAAGAAACTGAAGTAGGCATTCATTCCCTGTCAGTCTCTACAGTCCCGATAAACAGTTCTGGCTAACTGCAGCACATTCCACTGTGATTATCAAGGCATGTGCCACAGGCTTCACTTAACTTTTTTAAAAAGCTGCAACATTTTACCAAAGAAGAGTGCTCAATTATTAAACTCTTAACAAGAAAAAATCAACACAGTACACAGTACAGTATTCTTATTTCTTTTTCAACAGTCACTTTTCTTCAAATCATAAATAAGTTAAGACGAAACAGATAAAAAGGATCATAAACAAGTCCAATTGTTTCATTCCACAACAACTAATTCATCAACAAATAACTGCTGTATGGTTGCTGAATGCCGTCTAGGCACCCACATGGTCTTATCAGAGTACACAGATGGCTTTTGAAAAAAATCAGAAAATCTGATAAAATACAGGCAACAAGCAATCCATCTCTTTCTCAGATCTCAGAACTGGAGTGCATGCCTACAGAGATAAGGGTTTGAGTGCAGTTTTGTTTCTTTGGCAGGCCATAACCAAGACCAGAGAGAACTGTATGTGAAAACAAATGCTTAAATATTTCCATCTTTCAGATGTTGCATTAATTTCTTACCTTCCTCATTTGTGTAGTTCAGTGCAGCAAACAACATCCAACAGAAAGTAATCGGTTATCATGGTTAAGCTGTTGAAAAGGCATCAATCATAAAAGACCTCAGGCTCACAGCTCCTTGACTTTCTGGATTAAGAATTGGGCTGGAACTCACCCCTTTTAGGCCTCCACAGAAACACCAATGCAGAGAGAACGGATCCATGGCTCCCTCAGGGCCCTGACTACACTGAAGACTCTAGTGGTCTTGATAAACCATGTCTGAGGTTCTTGTCCATGCAAAGCCCACCCACTGGCGTGGGAGCTGAATTTAAGCTCTGGCCTTGGCTTTGGCCTCATCTGAGCAATGCTGCAAGTATGCTGTGCCTCATGTTGTAGCCTCCTGCCTTGATATTATGGAGTGGAGATCACTGGACTGCTAGCTGACCATCTGACCTGCTTTGCAATTCTGCCTTTGGCGTGGTGGGCATGGGGTCTGCCTCCTTTCCCGTCACCCCAGGTTTCTGGCTTGCCTTGACTCGCCCCCTAGCTTGCTGGCTCCTGCTGCTCCCTCACAAGCTGAGTCCTACACCTAGATGGGCACATGCTGCAGCTGCGATAGAAAGAAGCGTTAGCCTTTTCCCCTTTTGGTACTTGGTTTCTATGCTGGAAGGACGCATGTTTCACGCATCCATGAGTTGCAGCTTAATATCTTTCTTATCCCTCTCCAGCCAGAGGGACCATTTGTGTTCCCTCTCCTCACCATCATGTCACCCTCATGACAACCCCTGATCCAATGTGGTCTTAGCGCCTTCTCCCAGCCGGCAGCAGTGAGTCCCGGGCCTGTCCAGTTCCTGACAAGGCCCTCGCATTGCAGCTGGAGGCCAGCCCTCCCGACCCAAGGCCTGGGGCCAGCCCCTTGCCTTCCCTCCACATCCCGTCATCAGCCCCCTGTGTCACCTCAATTAGCTTCACGTGCCACTCCACAGATTCCCTTTTAAGAAAACCCAAAAATCAATAAATACACTCCTGTAAGGGCTACCCACTCACCTCACTCATGCCTTCAGGTACACAAGGTGAGGCCAAGCCTGTACAGTCTCTGTCTACTGCAATAGCTCACTTTCATCCAAAACATCCCCCACTTAAAAAATAATTCAGAGTAACATAAGATCTTTAGATTGGAAAAGACCTTTGAGATCAACTGCAACCAACTGTGATTCTGTGATTCTGTGATAAATGCTTATAGAAATAGGTTGCTTTATCTGAGCAGCTTCTATTCTGCTATTCTTTGGGTGTCAGTTGCTTCCGCTAAATTAATAGAATTCTGTTTACCCCCAAGTGTTAGTCTATTCTTTGTGCTTATCTCGAGCTGACTAATTGCTAAAAGCTAAACAATTGTTACCCTTTTAAACTTAAATGTCATCAATTGTTAGTTCACCTAGCCCCCACACCACTAGGACTCCTAAAGGTGGGAGTGAAGGTGGCTGTAAGGGTTTTCCCCGGCGGCCGGGGCTGTAGCTGGGTTGTGGCTGCGCTCTGCTCTGCTGTTCTGTGCTGGGGCTGGGCTGTGTATTGGGTTGTGGCGTGCTGAGCTGTAGCCAGTGCCCTGCGGGGCTGGACTCGGCTGGAGCTGGGCTGGGCTGTAAACTGGGCTGGATTGGGCTGTGCTGGGCACTGCTGTGTGCCGGGCAGTGCCGGGGCCGGGCTGTGCCTCTCCCCCTCCTCCGGGCACAAGGCGCGGCGGAGGCGGGGCCGAGCCGGTCCGCTCCCCGCTCCCGGCGAAGCTTCCGGGAAAAGCTGAAGCGAGCTCCGGGCTGCGGGNGTTTGTTTGTTTGTTTACTCTTTCGCGACGTGGTGTCCGCTTCTTGTGCGCTGGGGGCGTGCAGGGAACGCTTTTTTCGTGCGTGCGGGGGTGGCGCGGCCGAGTGGAGCTTTAACGCGTTGTGCGGTGCCAGGGCCGGTGCGTGGGTGCCGGAGGGTCTTTGGCCCATTCCCTGTTGCTTAAGTCTGTGCCCCGGTTAGCGCTGAAGCCTTGGCCTCTTGTGCCCGCTGCTGGGGCAGCGGCAGGTCCAGTGGGAGGCGTCCCTGCGCGTGGCGGGGTGGGGTGGTGGTGGAACTAGATCATTTTCGAGGTCCCTTCCAACTCAAACCATGCCGTGATTTATCTTTGGATGTCCTGCCTTGTCGCCTCTCCCTGCTGAGGCTCTTGGGGACAGGCTGTGCCATCCCCTGGACTTGTTACCTGGAGCTGTTGGGGAGCTTATCCTGTACGTCTTCTAATGTCACTCCTAACTCTCAAGTCCTGAATGAGGCCTTTGCCCTAAGGAAGCTTGCTTTGGTTCGAAGGCTGGGAATGGGGAAGTTCATGCTCCACAGCTTGAACGCTGTGGTGATGGACGCTGCCTGATGTTCATGGCCTGCAGTTCTTCCTCTGGCTGCGTTTGTCGCTTCTCTGAGACAGCTGGGGCAAGACAGGGGAGGCATCCGCACATACCAGGAGTTAATTCATATCATAGTCTTGGTGGGACGGGTCTCTTGGCTGCAGACTGGAGGAGAGCTGTATGATGCAGTGTATGTCTGCCGTTTAGTCTAGATATGGTCTTTCTGTCTGTAGAGCTTCTCCTAAAGCATAGGCAACTACCACTGAGAATATATGTTTCAAATTCATAGCGGTAGGAATACAGAGGGTCAGGGTATGCAACAACCTCTGTGCAGGAATGAGTTGCTCTGGCCAAACCTGATTCCTGAGGGTTTTGCAGCAAGCAGTTTACAATTGACTGACATATGAGTGCTTGTATCATGGGGGGGTTTTTTTGTTTCTTGAAGTCTGGTTCTGTATCATCTCCAAAACCGTTCTGAGAAGGATATTGGTAGTTATGTTGCTATTCCTGAGCTGCAAAGAAAGCATCGTTGTCCTTTGACCGAATAGGAGTTGGACTCGATGATCTTTGTGGGTCCCTTCCAACTCGGGTCATTCTGTAATTCTGTAGAGATACAACTCCTAGCCTTGCATCTCAGCTGTTGAAATGTTACTTACAATTTGGTTAAATGCATGGATTTTGGCATAGACAAATAGCGTTCATTGTATGATTTTGTCTCTAAGTTCTTGCCTGTTACAGAAACCCTACAAAATCTTTCTAGCTAATTCTGCTGTCAGTGTTCCTCTGCACTTTTATCACTAGGTCAAAACATGTCATTGCTTGAAATCTGACTAATATCAGGACAGTAGGAAAATTCTGGTCTTCACTGTAACCAACATGAACTGAAAAGGCCAAATGCCTCCTACATATGCTGTAAAGTGCATATATTTAAATTACTAGTTTCAGACAGAATTGGAGGATTGTTTCCATGTAGGTCGCCTTTTTTTTTTTTCCTCTCCTGTTTCAGTTATGGGAGAAGAGAAACAGGAGAAAAGTTACTACTGTTGGAAAGCTACTAGTAAGAAGTTTTCTTAGATGGGAAATCATGCATGAAGAAACTTGTTCTTTCCACCTATTTGTTTGTGATGATGAGTAAGTAATATGAATTAGGTGTTGGTTTTGTATTTTGTAGCAACACATCAACACTGCCTTAGGAGAAAACCAAAACACAGAAACCTTTTCTACTAGGTGAGGTCTTATCCTGTCTGGTAATACTTGTGTAGCATTCTGGTATTTATTGTGCTTTTACAGGTATGTGGTTTCATCTCAGGTTAGTTAACTACCTACACAGCTAATGTATGCAGAGTATGACAGGCATGACGTTGCACACGTTGAAGCATGTGTGTACTATATAGCTATCTATTAGCAGGTATTTTTATTGTGTGTGTTTCTGTGTTGTATGCAGTAAAATGAAATTGAAATGGACTTCAATTTCAATTTGTACTGCAGCAGGAAATTACATGCTGACCAAACCTTTTTTCTTTTTATCTTGTAGGTCAAGTCATTCTGCTGATTTCTACCAGTCTGGCTGCTAGGTTTAAAACCCAGTGTGCACACATACAAGTAAGCCAAAGGCAATACTGAAGATATATAGACTTAGAGAAGGTAAGAGTTTATAATTCTGCCATTCTGATGCCTAACATTTTGCACTGCTTTTCCTATAAAGGCAAATAATTGTTTTTGTGAAGTCAAGGGAGATACGTTTTATTAAATTCTAACCAAAATATTGTTGGATATGATAATCTCAAAAGATGTAATATTATTTACCCAGTAAAGAGTCTAATGGCACCAATCTGAATTACTATTTGTATTAAAGGTAGGGTATTGAAATAGAAAAGAAAACAATAAATCCCTGAAATAACTGAAGTGCCTAGTATTAGGGGATTTAAGGTGCTTGTTCCACTACATTGTTTTTTCAGTGAGTGGATAATTTTCCAGCCCAATTCTGACATTTACTGAATAGTTCATACAAGGAAATGTAGAAGACAAAAATAACTTATCAGTTTATATTCAAATAAATCTGAGCTCTTTGTGTTTTTTCCCAGGCTCTGAACCATGGATGCCCTTTGTGCAGCTAATACCACTTTTGCACTCGACCTCTTCAAGAAGTTATGTGAGAACAAAGACTTGCAGAATATATTCTTTTCTCCCTTTAGTATTTCTTCTGCTTTGTCAATGATTTTGCTGGGCTCAAAAGGTGACACTGAAGCCCAGATAGCAAAGGTATGTGTAAATAACTTAGTATATGGAATTTGATGGGATCGTATGAACAATAGATCTGTATTATAGTCTGTGACCTGCACTTATGCTGAACTATTACTGTCATTCTGGTGTCAGAGAGCAGAGGTCATTCTTGGGTATGTATGTAAGCTTTACCTGATTTTATTGTTTTTAAAGGAGGAGCTGCCTTCAGTATAGAATTAAGAGTGTGCTTGGTCTTCTTCTGTGGGTATTCCTGTGTTCTAGGGGGTTTTATTTTTGAAACAGAGAGATCTTCTGTCAGTATGTATTTAAGGGGTAGTTAGGATTCTTTTTTGTTGGTAGGTTTGATGAATCTACTTATGTAAATATTTTCTTCTACTATCTTCTTTGGGCTTAATACCAGACAATACATGTTTTGAAAATGTAGGCATATTTGAAAAAACAAACAAACTGAAATCCACCCTATATGTGTATCAGAAGGGTAGCTGCACCTTTGCTGATTTTTTTTTCAGATGGCAGATACCACTTGACATATTTTTTGTACTTGCATTTGACATATGAAATGTATGATCAGTTATTTTTTTATTATGCTTGTCTCTTCTGCAAAGTGGCATAGTAGTATAAGCACATATCTTGTTTTCATTTAAATGTATAGAAAATTCTCAAAAATTGTATTTTATTATATTATCGCCATCCTTGGAGATACTCAAAAGCAGTCTGGACATCCTTGAGCAGGGGAGTTGTACCAGATGACCCTCAGAGGCCCCTTCCGACATCAACCGTTCTGTGATCCTCTAATGCTTGGCTTGAGTGAAGGAAACTAAATCCTGATGACTCTTGTGCACATTAATTTAGTGCTTGTACAAAATCCAGCTGGGTGCATCATATATGACTTGCATGATAAGCTCCAGAAGGGAGTGTGATGAAAAATCTTCTGGCTTCAAGGCACAGTTTTTAAACTCAAACGTTATTTAAAATTAATAAATTGTGCTGAAGCAGGTGTGTTTAGATAAGGCATGGACTCCACTGGCATGTTTGTCTTTCCACAGGTCCTTTCTCTGGAGAAAGCTGAGGATGCTCACAATAGGTATCAATCACTTCTGTCTGAAATTAATGATCCAAGCAACAAATATGTACTGAAAACTGCTAATCGACTTTATGGAGAAAAGACATTTGAGTTTCTCTCAGTAAGTGACCATTAAATTTGTGCTGGTTTTTGGTATAATGTGCTTGCTACCTGTTTCCTTTGGAAGTTGTACAAAGGCTTTTGGTTTTTCTTCCCAGGTTTTCTAGGCTGAGACCTGCCAGTGCAATAGATTATGCAGGAGTCTAATATCTAAACTTGGAGAGACTCCTTTTAGGTAGCCTGGGATCTGAATGAGCAACTAATGCAAAGCACTATAAGATACATGTGGGCCCTAAATCTCTAGGGTTCTGTGATCCATTCATATTTTTGCCTGTGGGACAAATGGTTGACATACTTATTTTCCCTTGATTATTTGTAAATCTGATAAATAATTGCTACTGCTCTCCAGCAGGGGTAGTATTTTATAGGTTTTCTCCTTTATGTAAGTCATTCAGAGAACATACTGAAAGGAGTACATGACATTAGATCTAATAAGGAAAATATTAGGAAGGATAATGGATACTGTTTTATAAGTTCCCTTTGATGCTTCCCTAGAAACAAGATGATGTAAGGGACTTTTTTTTCCTCCAGAAGTGATTTACAGTCTCCTTTTTTTTCTTTTCATATGAAGAATGTTAGTGTTTTGTTCTTCTAGTAGACAGAGTATTGCCCATGTAATCTTTAAAGCATCTGTGTAATAAAAATCCATCTATAATAAATCAGACAGAAGATAAGGGTTTTTTCCTCTCTCTGCAAAAAAAATGATGTCCCCTCTGAACTAAAGGCTTTCTGTCAGTCTGGTGGGTTTAACAATGAAAATTATGTAGAGAGCAGCTTACAAGGTCATACATTCTCTCATTGAAACAACAAAAAACCCACCCCAAAACCAAAACACAAACCCCAAACCAGCCACACTGCTCTTTGATTGAGTTCTGTAGAACTTGAGCGGGGTAAACAAGCCATTTGACTTAACATAAACTGGAGAACAATTTATAGTTCAAATAAGTGAAATGAAATTTAATAGCAGTGTCAGACCAACCTTTAATGGCTCCATATGAAGCTAGGGGAGGAAATGATGTAGATTTTCTTGATGTATTTAAGAATTATCTGTGGCTGAATGAGAGTAAAATATTTTGTTGAAAAGCTCTTCTGGGTGTTGATGTTAGTCATTTATAGAGTTGAGTGAGAAATTCTACCATGCTGGACTAGAACAGACTGACTTCAAGAATGCTTCGGAGGATTCCAGAAAACAAATAAATGGCTGGGTAGAAGAAAAGACTGAAGGTGAGTGTTGTGCAGAATGCCCTCTTGTATTTAAATGTAGCCAAGACTTTGGTAAGCAGCTGTTTCAAGATACAATATTGTAACTTAAAAAAACCCAGACCCTGAGCTGTTACTCTGTTTGGTACATAATTCTCTTACCTATCCTGTATTTAATTACAGAGCAGATATTATATTAAGTATGTGTCAAACTGTTGAATTTTTTTCTATGTATCATAAAGGTAAAATTCAGAACCTGTTGGCTCAGGGGATTGTCAATTCAATGACCAGACTTGTATTGGTGAATGCCATCTATTTCAAAGGCAACTGGGAAAAGCAGTTCAGCAAAAATACAACAGAAATGCCATTTCAGATTAACAAGGTATGATGCGCTAAACAGCTGACAGTACACTGTTACTATGAAATACTCTGAAATGAATACATTTACTGTGAGTGGCATATCATTCAAGCAGAGTTTCCTTGAGTAAGCTGTATATTCTTTATATCCCCCTTTCCCTTTAACATGAACACTGTCTCCGTTTAGTTTGTGTTAAGTTTCACATAATTACTGGAAACTTTTCAATATTAAAAAAAGAAATTTCTTTCATTCTGTCTCTTTTCCTTTTACCTTTTTTTGTTTGTGTAAGAGAGGTAGGCCTCCTGTGTACATATAGAACTGAAGAGAAGAAAACAATTAACTAAGCTGTCAGGCTATTTGAGTTGTGTACCATTACAAAAAAGTCAATCAGCTTTATTCTTTTAGCATAAAACTGCTGTGGATAAGAGAAGAAATGTTCTGTTAGGTTGTAGGCAAAAAAAAAAAAGTACTTCTGTATGTACAGAAACTTCTGAATGCAAATCTTCAGACAATTAATATTTTAAGATTAGAGTCTTTGGGATCCAGGTTACTGTTGGACAAAGTTGTAAGACATAAGGTTGCAGAATGCTGTCTTGGCCCACCCAGGCAACTCCCTTTTGGTTATGCAAACAGCTGCAAATCTCTTTTCTTGTAAAACTAAATGGCTTAAGTCTGTATTTTCATCCTGATAATGACTAGCCACTGATGAGCTGCAGAAGTCTGAGCGAGCTCAAAGGAGCGATTGGAAATCCCAGGTGTAACCTGAAGTTTTAAGCTAGTTGTTTGACAGTCTGTCCAGTGGCAGAGATTTATTTTAACATGCTAGGAGCCTTTCCAGAATCTTGAAACATTATTTCTGCGACTCTTGCACTTCTTACGACTCACTGGATGGTTTTCACATACTTTGTGGCCTTTTCTTTGCTTATCCATCCTTTTCACGTGTCACTGCTGCTGCAAAATAATTTCTGCCATATTCCCTGTGGGTATTGTTTCATTGGGCTTTGTTTTAAAGACAAAAAACTACTTGCATGGTTGTCTCGTGAAAGAAAGCAATGAAACTCTTAACTGAAAAGGAGGAAATAATGATGTAAACAATATTATGTGATGCCTCATGTGAAATTGACTTTTAAGAATTCAAAATAATGCTTTCACTTTCTTGGCATTTTTAGTATCTCTCTAAAATATTTTAATTCCTCTTTGTTATAGCATTTTGAGCCATATGGACTAAAACCTAAAATAACTACATTGGAATTACTTTGCATTCATTTAAAACAAGGAGCACAGACACTGCGTCTTACCAGCTCTGTTTAGTCCTTACCTCTAGTTCCTAAGTGAGCAACTATATGTCTTTGCATCTTTGCCTTAAAAGAAACTTCACAGATGTTTCCACATTAAGAATTAAATCTCAGGGATCCTTACTCCTTATCTCCTGCTTCACAAAAGACAGTGGTGGGGGCTGTACTGTGGTGTGTTTAGTTCTCTTCAGTCAAATTCCGAAAAGCCCTGAGTAACCAGATGTTTGCTTTGTATTTGAGACCAGCAATACTAGCTCAGTACTCACTGTTGCTCTCTGTTTTTTAGAAAGAGACCAGACCTGTTCAGATGATGTTCAAGAAGGATAGTTTTAACATGACCTATATTGGGGACTTCCAGACCAAAATCCTTGAGCTTCCTTATGTTGGTAAAGAACTCAGCATGATCATCCTGCTCCCTGATGCCATCCAGGATGAATCCACTGGCTTGGAAAGTGTAAGTTGGTGAGCTAAATGCAAGACGGTCTGTATCCTTCCAGGGAATCCCGAGTTCAATACTGCATATAGACCTGCAGTTCGGTTCCAAAGCTAGTAAGTCATTAATGCTTAACACCAGCTGAAATGTTCCACACCTCCCTGCCCCCAAAGTGATTGGCATGGCTTGTGTCACTAATGGTTAAGCTGTGTGCTGCCCTATTAGCCAGCCAGCCTTCTCGGGAAGGAGACCTCACACAAGTAAGGAGCAGAAGTTAGCTGTGGTTATGGTGAAGACGTAGTATGATGAGCATCATGCGTAGTGAGAGGGAGTTTGGGGGAGCTCTTAGGAAGTCCTATAGCTTGTCCCATAGATCTCTGGTTCTGAACAACTGGCAGGTTGTCTCTGGTCCACCACTTAGAAAAGTGTAGGACCACAGAGGGGTGTAGGATGTCTTCTGCTGTGGAGAGGTCATACAAGATTTGGTTAGTTCATGCTCAGGACAAGGAATTTATTAATAAGGTTTGCTAACACAGACTCTAGAGGGCATTGTGAGCAGATTTTCATCAGCCTGAAGGAGGGACTATGGTCTTTAGTGTAACTAATTTTTGGCTTGAGAGCCTCTGAGTCCTGGAAAAAAGATGCATTTTATGTGCTAGGTAAACACACAGTAATTGTCATGTTTGCCTGTGTGAAACTGACTCTTTTCTCAGTTTTCTAACTTCTGGGTTATTCTTTAGCTGGAAAGAGAACTTACATATGAGAAGCTGATAGACTGGATCAATCCTGAAATGATGGACTGTACACAGGTGAGGGTGTCTTTACCCAAATTTAAACTGGAAGAAAATTACGATCTGAAACCCCTTCTGAGTAGCATGGGAATGCCTGATGCATTTGACGTGGTGAAGTCAGACTTCTCAGGAATTTCAGCTAACAATGACCTGGTGCTCTCTGAAGTGGTTCACAAGTCCTTTGTGGAAGTCAACGAAGAAGGCACTGAAGCGGCAGCTGCCACAGCGGGAGTGATGATGTTGCGCTGTGCAATGATCGTTCCAGAATTCACTGCAGATCATCCTTTCCTCTTCTTCATCCGGCACAACAAAACTTCCAGCATTTTGTTCTGTGGAAGGTTTTGCTCTCCCTAAAAAGGAGATGCTTTGGCAGAAGAGCTGACATTACACGATAATGTTTTGTTTCTTTAGAATAGAGCTATTTTTTTTTGCACTAATTGTCTCAACTGTGCCTTGAATCAGTTCTGTGGTCTTCAGCTTAGGCTTGAGTACAGTAACAGAGACACTTAGACATATGCTGCCACTTGGAACTCCTCTTGCGCTATGCACCTGAGTGCAGAGGTGTCTTAACTTCTTGCTGACACAAAACCCAAACTGCTTGCTTAGTGAACGCTGCTTCTGTCCTTCACTTTTTTGTGGCCACCAGGCAGCAAGACAGGCAGTGACATCTTATAGGAAAGAAGTTAATTTTGTTGCTTGTGAGCCTGAAGCACTTTACTTCCCACCCCCCCCATTTCTTTTTTCTTCTGGACTCATCCATTTGATGGCTTGATACATTCCCTAGAGATGAAAGGAGTCTTTGGAGCAGGTTCCAAGTGTTGCCAAGCATCCTGGCTAGAAAGGTTTTTTTTTGGTTAGTAACTGAACAAGCACTTGGGCAAGAATGGCAATACAAGTGTGCCTTTGTACCAGATGTCCTTACAGGGTATTCAGGAGGTGAGGATTGTTGTTTTGTCACCACTGAGCACCTGTGTTTATTACCTATCACCCCATTTTAGTCCTTTAACAAAGAATGTAAAGAAAAAGCATTTGGTGCCTATGCACTGTTTAAATGACGGAGCTTTAATTTTACCTCTTGTTGTGTATTTTTTCCTGTTTGTGGTTTCTGAAAAAGTTTAACTGAATAATACCAAAGGCATAACTGAAATAGCTTTCCTAATACAATGATTGTTTTGTGTATTCTATTCCTGACATAATAAAATATCTATAAGTGCTGTAGAACTTTTCAACCATACATAATGCATTTCTTCCATCTGTAGTATGAAGAAAAATATTAATTCGTGACAGTGGACACTCAGCTTCTATGTACCTTGTTTGGAATTGATTATTAAATGTGGGATTTTTCTGAATACTACAAACATGAGGTGCTTGCTTGGGTTGCCATGAAGCCTGGAGTTACTTTTTGCAAGGATTCATAGGGGGAAGCCTCTGTAATTAAGGGGTCTTGAGCCAAGGCTTTGTTTCTGGGTCAGAGTCCAGTGCTGCCTCTGGATTTGTGTGCAGCTCCAAATTAAGGCTTAGTGGTCATCATCCGAATGGTGCTAGATTGCCTTATACTTAATATAGTACACAGTAATGCAGCTGTCTCATGTAGAAAATAAAAGCATTATTTGAAGAGAGTAGCGACTCGCCCAACAGTTGAGTCACCTTCAGCTCCAGTTAAAGGGTGGCTGCTACCCACCTAAAGCCAAATGGGTGGGGTGGGTGGGGTGGCATGTTCCTGCTGGCCAGGTCAAGGGCCGATAAAGAAAAAGCACATTAAACCAAAGAGAAGCTGCCATGCTGTTAATTTCATAGAGTCATATAAGGGTTTCAGTTGGAAAGGACCTTAAAGATCACCCAGTTCAAATGTGCCCTGCCAGGGGCCAGGACACCTTCTGCTATGTCAGGTTGCTCATGGTGTCATCCAGCCTGGCCTTGAACATGTCTAGGGATGGGACATCCACAGCTTCTATGGGCAATGTGCTCCAGTGCCTTGCCACCCTCACAGGAGAAAATTTCTTTCCAATAGCTAATCTAAATCGCCCATCTTTCAGCTTAAAAATCGATACCCCTTGTCCTGTCATTCCACTTGATAAAGAACCCTTCCCCAGCTTTCTCATAGGCCCCCTTTAAGTACTGGAAGGCTGCTGTAAGGTCTTTCCTGGAGCCTTCTCTTATTTAGGCTGAACAATTCCAACTCTCTCAGCTTTTCCTCATAGCAGAGGTCCTCCAGCCCTCTGATGATCTTCCTGGCCCTCCTTTGGACTCGCTGTAACAGATCCATGTCCTCCTTGTACTGAGGACTCCGGAACTGAATGCTGTACTCCAGGTGAGGTCTCATGAGAGTGGGGTAGAGAGGCAGAACTGCCTCCCTTGCCCAGCTGGTCACACTTCTTTTGATGGAGCCCAGGATACAGTTGGCTCTCTGGCCTACAAGCGCACATTGCAAATTCATGGAATCGTAGAACAGTTTGGGCTGGAAGGGACCTTAAAGCCCACCCAGTTCCAAGGCCGTTGTTGTGGGCAGGGATGACACCTACAACACCAGGCTGCTAAAGGTCCCATACAACCTCCAGGGGCAGGGTATCCACAGCTTCCCTGGGCAACCTCTGCCAGTACGTCACCACCCTCATCATCTAATCTAAATCTTCCCCCCTCCAGTTTAAAGCTATTTCCCTGTGTCTTATGGCTCTATGCCCTCGTAAAAAGTCCATCCCCACCTTTCCTGTAGCCCCTTCGGGTAGTGAAGACTGCAATAAGGTGTTCCTGGAGTCTTCTCCAGATTGAAAAACCTCAGCTCTCTCAGCCTGTCCTCTGATGGGAGGTGCTGCAGCTCTCAGATCATCTCTGTGGCCCTCCTCTGGACTTGTTCAGACGGGTGCATCGTCTTCCTGTGTTGAGGACTGAAGAACTGAACACAGTACTCCAGGTAGGGTCTCACAAAAGGGGAGTAGAGGGGCAGAATCACCTCCCTTGCCCTGCCGGCCGTGCTTTTGATGCAGCCCAGGATATGGTTGGGTTTTTGAGCTGTAAACGCACATTGCTGTCTCACGTTGAGCTTGTTATCACATTAGAAAAGCAAAGATAACTGCAACATAAGTGTTGAGGGGAACTGAGCAGCGCAGCGGGGAGACAGAGACAACGCTTACCTCAGCAGCCCCAGGTGAGCTTCTCCCACGGGGCAATAAAACCCCACCCCAATCCTGGGTTGCTCATGCTGGAGACATTTGTCTTTCAATCGTCCCCTGCGGGGCTCAGTGGCTCCTGCTGCTCCACGTCACGCAGTGCCAGCCCAGGCAGGTAGGCAGGTGGCTCTTGGCTGCAGGGGACCCCCAACCACAGGTGCTTTATACAGGAATAGGGACGATAATGGGATGGCAAGTGACGTTTTCCCTCCCTCCTCTCCTCCCTGGGTAGCCTTGGGGTGGGAGCTGCTCTGTGGATGGAAACGAAAGTAAAAGTATGCTCTGGGGCTTGTGTTTGGGAATTTCTTTGCTTTGCTTTTGGGCTTTTTATTTTGTTTTGTTTTTTAACTTAACATAGAGCTTAATAAAAGAAAACTGCAAAGATACAGGGCGTTTACTCATCTGGCTATGAAAGCAGATGGTGTTATTTTGCAGTTCCCATAAAAGGACTGTGCTGCAAATACCTAAATTCTGGTGCAAACACCTCCATGCAGTCGGGTCTGGACGGTACTAATACTATTACTGGGTGCAAATGCACAAATGCTTTCTTCCCGAATGAAAAGCCTTGGGGAAACAAGCTAGAAACAGCCAAATCCCAAAGTCCCACTGCAAGTTAGCAAAGAGAAGCAGGAGTCTGAGCTAGGTGAGCAGGAGGGTTTTACAGCATTAAGGAGTACTAGCCCTTGTGTAGGTTTTTCTTGTGACCTAGCCCTTGCACCTTTCTCCCCACCCTGCTCCAACAGCTTCCAGGGCAGCATCTCACCAAAATGAATCACAGTTCTGACTGCGTCGTGTCAGTCCTAAAGCTTTGTCTGTTCTACGCTTCACTTCTGCTTTTGCTGGCTAATACATTATCTGCAGCTAACAAAAGCCCCAGGCTCACTCCCTGTGCATTTATGGCCACTCAGCCCTGATAGGAATCAGATGTGTTTGTGTGTGGGTGCAGTGCAGAGGTAGCTCGCTTGTCCTTGACAGAGCAGGCTGGTGAAGGTAGTGGTGCTTTACACGCCTGAAGGTAGGTGAATGCTTCAGTCTCTGATACCTTTTTGTGGCATGGTTTGTGCTATGAAAATGAGCAGCTTGCTGAAAAGTGTCTCTATCTCTGTGAGCCATTATTGTGAATGCTTCGGCTTGGGTAGAAGAGTTAGGGGAAAGCTGGATGAATGAGCTGTCTTGGGCATGCTGGGTCTGTGAGAGTGAAAGAGTTTGAGCTGCAACCTTGCCAAGGCAATTCCAACTTCAAAGTAAAAGGAAAGGAATTTTTAAAAATAATGTCTTGGCATCATAGGGAAGGTTGGGATACACAGTTCACATGGAAAAAAATATGCTTTTCAGTCTGACTGATATTTTTTGATGATGATGATGATGCGTGAGCAATGAAATTCTTCCTGTTCCTGTACCCAGGTGCAGTAAGATTAATCCAGTCTGTACTCTGAGTCACACGGGGTTAGGCTAGGGTTTTGAGGGTTGTTTCACAGAGTTGTAACCAATTGTTTTATTTTTCAGATATAACCATGGAGAAATTGTGTAATGCCAACAGCAGATTTGCTCTTGATCTGCTCAGAAGGTTTAATGAGACCAACCCTACTGGAAATGTCTTTTTCTCTCCTGTCAGTGTCTCTGCTGCTATGGCCATGGTCCTCTTAGGGGCCAAAGGTAATACAGAGGTGGAGATGCTGAAGGTTAGTGAAAAAAACCCAAACCCACCAACTGTCTTTTACTTTATCTGTTTTTTTACATTAAATGTTGTGGCTTACGAGAGGGGAAAATGAAATCAGAGTATTATTTTTATATACTCAATAGAAGAATTCTGTCGTGCTCGTTGAGTCTTCTACAGGCTCCTTTCTGTAGTTACCTTCTACCTGCTCTGTTCTCTTGGCATGTTTGTTATGGCCCTTGTTTCTCACTTAATTTCATTTAGTAAGTTAATTCTTGAAGTAGGAAGCCAATTCCATTAATTAATCAGTCTTCACTGAAATTGACTGGAGTTGCCAGGACCAAGACCTTATTAGTTTTCCTGAGGCATTTTGACAGCTATTGCTTTGTAATACAAGGTTGTGAATGGTATGCCTATTACTAATTACTGTGTATTTTGTGAGGAACACAATAATAATATGTGGATTTATATTTAAAGCATAACAACTATAATAATACATGATAACCGTCTCATAGTAATAGCTGGGCACTTGGATACTGCAGAGAAGCTGAGCCTGCACGCTTATTTTTACCATAACCTTAGGTAAGATAGGATAGTTTAAAAAAACTCATTAAAGGTTGCAAAAGTGAAGTACGTAGGAGTGTGCCAGTTTCCCTTGATGTCTCCTGCACAGAAGGGTCTCAGTCACTGTTATTTTTACCCTAACTAAATTCAAGGATCTTGGTCTCGTAAAGTAACATTTTCACAGCTGGCTTTCTGTAGGGAATTCTATGTATGAAGTTGAACATGAACTTTAGAGAATATTAGCAGAATTGGTAGTTGAGATTTCTTTCTTCAACTGTCTTTCCTTGAACTGAACTAAAATAAACCACAAGCACCTGTTCTGTAGTATTTTTTCAAGGAAGAAAGAGGCATGTTGTTATGCTTTTTTGCACCAGGGTATAGAAGAGAACTTAAAATCCATGCTGAAAGCAAAACTCAGTGCAAGTTTACTCCTGGGACTGGATGGGTAGGGTAATGAAAAAAACCCAAACTATTTAGTTTGTTAAGACTCAGTAGGGAAAAGAAAATGCAAAACTCGAATGATGATATGTAATGCCAACTATTTTCAACCATTCCTAAAATAATTTTCAACTATATGTATTTTTTGTTAGTTCCTTATTTGAAAGAAGAGGCTTTGGTCTCCAGATGTATAAAGTATTTTTCAACATTTCAGGTTTTTTGTAAGCAAATTCAGGTATGTTCATCCTATTACCAAATAAAAATAATGAGACCTTCACCCCATTTGAATTAAAGTCATAGAAGTGTTCATTTTGTTCTGATGCTTTCTACATCTTATCCAGGCACGTCACTTGCTATTTGCTTTCCAATGTCCAGCTCCTTGTAGAGTCCTACTAATACTTTAAGTGCAGTGGGAACAATTCTTGGATAACAGTCATTGCTCGCCACTTTCCCCTGTGAGGAGGAGATGGTGGCATTACCAAATTTCTGAAGACAGGGGAATTGAGGTAGAGAGTTGAAATAGCTTATCTAAGGACCCCAAGGTAAATCTGTATCTGTTTGGGCATTAGACATGCCCACCTCACTTTTTCACTGTTCTCTTTTGACTGCAATCAAATCTCTACAGTAACACCTTTGACAAAGGTAGAGTTGGGCAGTGTCTGTGCAGTAGTCGTCAAACCACATAAGTAATGATCAGATTTTTCCCATGCTGCTACTGATTTTTCTGTTTGATCATTTCCTTAAAAAAGGAAAAAAAAAATATTGATAAACAGTGGCAAAGTAAGTAATTCTTTCTGAGGAGAATGTAATGTTCAGACAGTCAATACCAGTGTGAAAGGTTTTGTACATTTCCTTTTACCTAAAATTCCAGATTTAATTCACTCCTTTCGTCTATGTGAGGTTCACTGGTATTGATTGCCTTTGTTAGACTAACGCCCAGTAGTGCAACAGGGTGTATGATGCTTCTCAGTGTAGTCGTCATCATGTATTTGCCTATGAATAATTTCACCTTTGTATTCTGGACTTCAGGAGGAACAGTTTTATACTGTGAATGGCACTGTGCTTACTGAATAAGACAATAAAATTCTTTTCTCACTACTTGCTCAAACAGACTTTGAACATGCATGCCATGTAATCAAACTGACAGCCCCACCTAGGATAAAATACTGACTGGAGAAATAATGCAAAATTAACTTGGGGAAGAAGAACATGTTACAGCACAGTCACATTTGATAATTCATGTTCCCGTACCATAAAACCTTACTTATGGACACAATTAATTAGGGAGGCAGTGATTGATAAATGTCAAGGACTCTTTGCAAGCATATAGAAATTTGTTTCTGTGATCATAATCTTATTGTGAGTTGCCTCCATGAAGTTTTTGTTCAGCTATTCATGCGTACAACACAGTTTGTGTTAATGTGGGGAGCAAGGCCTGACCAAAACCCCATTGATATAAACTGAGGGCTTTCCTTTGAATCCAGTGGCTGTTTGGCAGTGGTCATTCCCAATGAGAAATACCTGATTTAAGTTTTAATGCAAACATTGCTGCTTTGGTCTAGTCTTCCCTATCAATGAGGTCTGGCAACTTCTGCTGTCCTTATCTTCAAGTCTTGGCTAGCCAGCTTGCTTCTGGTAAAGACAAAATGCAGTGATAGGATAAGATGATACAGTTGGGGCTTTGTGTGTGTGTGTGTGTATGTGTGTATGTGTATGTATATAAGCAGTTATATTTTCATAAAACAAAAATAGACTCTTGTTGTAAGTTTTCTTAAGATCTCACCTGTGCTAGTTTCAATTGTGCGTTCTGAAAAGCAAAAAAAAATAGTTCCCTTGGACCAAAGGGGGAAGCAAGAAAGCTAAAATGTCTCTATGGCATTGTCTCCCTCTTCAGTTCTCTATCTGGGAATGAGTCCTTGTGCCCAGTGGCCCGCAGAGGGGAGAAACGCAGAGGACACATGAACAAGAATTGGGGTTATGAGTAACAGCGTCGGTTGTGACTGTGTGTAAAGGATCTTGATATAAATGGTTGATGCAGTCACTATAGCACCAAGAAACATTTTCATGCATTCTTTGAGGCTTATAGAAGTCTCTAAGCTGTTTCCACCCTCTTTTCTATTTCTTCAACCTACCTACCTGCCAGATCAGACCCACCCTATAGATTTACTGTGTCTTCTTTTAAGACTGTTAGCAGCAGCCACTTCTTTTCTGTTATTTCAGACACTTCATTTTGATGAAATTGAAGATATTCACTCAAGGTTTCAGACTCTGACTGTGGACATGAACAGAAGCAGTTCTCCCTATCTCTTACGCCTTGCCAATCGGCTTTTTGGAGAGAAGTCCTACAGCTTTTTGCCGGTACGGTGGTGCAGATTGTGATGGTGTGGTAGAACCTAGCGGGAAAGTGTAGCTTTTGGAATATTTATGAAGTAGACATATTTCTAGGTATATTTCTGAATGTTTCTGGGCAGACAGTACATGCATGTGCATTTCTGTATCTGTAGGCATCTGGGCATCTCACCTTTTTATTGCTTGTTTGGTTCTGCTGCTCTTGGGCTTAAGAAAAATAAAATCACTTGTTTAAGTTCTTAGTTTACAATAACTATCATAACATCCCACTCTGTTGCAACCAGCTTTTTAGCATGCAACCAGCTCTGTGCCTGTTGCAATCAACTCTGCAGGGTTTTCATTGGTCTAGTACCACATTACTGAAATATTTTTGAAAATACTCTGTCTATTTGGGAGGGAATGCCAAATAAGTCTAAACAACATGCCTCTTCAGCAGGGAATTATATCTTTCTGTGTACCTAGGTTGCTATTTTTAACCCTCTTGGGCTCGTTCAAAGAGTTTAGTTTTATCCTAGCTGTGCTTGAGCCTGTTCCAGGAGAATGACAGGTAAATATTGCAACACCTGCAGGAAGCACCTTATCAGTTGTAACGTGGCAGGTATACTATGAGGTTTACTCACTGAGGGGGGAGAAAAAACCCTCAACCCCAGAAATGCCTCAGGCAGTGCCCCACCTAGAGTGGGTGATAATGTTTTTGACATGAACCTTATCTACATCATAAAGAGTTGTTTTCTTATCTACATGCAATGAAAGCTATTCTTATCATTCCAAAATCTAGGATTTCCTCAATAATACTCAGAAATTATATGGAGCTGATTTGGCTACAGTTGATTTTCTTCAGGCTTATGATGAAGCCAGGAAAGAAATTAACCAGTGGGTAGAGGAGAAAACTGAAGGTAAACTACTTGGATTAATAAAGTAACTGGCACTTTTTCATACTTTGGCAGCAGGAATAGGCTTTATTTTCATCCACCTTTAGAACAGTTTGATTTTGCCCTAGATATCCAACTGATGGACTGACAGAACCAGAAAATACCTAAGACAGACATCTACACATTTTCATAGCTTCAGAGATATTTCCACTTTTTGTGTTCAGGCCAATGAGAGTAGGATGCCTAAAAATAGATTTATACTGATGAGTTGGAGAACTTGTTATTGACAGTCCTGGTTCATGGGGGTAGTGTGTGCATATATATTGTGTGTGTGTATATATATATGTATTTCTAATTCTGGTGATCCTAAATGTGGGTGTTTTCTAGTTCTTGTATGATGAGGGATATGTGACAGCTTAAGCTAAAAATACTGCATTTCATCAAATTGCTGTGTATCAACGATCGTTCTTGTATGTACTGTTAAAAAGTATGATGAAGTAAGGACACAAATACTGAAACACAGTTTATTACAGGAATGGATTGCGGTTTTTTATTTGTAGTATTTCTGTGGCATCCGTTTCTGCATGTATGTTTTATATGCCATCAACTTATTACAAGAGTTTGTTGTGATTTTTGTTGGGTTTTTTTTTTGCTGCCCTATCTGAAGGCAAAATCCCTAATCTGCTGTCTGAAGGCTCAGTTGATAACACAACCAAGCTTGTACTGGTGAACGCTATTTATTTCAAAGGGAACTGGGCAGAGAAATTTAAAGAAGCTGACACTGCTGACATGCCTTTTCGGTTAAATAAGGTAATGTAGATACCCCTTGGTCATGTATACTAACAAAAAGGTCAGACAGTACTGGTGCTTAAGTGAAGCTTTGCTTACACGTAATTAAAAAAATATGAATAGAAAGTCTTCCATGAGTGTTTTCAGGTCACATGAAAGAGTTTTTTAGGGATTTTAGTATTTTTCTATATTCAGCAAGCTATTTGTTCTCTCGCTTACTGAAATATTATCAGAGACAATTCTCACGTATAGATCAGGACCCTGCCTGTGCTTAGCAGAGTTTGTCTGCTAGCAGTTTCAGCTGCTACGAACCGTGCCTGCTTGTGATGCTAGGTAAGCAGTATTAAAATGATCACACATTTTGGTTGAGTCCTATTTTCTTGGTTTATATTCTGCTTATGTTAATAGCTTTACAGGATACTGTATACAGACATCTGCTTTATTCTAAACAGAGATAGTCTTTGTTGACTTTTAACATTGTCATTTTTGAGACTAGAGCAATATAAAGTTACAGTAACTAGAAGAAATTGCTTCAGTTTCTTCAAGGACTGTGCTATAGAAGCCAAAAGAGAACCAAATATAATACAAACTCATTATGTTTTCAGAAGAAACTGTTATTAGTCAGTGTCTGATGAAAGCAGTTTTATAATCACCTGATATAATGGAGGAAGAGTTTTTTTGCAAGGAAGCAAATTTTAACTTACTTATTTTCTGTAAGGCCTTTAAATTAGTGTTTTCCTAACTGTTACTTCTGTAACCTTTTCCCCATCCAGAATGAAAGAAAGACAGTGAAAATGATGTATCAGAAAAACAAATTTCATTACGGGTATATCCCTGAAGTGAAGATTCGTGTTTTAGAGCTGCCTTATGATGGAGGAGAACTTAGTATGATCGTCCTGTTACCTGATGACATTGAAGATGATTCCACTGGACTGCAGAAGGTGACCTATCTTAAGTTAATGCAGTTATTTTGTGGATAATTCCAGCCAATCAGAATTAAGACACTTACGAACCCATGTTCTCAGAGCCCCCGTATCTGTCAAACATTTTTAGACAATGCTGTACTAGCATTGCCATAAAGAATGCATGCATGTGCTGCATCAGGAAGATAAAGTTGTCTTCTAGTTTTGTAGCTTGTGTTCACATGTCCTTTGGCTTGTTGAACTGAACCATGAGGGTGACTGTGAAAATAATATTAACTATGAGAATTAACTTGCCTTGCTTATTTTTTTTTAATGATAGAACTTTTCTTTCACTATCTTTGAAAGTCTTTTATTTTCTTAGCCTTAGTGACAACTGTTTTTATTAAATGACCATGGACACATCAGCTTCTTCAAGCTTTCTGATAATTATTTTTGTTTCTTGTTTTTAATTACATAGTTCCATTTAGTTAAACAGTAAGAATGACTGGATTTAGTTGCTATCAGTGCATGTTTTTCCCTTCTGTACATTTCAGCAGTAAGCAAGTGTTTGCATTACTTTGTAAGGTAAAAAATGTTCTGATTCCACTTAATTTTAATAGCATTTATTTGATCTATGTAGAGCTGTCAAAGATACGGGTTATGGTAGGTTTTGTATAGTTGCTTTATAGTTTTATAGTGTTCTGTAAAGCCTCATAAATGTTACTGAAAATCCAATACTAATACACTGGTGATTGGTAGTGATCTCTGTCTTTTTATTTTTAGCTGGAAAAGCAGCTTACCTTGAAGAAGCTCCAGGAATGGACATGTCCAAGGCATCTATATTTTACTGATGTTCATGTGCGTTTGCCAAAGTTTAAGCTAGAAGAAGCCTATGACCTTAAATCAGATTTAGCTGCTTTGGGCTTGTTGGATGTATTTGACAGTGGTAGGGCTGACTTGTCGGGAATGTCAGGGGCACGTGACCTCTTTCTCTCTAAAATCGTCCACAAGGCTTTTGTAGAAGTGAATGAGGAAGGCACAGAAGCTGCAGCTGCCACTGCTGGCATTGCTCTGCTCTGCATGGTTATAGAAGAGGATTTCACTGCTGACCATCCTTTCCTTTTCTTTATTCGCCACAACCTGACACAAAGCATACTTTTCTTTGGCAGGTGTGCCTCTCCATAGCAGAGTACATAGCATTTGCAGACCAGTTCCTGCTGTAGTCAATTAAAGCTTTGCTCCTGAATGAGTTGGATTTTGATGTAGGAAGTTAATGCTTCTGTCTTGAGTTCCTAGTGACTTTGACTGAGATTCTGCCATTCCCTTTAAAACAATCCCAGAGAAAGGGAGGAGTAATTTCTTTTTCTTTCTTAAGATCAACATCATCTTTAATAAGGAAATCTTAATTGTAGACAGAAGAAATATTTTGAAATTGGTCTATAAATACTCTTGGAAGAAACTTGCATCTTTTTAAGCATAAGATCACTCTGTGTTTTTCTTTGCATGGGTTTCTCTGTTGACAACCTCTTGTAATGGTTTGTAATAATCCTGTACTTCCTTAAACATGTATACTGGGATGTTCTTGCAAAGCTGTTGTTCCCCCAAAGTCTTGCTTTTCAAAGATACTTCTAGGCACCAAAAACGTATGTTCCTGAACAGCTGAGTATACCCAGTTCTGTCACGAAATAGAAGGTCAGATAACATTTGTTTAGAGACATCTATTAATAGAGAAAGGATTAAGCTATTTAAACAAAAGTAACCCCTTCCAGTCATTAGTCAGAAAATTTGCATTACAACTTTTAAATGAGGAGGAAAAGTACTGAGTAGTAACTTTGTGTGGCATGCTTAAAGAGGATTTTTAAAATGTATAGACTGGTGCTATTTTATTATTGAAAATGTGTCAGGGCTTAGAAGTTTATAGGTACTTGAAGCCAATCAGTGCCTTTCTGCAAGTTCCAAAGTAGCAATATGATAATAGATTCTGGCCAGAAGCTATGTGGTGCTCAAAATAAAAATACTTCAGATTACCAGAGAATGACTGTGTATAATCCTCAGTGGTTGTCCAAAGCACACCCTATATCTGATATGTTTTATGTGTCTTTGAGTTATGGGTGTTATTTTTTTTAGCAAACTCCGTAGCCCTGATGAGTTATTTAAATAAACTCACCTGTTTGGCCTGGGCACTCCACACAGTTGGTAAAAAGCCCGTTTACAGCAACAAAATGGGTGCTGGGGGCAGCCGGTTTTGTCTTTTAACTGGTAGCTGTGCTCTGCAGCCTGGGGTTTGCACTCTGGTCCCAGTGCTGGTTCTGCTCCTTGGCACAGCAGTTCTGGACTGAGCTGATTGGAGGAGATGTGGTGTAAAAGTCAGCATGGAATGGTTGGACTTGATGATCCGGTGGGTCTCTTCCAACCTGGTTATTCTATGATTCTATAATCTGCAACAAATTTCTGATGTGTCTCTTTACGTACAAGGATTCAGTATTTACTGACCTGACTTCCATTCCCTCTTCACACACAAACCTTTTGTACTATACACAGTCTTATGCCTGGGAGCCACTGTAAATACACACTGTTAGTGTTCTGTGTTTATTTCTGGAGGTTATTTGCTTTCATCATTTATATCTTGGGTACTGGAACGTTTACTTCTACATTCTATACTTGCAAATTGTATATTATTTTTGTCTTTAAATAAAAATCTTTTTCTTAAACTCGTGTTCAAAATGGAAATTTCTGCACACAATTTAGTTTTTCAGGGTAGAAAAACAACTGTCCACCTGAAGGCTAACTCCAAAGACAACCACTGGTGCAGGAGGTGTGATCAGCTGTATGAAGACCATGGTCTGTTCAGAGTAGGTGGAAATACAGAAAACCAAATTACTCAGTAGTATACTTGACTATGTGAACCATCAGCTTCCCCTGTAAGTGTAATGTCCCCAGTTGCTAGCACCTACAGGCTACAAGGGAGAGAGTTTACATGAAATGACACAAGCACTGGGTCTGCACATCAGTAAACAAGTTCTGTGTATTTAGCAATGCCTCAGTTGCAATGGCTCTGGTGGGTTTGTAAAGGAAAGCATTTCTGCAGTGTGCAGATGTGACTGTAACCCTTTCTCTACTGACTGCCTTGAGAAAACAATGCTTTATAAATGAGAAAAATACTAGCACAAAACCCATGTAAAAATTCAGAATGGTTTGACATTGCATTAGTTCTCGGTTTCTGGGCCTTAGTCTTCAGCGTTTTAGCAAATGAAGCTGCTGCTGCTATTGATGGGTTTTGACTAAGTAAGGTTCAAAACTTGATTGTAATTAATTGCACCCTTATCTTTATATTCTCATACTTAGTCAATGCATGCAAGATAGATGACGTCTGAAGGCTTTTAGGGCTGTAATTACCAGATCGGATGGAAGATAAAACCATGCCTAACTGTATAAATCAGTGTAGCTTTATGAGGAGACTCATGTATTTCTTTATTACTTTGGTCCCATTATTCAGAAACTAAACTATTAAATTGAGACACAAAGTAAAATCTCAGCAATGTGAATATCAATGAAGTTAGCATTATTTACCTCACATTCAACTGTTAAACAAAACAACAGCAAGCCTACTGGCAAATATTCCCCTCCCATAATTCATGACCCACAGTAAGATCATGGTGAGAGTTTTTCCTTAATATTTTTTTCCGTGCTCCTGTCAGAACAAGTGGCTGAATGGAATGCAAACTATATTCACATTTCTAAAAAATAAAACGCTCCTTCAATTAGCTCATGCAAAGGACTTCAAGTTTTTAGAACTACTGAGTGAACACAGGCCTTACTAATGTTCAAAACTTGGTTATTTTTCACAGACAATAAATTAAAAAATGAGTTTCTGTATATAAAATCTTTTGTTTGTATCAACCCAGGAGACTGCAAGATTAAAGTCAGACCGACTGTAGTTAAACTTACCAGGAGGGAACTACTTGAGCATAAATTGTTCAAAACCAATTTGCAACAGGTTGCTGGTTTGACAGGTTGACATGTGAGTTTCTTCCCGTGGAAGAGAGGGTTGCAACAGCTGAGTTCATGCCCTGAATTGGCCTTTCCTAAGCAGACCAGGCTTTGTAGCAATCCAAAACTCAGAGCAATATTTCCTCACTNTTTACAGCAATAAAATGGGTGCTGGGGGCAGCTGGTTTTGTCTTTTAACTGGTAGCTGTGCTCTGCAGCCTGGGGTTTGCACTCTGGTCCCAGTGCTGGTTCTGCTCCTTGGCACAGCAGTTCTGGACTGAGCTGATTGGAGGAGATGTGGTGTAAAAGTCAGCATGGAATGGTTGGACTTGATGATCCGGTGGGTCTCTTCCAACCTGGTTATTCTATGATTCTATAATCTGCAACAAATTTCTGATGTGTCTCTTTACGTACAAGGATTCAGTATTTACTGACCTGACTTCCATTCCCTCTTCACACACAAACCTTTTGTACTATACACAGTCTTATGCCTGGGAGCCACTGTAAATACACACTGTTAGTGTTCTGTGTTTATTTCTGGAGGTTATTTGCTTTCATCATTTATATCTTGGGTACTGGAACGTTTACTTCTACATTCTATACTTGCAAATTGTTGCTCATTTTTGTCTTTAAATAACAAATAAAAGTCTTTTTCTTAAACTCGTGTTCAAAATGGAAATTTCTGCACACAATTTAGTTTTTCAGGGTAGAAAAACAACTGTCCACCTGAAGGCTGACTCCAAAGACAACCACTGGTGCAGGAGGTGTGATCAGCTGTATGAAGACCATGGTCTGTTCAGAGTAGGTGGAAATACAGAAAACCAAATTACTCAGTAGTATACTTGACTATGTGAACCATCAGCTTCCCCTGTAAGTGTAATGTCCCCAGTTGCTAGCACCTACAGGCTACAAGGGAGAGAGTTTACATGAAATGACACAAGCACTGGGTCTGCACATCAGTAAACAAGTTCTGTGTATTTAGCAATGCCTCAGTTGCAATGGCTCTGGTGGGTTTGTAAAGGAAAGCATTTCTGCAGTGTGCAGATGTGACTGTAACCCTTTCTCTACTGACTGCCTTGAGAAAACAATGCTTTATAAATGAGAAAAATACTAGCACAAAACCCATGTAAAAATTCAGAATGGTTTGACATTGCATTAGTTCTCGGTTTCTGGGCCTTAGTCTTCAGCGTTTTAGCAAATGAAGCTGCTGCTGCTATTGATGGGTTTTGACTAAGTAAGGTTCAAAACTTGATTGTAATTAATTGCACCCTTATCTTTATATTCTCATACTTAGTCAATGCATGCAAGATAGATGACGTCTGAAGGCTTTTAGGGCTGTAATTACCAGATCGGATGGAAGATAAAACCATGCCTAACTGTATAAATCAGTGTAGCTTTATGAGGAGACTCATGTATTTCTTTATTACTTTGGTCCCATTATTCAGAAACTAAACTATTAAATTGAGACACAAAGTAAAATCTCAGCAATGTGAATATCAATGAAGTTAGCATTATTTACCTCACATTCAACTGTTAAACAAAACAACAGCAAGCCTACTGGCAAATATTCCCCTCCCATAATTCATGACCCACAGTAAGATCATGGTGAGAGTTTTTCCTTAATATTTTTTTCCGTGCTCCTGTCAGAACAAGTGGCTGAATGGAATGCAAACTATATTCACATTTCTAAAAAATAAAACGCTCCTTCAATTAGCTCATGCAAAGGACTTCAAGTTTTTAGAACTACTGAGTGAACACAGGCCTTACTAATGTTCAAAACTTGGTTATTTTTCACAGACAATAAATTAAAAAATGAGTTTCTGTATATAAAATCTTTTGTTTGTATCAACCCAGGAGACTGCAAGATTAAAGTCAGACCGACTGTAGTTAAACTTACCAGGAGGGAACTACTTGAGCATAAATTGTTCAAAACCAATTTGCAACAGGTTGCTGGTTTGACAGGTTGACATGTGAGTTTCTTCCCGTGGAAGAGAGGGTTGCAACAGCTGAGTTCATGCCCTGAATTGGCCTTTCCTAAGCAGACCAGGCTTTGTAGCAATCCAAAACTCAGAGCAATATTTCCTCACTGTGATGTGATGAGTCAGCCAGACTGTACTACTGCTTACACGGATTCTTTATGATAGCATTTTAATGTCAGTAATTTAAAAAGAAAATATGCCAGCCACCACTCTTTCCTGTCTGATTCATACAGTCTAAGTTGCTCTTCCTAAAAAGTAAATAATAGTGTGGATAAAGAGGACAGCTAGCTCTGGGTTTTAAGTCACATTATCCTAGAGATAAAACCATTTTTATTTTATTTTGGTAGTTAAAAATGGGAAACAGTACAAAGAACTAAGGGAAACACCATATACATGGAATGACCAATGCAAGAGCAGCTTGGTGAAACCTCCTGGCCCTCTTCCACATCAAATACACAACATAAAATTTTTGGGAACCCAGGACTTTGTCTCATCTCATGCAACACCTACCTACTCCCTTCTTGCAGGCTAAATTCATCTCAGCAGTAGTCATGTAGAAACTCAACACCTGTGTTCGGCTCCAGTCCTGAAACAGCTGCTTCGCAGGCAACTGTCAGTCCTTGCTGCCTGGGTTATTCTGAACCAGTGTTCCAGAGGTGCCTCCTCTATTCATTAGTCTTCTGTGTAAATTCATCTATATTTGTGCAATCAGTGCTCAAAATCTCTCAGGTGAGCACCAGACAAGATCCCTGGCTCAGATCTACAAGGTTATGAAAACTTGTCCTAATCTGGACTTGCATAGAATCAAAGTCATTAACCCTTCAAGGTTGCCCTATTGTGATCAGATCTTGCCTTATTTCTTCATACGCCTTTCACAGGACTGGCAGGATAAAAATACTAAACCAATTAATAATGGCACTAATTCAAGCAACAAGAAAATTCCAACCAAACAACAAAACCAAGTGAATTTTGGATTTAAAAGAAAAACATGCATATTTACAGTAATGAAGTTTGTTGAAAGACTTGCTTATCTTTAGAATGCACTTAGCTCAAAGCTTTCAAAACCCATCAGTATTATTAGCTTCTGGACCTCATCAGATGCCATAGAGAGATACCAAGCCTACTGCCAGTTTTATAACCCACTGTTTAGACAAGACAAGACACCTGTTGTCCACAACCTTTGGCAATGCGTATCCAACTCCAGAAGAGAATAGTTGTTGAATTATCTTGTTAGTTTCAATTTCTTGCAATGTATAAAAACCAGCATTACCAAGAATAAGAGTCTGAAATGTTTTGCTAGCAGTTCTAATCCTGTCTTCACACTTTGCTAGTATTCTCCATCATTAAAACCCCTGCCTAGCACACTCCACAGGCATGCACCAGGAATGTCCTCTAGTAGCTGACTCAAAAAGCAATGCTTTGTGTCCTCTAAGTACTAGCCCAGCAAAGCAAAACAAACCATGTTTTTATGACTGTCTTCAGTGTTTGCCAGTAAGTAAATCCTGAGCCAAACTGGTCTTGAAAAAAATAATTACAGCTTACTACTTGATTATAAATAAGCAATACATCCTCTGTTCTAGGCAATGACATCTCATATGCATGCCATAGAATGCAAATGCTTATATATAAGCCTTCACAGATACTGAACCCATTTCTTCCTGTATTAATACATGTATAACCCTGGTAAATCACTCTGCACTTAATCTCAGAGCTCCAGGAGTAATAGTCTTCCGGTTATCATGCACTGTGTCATGAAAGGCTGTGGAAAAGTTTTACGAAGTGTGAGAAATTCTTCCCCCTCAAGCATAATTTTTGGTGTCATATATTTTATTATTCTACTATCCTGAAGGTCCTCATGTGCTTTTTTCCTCAAAATCAGTTAATCTTTATTATGGGACAGACACTGTAATTATTAATTTTAAAAAACTAGTCATATTATGATTTTATCCATCTCAGTTCTTTTTTACCAGATAAAACACAGCATCCCTTCTAGACAGCTGAGTTTACAGTTTATGCTTTACAGTTATGGTGTAGTATTTTCTCTGTAGTATGAAGAATAAGGAATGACCCCTTGTGGGTACTTACTAAAACAATCTTATGCAACTTCTATTATTGCACAACTTGTCTGTGAAATTACCTGAAATTACACAATTCCTACATTTCCATCCCAGCACATCCATTAAAGTCATACCTCATCTATTAGCACAGAATACTTCATTGATTACTTCATGATGTATCTGATCTGGAAGTTTTTTTCTGCAGTTTTTAGAGAATTTGCAATGTGGTGCATGAACAGGTGTGGCCTCATCACCAGTAGAGGAGTGTGGAGAATCACAGAATCACAGAATCACAGAATGACCGGGTTGGAAGAGACCCACTGGATCATCGAGTCCAACCATTCCTATCAAACACTAAACCATGTCCCTCAGGACCCCGTCCACCCGTAACTTAAACACCTCCAGGGAAGGCGAATCAACCACCTCCCTAG
>WAAB01019278.1:62213-91047 GCA_013389865.1 Piaya cayana | reverse complement strand
TTCTCTTGCAAGTGCCTCATGATAGCACTCAAGATCACCTGTTCCATGACTTTCCCTGGCACTGAGGTCAGACTGACAGGCCTGTAGTTCCCTGGATCCTCCCTGTGCCCCTTCTTATAGATGGGCACAACATCAGCCAGCCTCCAGTCCAGAGGAACTTCCCCAGTCCTCCAGGACTGCTGGAAGATGATGGAAAGGGGTTTGGCCAGTACAGATCCTTCATCCTTTTTCCTTAACATCACAACACATTAATAAGTAATATTTATGTATCATGTCACACACAGATGTGAGGCTCTAGATGAGGAAATGACCCAGACTCTGCACAGGGCTACGGGCCTCTGTGTCCTTCCAAATAGCACACAAGTCCTCCTATCAGGGCAGAGAAAACTTGCAATACAGCAGTCTATGGATAAAACATGATTGCTTAGAGGCCGACGGTGGGAGAAAGAAGCATTTACAGAGGGAGAACCCACAGTCTTTTCAGACTACAGCAGAAAAATCTATATTTGCTTGGACCACAATTCATACAGATTACAGAGGATGTGTAACTATCACCCTTAGACCATCTTCTACTGGAAATGTAAGGTACTTGTTGCACACATAATACCGCATTGTTGCAGCTTCCTGCCACCTTCAGCCCTTGGTTCTATTGATGCAGAAATTTTTAGGCCACATTTAAGGGGACGAATGGCTACAGTCAATAACTGTTTCTAAATTACTTTGAATTACCTGTAGGCTTCCTTGCCTCACTTCTCACTATCTCCATGTAGCAGCATATGTTATTTTTCCTCATTTCAGCCACAAGCTCAGCAATGCCTATTTTCTTCCTCCACACTTTCTCTGCAGGACGTAGGCGGGACCATAACAGGAGCACTAGAAACATAGGAGAGACTGCAGTTTTGTAGTAGCCTGAAAACAACTAACAGGTGACTGTGCAGAGGGTATAATAATCTTTGCACCACTGGACTGGCCGTAGCCTCTAGAGCCACAGGCTTTTTTAGCTACAAAAGACTTATCAGCTAAATCCCACCAAGTCTTTGCTGCCTGCAGCCCACCAAAGGATTTTCATCAGGTCCACCTCAAATAGACCAAGCTGCTTCAGAACAGTGAGCGCTAGAGAGGCATACATGGCAAAACACAAAATCATCCTTCTGCAAAACCTTTGTGCAATTTTTGCTGTAACATCTAGGACACAATTTGTTTTAACAGGGGAAGTCTAATCAATGAAGAGTAAAGAAGACCTGTAAATAGAAAGTTAAGGCCTTGAGAAAAGATTTCTGTCAACTACAGGCAAGAAACCATAGTTTGGGTATCACATGGGTAAAACTTTATAGTGAGTTATATTCAGGCATTAGTAGGTACTAGGGAAGTTAAGAGAGATCTGGTAAGATTCAATCATTCTTTTTTGCTAATATAAGAAAATAAGAGTGGCAAATACCCCATACTGCATTAGCCCAACAATGCTAACTGCCAGTTGCATCAAAGGAAGCACACGAACCTCTCCTACACCTCTGAAGCAAAAAAATGTCTTGAAGTTTATCAGTCCATTTATTTGTTTGCAAGCTGACCCAAACTTGCAAATTAAGGGCCATTTAAAGAAATATTTACATCAACTCTCTGTGTCATATGAATTAAAATGAACATTGGTTGATAGCACAAGTAATTTTGTCAAGAGTATTTGGGATAAATATGGTCTGTGTTTTCACTTCTGCTTTTATCTTTCTACATATCCTGAAAGGGCAGAACACTAACTCAGAGAAGTTGCTCCTACCCTCCCAAACCACGCTGCTTCTGAAGAATAAAGGTACTTACTTGGGAAAGGAGAACACACAGAAATGTTTAAAGAATCTGACTTAAACCCTCCAATACTATGCAGTCATGCAGTTTAATTTCTGAAACATTTCACTTACACCACGATCCTTGGCTTAAGTCCTACATTTTTGTCATGCAGAAGAACTTAACAACTACCAAGCTGGGAACGTCACAATAAAATTAATCTCTGATACAAACACCACCCTTTCATCAAGAGAAGACAGTTACCAAAGAAGTTTTGCAGGTTGAATATTGCAAACCTTTGATCGAGGTCAAAGTCCAGCAATCTATCTCGAAACATAAAGAGCAATCATCTGAATTTCCTGCTGCAGGAAAGTTACAAGTTGGATTTCTGACTTGGAACTGCATCCTCAGACCACAGACCTGGTCTGCAAAAGCTGCTTTGAATGAACTCTGGATGCATGGTTGTGGCATCCTCTCTGATCTAAGCTCCACACAGCATCAAATATCTCTGCTGTCAAGAAATACCCAGCTGTAACTTGTGAATAACAAGCAGCTGATCAACAGGTGACTGGGGCGCTCACGAGGGGTTCGGCATGACTCCATCACAAACCAGTAATCTTCCTGTGCCAGGAAATGAAATTCTTACAAATTGAACTAGGTAGCTGGATGACAGTTTTAAAACATTGTCAAATGCAATAATGTAAACATGAGGCACCAGATTCAATATTATAGAAAAAACCCAATCCAAACCTCTGTCTTGCATATTCCTTTTGGAGAATTAGTAGCCTTCTGACATCTCTTACAGAAGTCAGGAGAGCCACCTCCTTCCTTCAGCAGGTACGTGCCATTCTTAGTTGAACAGCAAAAGATCAGAAGCTAAGCATAAAGCATTGTAAGCTTTGACCTAATCACATTACATAAACCAAGCAGGATCTGGACAGGAATCCTTGAAGTCCATCAGGTAACCAGTATGCACCCAGTAACAATGGTATATGGGGTGTGTAGCAAGCAAATTCTGAGGTAGCTACTGAACAAATCCAGCTGTTAACTGTACTGTGTTACTGTGTAGGTGCTAATTTTTAGTGGAGACGTGCATCCTCATCACTTGTGGCCAGTTTACTCCACAAAACTTACAAGTGTGGACAGTTGCCCAACTGGCTACTCAGCATTTTGGTAATTAAAATCTTCACTCATTATCTGCTGTAATTCTAGCCAAACATGGTCGTCTTCTGCTACCTGTTACGTTAGCACCGTCATTCACTTGTTCAGCAGCTGCTGGCTTTTCAGTGCGCTGGAACACTTATGGAGGATTGAGAAATAAAATAACCAGCACTTACATGAAGGAATGTTGTCAACATCAGGGCTCTATGTTCTACTTATTGAAATGTTCAGTCAACAGCAACCTTGGATGTGGTTATGTTTTCAGTAGGAAGAGGAAGCCAAACCCTTTACTAAAACAGCACTAAGTCAATTTGTCTGTTGCAGCTTTCCAATTCAAAGTTACTGGAATTCTTGATGTGCAACTGAAAATGCATAAGTGTGTTTCACTCCTAGGAGTCTCCTTTCCAAAAGCGCTTCCCAAAATATTATCACACAATAAAAAATTCAGCTATTTTTATGACTATTCTACTTCCAAAATGTTTAAACTTGCTCTGGAAAGAAGTATGATAAAAGTTAAAGGAACCTCAAACTTTCAAAACCACAATGATGTCATAAGAATATTTAAACAAATGCAAACACACTATTTTTAATAACTTTATTTGTTTAACAAATGTACAAAATTTGTCTCTGGAATATTGTTAAGAGCAAGAATTACACTGTAATGATATTTTGTATACCATATTTTATCAGAAGGGGTACAAGTTCACTATTTTTCAGGAAAATAAACATTCTCAAAATCTAAAATAGATATTGGTTTTAAAAAAAAAGCAGCACAATAATATTCCTTGTCTCACAGCAAGACTAGTCTCATTTTTTTCTCTATTTCCTTTGAACCAGAGGGTGATAGAACTATACTGATTAGCTTATTTTTGCATTTCTACACCACCTAACTACAATTCTTCACAAAACACTGTCAAAATAACAGCAGTAAAACCAGAAGGATACGGAAGTATCTGAAAGGCTCAGTGGCTTAATACTTTCAATCACAAGAAGAGATGGCTGAAACGCTAAGCGGAACTTACATCCCAGTACGAATGTCTGAGTCATAAAACCAACAGCCATTTTGAGCAAGGTGGTCATGTTTTTCGTTCCTTGAAGAAGTCTGTTCCTTTCAGTTCTTCTGGTAGATAGTCCTGCTCTACAGGCTCCTTGTACATGGGGTTATATTTGTAGCCTTTACCATAGCCCAAGTTCTTCATGAGCTTTGTTGGGGCATTTCTCAGGTGCAATGGAACAGGTGGCAGAGGTCCTGTGTGCATTCTCAGACATTCTTTGACATTGTTATACGCCCTGTACACTTCTATAGACTTTGGTGCTCTTGCAAAGTACACTACGCATTGTGCTAGAATGACCTGTAAAAAAAAAGAAAAGGAAAAACGTTAAATTACTTCTTTCAAGCTCTTCAGGAAAAGGTCTGGTATTCAGGCTGTTTGTGCATTGTGACATAGGTTATGTTTTTAAACTGACATCTGTCTGCTACTACAGTATGAATATTATTATTTAACAAGAATACAGGTTTTCATTATTTTCACTCCTAGAAAAGAACAGCTACTCGAGACTATCAGAATATATAATTTTATTTATAACAGAGAGGAAAATAATGGACAGAGCAAAATGACGTTAGTTCCCATACCTCATTATAACAATAAATACACAGTGAATTTTATTTCAAATTACATAATCTATTTTAAGAGCTACAACATTCTCTCACTTTTCAAAGAATCATAGAATAACCAGGTTGGAAGAGACCCACCGGATCATCGAGTCCAACCATTCCTATCAAACACTAAACCATGCCCCTCAGCACCTCGTCCNAACTACATTTTACAGTTTGCAGTACTTTCAAAACAGTGAACTAATGAAGCCTTTACCTCGCATTCTGGCATTCCAATAAAGTGACAACCTTGATAAGCAGCAACTGCTTGTGTTAAAGCCAGAGGATCTGCCAGCCCTACAAAAAGGGATCAAATAAAAGCATGTAAAGTCAGCTTACTTTAGTCACTGTCTCCTCTTTTTTTTTTCCCGCTCTGCTAAACTGCCTTCTTATGAGAGGGAAGGTTATCCATGCACATTTCAAATTTAATTTCTCAGATGCTGGTACTTCTGGTACAATAACTTGCACACATAAGTTGTACTCCCTCCATCTATGGCCTTCCTTCTTCTGTTCTCCCCTCCCCGCCAAAAAAAAGAAAGGTAAATTGTGGGCACGATTTACAGACTGAATCTTTTGCCACATGGTGGCAGCCTGAGCAGCAGCTGCTGGTGTGCAATTTGCTTACCTTTAGGAAGTGAGAAAGAAATGGGGAAATACTGCTATATAAACATAGCTTCCCCAGATTTCTGTTCACCCACCACATATGCGCTGAAATTACGCTGCATCAGTTCCTCTGGATAAATCAATCAAGACACTTTGCAACTAGGGAGCTATCAAATTTGAGGTTTACAAGGCAGGGTAGGCATTCAGCCTCCACAGCTTTGAAACAAAAACCAGACATCCCCGAAATACACATTTTCTGTGACACAAGTTTACTGGTGACCTACAATCCAGAGTTTAGAAGAATCTGTATTAATACACTGATAAAACCTAATCTCAAAAATCTTTGTTTCTCCTGCAACAACAGTTAATCATCACAATGACACCATGTGCAGGTTTCTGTCTGGAAATACAGGAAATTTTGTTGCATCCGCTTTACACATAGCGGTTTTGGGGTTGGTTTTTTTCCAAACACCAATCTTTGGAAACCAGAAACCTGGCAGATCTTCATTCAACATAAAGTTCCAACACAAAATATCACAAATACTTACCTATATCTTCACTTGCAAACCTCACCAGCCTCCTTGCCACATAGAGTGGATCCTCACCACCTTCAAGCATTCGACCAAGCCAGTAAAGGGAAGCGTTTTCATCTGAGCCTCTCATAGACTTATGTAGGGCAGAGATGCAATTGTAATGTTCTTCTCCTATTTAGAATGGGGGAGAAGAGATACACAAAGTTGTCTGGAGGAAATTAAGTGAAATACATCTAAGGGAACAGAATACATTTTACCAGAGCACTGCAGGTAAACACAACCTGCTTTTTTAAGTTCCTTTCATGTATGTGTGATTATGGTGTTGATTAATGTTTTCAGTACCTTCATGTTTTGCCACATCGATCATTCTACTAACTACATAACAGAGCAACAGCAGTTGAAGAGGAGGGTGTTTTACAAAATATTACAAGGCAAAAATTTGGTTTTGCTAGCCTAATGATCTTTCCTTCAAAAGGAAGAAAAAATTGATGTTTTAAGCAGTTGGGAAGAGAACTGTACATAAATATCTCCTAATTGAAAAAGACTGCAGTATGAGCACATACAAACTACTGACCATTGATTTTGGACACACACACAGCTCTGAGAAGGCAACAGAAGAACTGCAGAAACCTGGTTCTATACACTAGCAATATTAAAGAGTATTGCACATCACCTAAAACTTGAGAATAAAGTGTACAGTAGATCAGACATGCATTTTCTGTATTACATGGGGAAAAAAAGGAATGGTTTCTGTGGACCTACAATGATGGCACATTACACAATTGGGAGGAGACAGGATCACAGCACACAATCCCAGAAAAACCCTATGAAATGCTGGACTCAGTGGCAGACACCTGCTCTAATGAAAAGGTGCTGAAAAATCAGCAGCTTGGACAAAAAGAAAACAGCCAACTACCTGAAATGCCAAACTGCTAAGTAAGGAGTGGGAAGACTCAATTATTTAAAAGGAATTCTTTTTTTACATTAAAGTTTAATGCAAGACTATGGACTCCAAGGAGATACAAAGCCATCTAAAATAGCCAAAGCTTAAAATAGACGGTTAACATTACAAACACTGAATGAGACCCTTTCTGCTTGCAAATATTCTCCCTGCAGCTCATTTTCATTCTTTTGCATTTCTTTTAATCAAAGTTGTAACGAGTACTTTTGTTGTGATATTGTTGTTAAACTTTCCACATAATCTGCCTTTTTTATTTTTTAAAGTGTCTGGCATTCCTTGGCTTGTGGCTAACTGCATTTTATAGAGCAACTGGCTGCATGCACAGCCATCTGTTAATACATCTCTTCTTCCTACGGCTAAAAGGATTTACAGCCTCAGGACTGTATCAGTAAACAGTACTGTTGCTTGCAGGCATTGCAAAATAAAAGGCTGCACACGAGTTAGAAAACCAAAGGCCCCACACTGCTGCAATCACTTCTTTGAAAGCCAGCAAGACCTCCACCTCCCAGGTGAGAAACTGGGTCCATCTTCCTGTGTCACTGCTTATGCTGCAGTGTGGTTCAGTGGGGAATTCAATGCGTGCACTGCCAGCATATGCAGGCCAACAGGCAGCTATTTTTGATAGGACTCCACACAAAGAGCTCTGTGGTATGCAGTCATCACTCATGCCAACACAAACAGCATGTCTGTGCTCTGTCATAACACTTGGGTTAGTAGCAGTAAAACGAAGCAGCTGAACTCACATCATCCTCTTGGAAGAGGCGTCTCTTGGTCTCTTAAAAGTAAGGAAGACAGCCTTTAAATATCTCCATAAGTTGCGCTCACCCAGATTATTTTTTTTTTGCTGGAGTGCTTTTATACACTACTACGGTAAAGTGTCATACTTGGGGACACCACCTAGCGAGGCAGAAGGAATCCAGTGGGTAGGTTGAAACCAGAGATATATTCCTGCAGGGGACTTCAGAGTATGCAGGCTAAGAAAGGGAACAGTTTTCTCCCTTTATGTCCTTCCTCACAAAGTTAATGTTGGTGACTGAGTCATCAACATAATGACAATACTCACACACTAGATTTCTTCAGAAAAACTGCGCAGTTGTACATGAAATGCAGTTTCAATGAAAGGCAAAATACAGTTACATGAATTGGACAAAGAGGTTTTAAGTTTATTTTTGAAAAATAAAATTTAGAGATACCAGAAGCAGCTAAAAAAAAAGTAGAACTTTTTACAGACCTTAATTTACTAGCTCTGTCTCTAAGGTTGCTTAGCCAAGATACAGATTTTAGCCTTATCAAGTCATTTAAGAAACAGACAAATGTCAACTTACCAGCCACTGCTGTTCCTCATCTTGGATGCCTCTTAAAATCAAAACTCTAAGGAGTTTTTTTAATCAAAACACATTTGCTCTGTGCAGTTCACACAAAGGCAAATACCTTTCTGAACAGAAACAAGAACGCTACAAAGGACAACAGGATTTTCTAGAGTCTAACATACACAAATACATAAATCTTGTTGATTTATGCCCCTACATAGCTTTATGGGCTCACAAAGTGTTTTCCAGTTAATTTAAGATGTTGGTTTATCTAAAGTCTTATTGGTAGAAGACAGAGAAAAGGTTTCATTCACTGACGAAAATCAATATCTGGACTTCTTAAGCAATCCCTGTTTATAAGGTAGTGAGCAAAAGTAAAATCACAGTCCTCAACACACATTATTTTCTGCCTTAGCCAATGGTGAACATCAGCTGCTCATCAATAAAGACAGAAGAAAGACTAGAGCAACACTATGGATAAAACAACTTCTCATTCTGCTCCAGCAGAAAATAATAAAGCCGGCAAAAAAGCATTATGGTGTGAGACACCTTTTCTTTCCTCCTCCACAGAAGAGGAAGGAGCAACTGCGTTTCAGATTATAGAATAAATTAACTTCAGTTTAATACATTTCCAATCTTTCCCATAACTGAAGTTATGTTACCACATAGACAATTAGACAAAATCCTGCAATTACCCTGATATTTATCTTTGGCATTTGTTATTAAATCAGTGTTACCAGAGAGACACCATACATATGATAAAAAAGAATCAAGACGACTCTATCTTAAAAATCTATTTGCTGTCCATCTGCTGATGAACTTCAATTAATTTGGTTGCTGCATCATTTTCTCCAAAAATCAAGAGTTAAAAAACTTCAGTTAAAAGCTATGATTAAATAGTTTGTTTCGTCTCTCACTACAAGAGCAGCACACAGCTACTGGCAATAAAATTTGACTGGAGCTGTTTCTTTGTCCTTCCAGCTAAAATGCAAACATTATCTGCAAAAAGATCTTGTCTTCACATGTCTGCACACAGAACACAGTAGCCCAATGACTGGATTATGAATAATTTCCTTCCTAGAGTACTTCCTTAAAGTACATAAAAGAATGCCCAACTACATATATTTGGCAAATTTTGCAGAAGGTGATCAAGAATAAATAATTACATAAAAATCAAAATCCCATTATTTTTGCTTTTTATGTGAGCACACTACACTGAAATGTATGCTGCTCCTATCATGATTAGACAGCATCACGTCCCTCCACTCTATGAGGCTGAAGTGCTTTGTAAAGAAAGACTGTAGATTCCACTACTGCATCTGTAATTCAAAGCTAAAATGTGCCACAACAATATCTGTCTTTATATAGCAGCCTCTATACAGAAGCCCCTTATACATGAAAGGCCAAACAGCTACGTCTACTATGGACAAAGTGGTAAACTGCAGCACAGACTACTCCACAGAAGAGAGAGAATTTTGTAAATCATGTACTCAGGCAACCTGCTACTGTGACAATACCCGTGGCAGGCTCTTTGGCATTTGTACAATCAAGAAAAAGTAGTTTTCACTGCTCTCGTCCATCTCTGACAAACCCTACACAGAGCTCAAAGGTTTCCGTCACGGTGAAAGGGCTGACAGATGCTACCTAGACTTGACACAAGCCTCAGGAATGAACACCCTGTGCCATCTCTAATGGAGAAAATAGCTGTAGAAGGGCTTGGAAGAAACAGACAAGAGTTCTGCATGACAGTGGCCACAAGGCGACAGCAAATGCACAAGGGATCTACACGGCAGAAGAGATTCCCTCCAGTAAACTCGTCAGCTTTTTCTGCTTCCTCTTAATCACGACTTCTTCCTGCCAGAGACCCTATAGCATTTTAATTCTCTCCTCCTTCAACTTCTCAGCTGCCATCATATCAACATCTGCTTAGCTGTTTCCTGACAATAAGCCATCATTTCCTCTTTGTAGCAAGGAGGCTGCAAGGAGGCATATATGTTACAACCAGCTCTCAGAAATCTCTCATTGCAGGTCACAGCAGTGACAGTGAATTTGGCATACTGGATACAGTGGCAAAACAAAAAATCAATCAGTTCTCCAAATACTGCTTGACATAATAATTTGATATGATACTGCACTATGACTCAAGTATTGCTGAAGAACTAGCATGTGTGTTCAAGAGGATTCACCTAGTTTCTAATATTCACTCGCTGATTTTCAACCCTCTCACATAAAATAGTGCCCAACTACTGCGATGCCTAACATTGCCAAGTCACAAACTCAGCAGGTGTGGTTATGACATTAGAAAGCCTTAAATGCAATTAGATTTACGTGGCCTGCCCTAAGCAAACTACAAAATTCATTACCTTAAAAAGCAACTCTAAAAATAAAGCAAACTGCTCAGGTTTTCGCATAACATATTGTTGTGAATGTGCTTCCAAGCCTTTCAAAGTAGCAGAAGTGCAAGGAAGATTTCCAGCCCTCCAAGAACAAATCTCCTCATCAGATTATTGCCCTCTATTTACGCTGCAACCACCACAGAAGACAATTCTTACAATAACCTTAAGGAACAAATAATTTCACCACACAGCTATTTGCAGGGCAGCAAATAAGTCTTTCAGCTAACCTATGCTTCCTAAGTGGTAAGAGGAAACCCTGTTTAGAAGGAGTTTCTGAATGAGCCTGCTACACTGTAAAGGAAAAGTAATTTTTTGGCCAAAATTCAGGGCAAACACTGTTTCACCAGAGCAGACGGCATAAAAGTGGGAAAAGAAATTTAAATGGGAGTCTATCAGCTCTTGAGAATGTTGCATCTCAGAAACTGTTGCAGTTACTCACCTGCTCGGTCATACAGGATATGAGAACGCTGTAGTCCTTCCTTTACATGCTCTTCTGTTATCAGAATGCCATCTGCAGAACCATCTTTGGAAATATTCAAAGGAGTTGTCCCCCCCGCTGCTAATCTAGCCTGAATCGCTAACTGGAGTCCATTCAGTCCAGTCCTTGCATCACCATCGCAAAGGTAGGCTAGGGTATTCAGAGCTTTCTCCTCTATATACACGGGGAATCTGGAAAGAATAAGCATACACTGTTAGCCCCTATCACACTCCTCTTCCTGCATGTTATGCTAGAGAGAGCATTTCTTTACAAAGTTTGCGGAGAGGCAGCTGGGTTGAAGTTTTGTTCCTAATTCATTTTGACATGATTAAGCACTGCAAAGCCTGGCAGAATGCTGTGGGACCCAACCCTTCTTACTCCTGTCTGAATGCATGTTAAATACAATTGCACGTAGGGCAGTAGCTCTCATCTATTTAACCCCCTTATTCTTCCACATCTCATGAAGTTCAACGGAACCAAGGGTTAGGATTTTGTCAGAGCGCCATTTTGGTACAGCCAGTTCAAATTTAAAAGGTCTTACTTCACCAGCATTTCACAACTAGCATTTCAAACTTCTTGTTGGAAGGACAATGGAAAGTCAGGAATTTACCCAAATGCATGAGAGTATATATTTACGTATGAAGTAATTAGCATAATGTTTTGAACTAACTACCAACAGCAAGAGCTGTTCTTTAAAAAGCAACTGGGAGGATTGTTTACATTGTAAAGCATATATACATCCTACATTCCTTTCTAAAAGTAGTAACAGGTATTACAACTTAGTCACTGGAGGGGGTGGACAAGAATTATCTTACTAGACAGAAAAGGCATCCCAGTGCATACAAGTCACTGTTCTTGCTGTCTACTACTCTAAGTGTGCCAGCACTATACAAAAACAGGATAAAGGCCAAACTCCAGTGAACACATAATGTAAGTGAAAAAGATGAGGAGAGCTGAGAAATGCAGCAGCAGGCAAATGATCTCTGGAGATCTCATGGTGCATCTGTGAAAAATCTGAGACAGTAACAAAGTCTACAAGTCTCCAGGTTTTCATCTGCTGGTCTGCAGTCCCCACTGTTGGGGTATGTACATATCAACTCGCCTCTGCACATTTCCCACACATGCTGTTGAGGATTTGACCCTTAAACTTTAGTTACCTAGACACGAATGTAACAGCTAAGGCAAGCAAAGGGTACAACTGATTTGATCTGGAAACAGCAGCTAGTGAACTTAAAGCACGGCATTAATTAATGGCCCTAACTCAGCCATTTCTAGCAACTGGACTGAAAATCAAGAATGACGCGTATCAGTGGGGATTAACGTACAGAGCTTGGTGTGAGAGGCAATTTCTTATGAAACCTCTGTGTGCCAAATAATTAAGGATTCACAACAGCCCTGCACTTCATTCACCAGAAAGATTTATTACTGTTATTACCAGTGGTGTACAAAAAGGCAATGCAGGGTTCCCAGACATACACATACACTAATATTCATTACTTGCCTCCTCTTCCTCTGTGCACTTTGCACTTACCACACGAAAACACCCTCCATAGGTGCTGGAAAAACTTCAACAGTCAGTATTTGAGGCCTCTCATGCCCACAGGTAAAAGGGGAAACTTGTAGAGATGGAATCATAGAATCATAGAATCTTTTGGCTGGAAAAGACCTTTGAAATCATTGGGTTCAACTGTACCTGTCCACTACTAAACCATATCCCTGAGCACCTCTTCTACTCATCTGTTAAATACTTCCAGGAATGCTGACTTAATCACTTCCCTGAGCCTGACAGCCCTTTCAGTGAAGAAATTTTTCCTGATGTCTAATCATAGCCCACACCACTGCAAAGCAGACGCTGACAAATGTCTTCTAGGGCCATAATGCATGCTGCAGAGAACAGGCAGCAGGAATCATATCCCGTGCGAAAAATAAATCTATCTATACACACATGAGCACCTCATCATATTTTTATTTCCATCTCTTTGCTTTTCATGTATTTGATAAAGCTAGGGAAAAAAAAAAAATCAAGATGCACACACAGTGGCACTCCAAAATAACTGCACTTTCTCCAAGTTGTTTCAAACACTATCTTTGTATTTCAACAGGGAAGCAGAAGGATATAACAGCATAGGGATTTATTCAGTCAAGTAGCATGTGCATCAGATGCCTTGCAAATCAGGGAGTGATGTTCCCCTCTCAGCACTACAGATGTGCTACACACATTGAAAGAAGCCAGCAAAGAAAGAATAAGCTATTTTAAGAAACCCATCAGGCTTTACACACCCAGACAGGCTGCTGCTAAAGCCTCCATCAATAGGGAACAAAATCAAACGTGCTGCACAGTGAGCAAACACTTTGGATATACCAGCAGGGCAGACTGAAGAGAAAGTTTTACCTGCAAGGACTAAGTTCTTTGCCTGCTGTTTGCAGGGAACACCATCATGCACTTAAGACTTCCTCACATTGATACCCACAACTGTAATCCATGACTACAAGTGAAAGGGGAAGTGTTAAGAGCACCAAAAAGCAGGTACTATGCTTGCAACAAGCTAAGAATAGTCTGTTCCAAAACTGAGGCCTCAAAGCACTTTTGCCATTTAATATATTTGCTAATTAGAAGCTGGGCAAGAATGCTGAGTTCTATTCTGTTCAGTTTGATTACAGGATTCTAAGTGCCCTGTTGACTCAACACAAGCAATTAGTATTACAAGAATTGAAACTAATACACAGGAGAAAGTGTGGAAAATGTGGTTTAAGCACAGATCTTGTCCACTTCCATGGTGAAATTCTGGTGGGTTTTTTTGGATGATTTAACTTCACTAGGCAGGAGTGTTATTTCAAAATTAAGATAACAATTATTTCAATGCCATGGCTTTCAAAAGACACTCTCTGCATTTTGGATCTTGAAGCTCACTCTGTCCTCAGAAGCAACAAGTGCCCTACACCCTTCCCCTTTATCTGACTTCTGCACACCCAAGAACCGCAGGGCAGAATAACTCCCACGCTTTCTGACCTCTTCCCAAGCTCCTGATCCTCTTGCAGATAAGCAATCTGGTTTTTTTTTCCCTCTCCAAAATTATCGCTGAACACCCACTGGACGCCAGTGCTCAACGTTGGTACCTTGTAACTGATGATACTTGGAGACAAAAACACAAACAAGCCAAAAGGGACACCCTGGGATCCATCACTCACTGAGCTGAAGGTGATATATCTAGATTAAGCAATGGAAAACTACCACTACAGGATAATAAATCCTTCTTCCAATTCCTCCTTACCTCCATACCCTCAAGGCAGTTTGTGCCAAGAAACAACATGAAACTACCAATAAAAACTGTACAACACTGCAGTGTTTAATCCAATGACAAGAAGAGCGTAAGCAATATCAAAGTAAACAGAAGGAAGTTCAAGCAAGGAGAACTTGTATGATGAAGGGTTTAAAAATAATTGAGCAGAACATGAGATAAAGTAGCCATTGCTTCTTCCACATACAAATCAGTACTTTCTTCCTTTCTCAGTGCAATTACAATCAGTATATTCACTCCTTGATAGATGGCAGCACTTTTACAGGTAAATACTGGTTTTAATTTGAAATACTGCAGTGTGATAAGCACTACTCACAGTCTTACCGCACTGTTTTTGAATGTCACCTCTCATCCCAGAAACTCTATTTCCTGCAAGGAAATTGGATGGATATGCCAAAAAGGGAATAATTTTCAAAAAGATATTGAACACTGAAGATCCACAGGAAGCCCATCTTTAACACTGATTTACAAACTAGTGAATTCAAAACCTGTCAGTACATGCAACACAGCCACTAACAAGCTGAACCGCATGATGTCTGGGCTTGCCAAAAGGAAATTGGGGATCTTTTAATTTCCCTCAGCTGTGCACCTTCAGTGCTATCTAACTTCAAATACATTAATCCACCATCTAGTTTACTGTCTGACTTCAGTCAGAGATATCGCTCTGAGGGCAGCACTTGAATGATAAAAACAAAGAGCCAAGAAAAGAAGAATTTGACTTCCTCCATCACTAATACAGTACAAATGTAGTACATCAGTGTACACCTGGAACAGTTTGTGCTATTACTCAGTGTAAACTGCGGAAAGCACAAACCAACTTTCAGCAGCATAAAGCCTTTTAACACTGACTTCTTAGTTTTCATCTTCAAGAGTATGTTTTTTCCTTTCATATTCCCCTGCCTTTCAGCTTAATTTATTGAAAGCTTTAAGAGGCACAATGTGATGGTAGTAAAGTTGATGAAAATATAACACAAAGCACACCTTACCCTGAAGGAATACAGTAACTAATATAAAAATCATTAAAGAAGCTTTATGAGTGCGATGACATGAAAGAGAAAATGATACCAATGTATCTAACACTTCCTGCTAGTTCCATTTGAGCTTCGCAGCAAGAAAATACCACAGTGAGATAAAAGAAAAGCCAGGTGACCTAACCTTATCAGAAATTTGCAGCAATGGTGGAAGGAAGATAAGAAAAAGCCACCAAAAAAATTTACAGAAACAGATTTTGATAGAGCATTTTCCTTTTGATAACTGCTGCATGTGCCTGGAGTGCATAAAGATGATGAAACCTATGGAATCACTCAGCAACGGTGGCATTTATCTTGAGCACAGAAGAAGCCAGTAAAGACCAAGGAAGATCCACCCTCACCTTATTCCTCAATATAACAGAAGAGACCACGAAGAATCAACCCCCTCTTCAAAATCTCACCTAAGTCAGCCATCATGTCAGAAAAGTGATGTGACACCGACACCATCTGATAAACGGAGGTGAAGCAGCATATGCAGGACTTCATACTGCACTTTATAGTTTGGGAAAGGAGACTCACATGGGAAATGTAACCTGAAATTCAATGTATGCAACTGTTGTGACTTCTGGCTAGAGCTCTGCAGCATTTTCAAAGAGTGCATGCCCCATATTTGGGGACACCCTGCCTTACAGCTTCTTTTCCAATTGTAGAACAAAGGTGAGTAGAGTGAACAACCAATTCAACTATAATTGATGGCTTTCATTTCCTCCTCAGGACAGCACACTATTACCTGCCTGTATCTAATCACAGTCCTGCTTCATGAGGGCAGGGTGGTGAGGACCTAAAAGATGAGACACAGCTGCTCGTGCAGTGTAGTAGGTAGAGAGGAAATGAAGGAGCAGAAATGATATGGACACTGAAGCAAGAAGGTGGCATTAAAAACGAGACCAAAACTGGAACCACAGTAAGGAAGAGGATGGCTTGTAAAAATCCAAACTCATCAGCAACAATATGTATCAACTACAGATGGGAACCTGACAGCACCAGGAAAGACAAGACGTAACACAAAACTGCAACAAAGGCTCCTAAATTCTGAACTCCATTTTTATTTTTAAATGCTTTGTTCCCATGCTATCCATTGGAGTGGGGCCCTCTCTTTCTATGCACAGATTTCTGAAATCAGCTGTTTAAATCGCACTGCTTAAATCATCCATAGCTAATGGAAGGTTACAGATACGGAGCCCAGCAACTGCAGCTGAAACTATGCCTTGTAGTTTAATCCCATACAGAAAGGAAAGTCTCCGAACCCCAGTCAGGGTGTAGCCACAACCACAGCTGTGCCATTACATTATGGCTGACATGCAATACTGCCCTCTCTTCTAAAATTCACATTATTACAATACGTACACACTACAACAGAGTAAACCATGAGGTAGGACACCCTAAAAAAAACCCCAAAGAAAACAGCTTTTCTTCCCTGCCCTGACCTCAGTGTTCAGGTTAGGGCATCTGAGTGCTTACATTCTGTGATAATGCTAAAGGACAAGGTGGATTCCCTTTCATTTATTTCACACGGAGTGCCTGCCCTACTAGCATATCAATACACTGTAAATTACAAGGAGTACAGGCAAGCCTCAACATGAAAGTGTAATAACTTGCATGAAAGTAGAACAGTATCAAGCATTATTCTCATTTGCCAGTTAGCAATTTCAGAATCTCCTAAATGTCTAACGTGATTCTATCTGGGCTGGACAACAAGAAGCAGAGAAAAACAAAGTCTCTCTTAAAGCAGTCTATTAACCCCTCACAGTGACAGCCCCCTCTCCTCACCATATACCATAAAGCATACCGCAGCATTTATCTTGCAACTGAGGAAGAGTAGTATCCTTCTTGACCTTATTAACATTCTCCAGAAACTAAACTTTTGTCAGGCACTTACAAATTAATTTAAAAGCGGATGCCCCATCCACCACTTAATGGTAACATGATACTTTTACTACCAGTAGCAAGAAGTAAAGCACACTAGGATATGACAAAGGCCCAGTTATGAGCTTCCACAGCAAATGCTCAGCAGCAGAACAGATTTAAATATCCAGGCAGAGTGAGTCAGGAGCTACAGATCCAAGTATAAAACTCTCTCCTAACCCTGACAGTGAGATTGTTTTGGATGGAGAGGCAGTGCTTTGAATTCTCTCCCTCCTCTCACCCCCCCAGCCCTTGCCATATGCCACCACTTCTTTACTATCAGAAGTGGCTAAGGTTTCTCTTCCCACCCCTCAACTGCTTCATTCTCTCCCTGGCAGGCAGTCAATTCCCCAGGCTGTGTGCGTTAACACCCTGCAGCCCATAAAGTACTCACTCTGAGCTCTCGCTGCTGCTGCCAGTTGTAGAGCTGTTGTGCTGGTTGTCCTGGCCCAAAACCTGGACTCCTAAGGACCTGACAGCCCGCAACAGAATTGCCTCCATTGCTTCAACTGAGAGCTTCTCCAGGACAATCACCCGGCATCGGCTCAGAAGAGCAGCATTGACTTGGAAGGAAGGGTTTTCTGTGGTCGCTCCTATCAGGGTCACCGTCCCACACTCGACGTGCGGAAGGAAAGTGTCCTGAGGATGGGAGGGAAGCAGAAAAAGCTGATCTCGATCAATGACAACCTGAAACATCCCAAGTGAGTAGGCTACATTTTCTGTGTCTTGTGAATCTTTGGGCTCCCTGTTGATATGACAAATAACCTCACTGACAAGGCAGCTCATCTGTTCAGCTACCTAAATGATTTAATTTCATGTATCTAGCATGTTACAGGCTGTTCACCTTCATAATTCATGTTTGCACCGAGAACAGCCCAGCTGAAAAGAAACAGTGTCAAAACTGCAAATTTTTAGTTTATTTATGTGACTTTGTTTTATTCCTTGGCAAACCTAAGTTTTCATTAAACTGCCTTATCAAATCTAGCAAATAGTGAGGCTACTTCCAAATACTCTTTGAATCAACCTTCAGGATTACAATTCCCTATATAATTCCATAGGATAGCTCAGAAAAATATAGGAAGATTTCAGAACAGTTCAATACAAAAAAATTAACTTGTAGTACAGAATTCAAGCTTTACATAGTATGGCTAAAGAAAATTTATACCTAAGAAAGGGAAAGTAAAAAAAAACCCAAGTCATGGCTGTAGAAATGTCTTATTTCGAGGTACAATTCCACGCTTTATTTTTTTCTTTTCTTGTAGAGACGAGGAGACATTAAAACACACATCCACTCCAGGCACACTCACATTCCAGACCTTTTTAAAGGTAATGCAGAATGCTACGCCCAGGGCATGAAGTGAAATGAAGATGTGTGCAGCAAACATTACTAACATGACTTTGCAGAAATAAAATGTCAGAAAAATGTGATATAAAGCCTGACACATCAGTCAACTATAAATATAGCTCAGCCTCCTATTTAAATATTTGAATCACAATAATCAAACATCAATTGGAAGTTAGTCACAGTATTTAATTTTTATGTTTCTCCCTAATTCATCTACTTAAAACATTAACAATAAAATCAGAAGCCCAAAGTAATCTATTATCTTAAGCCAGAGTGGGAAATTTTACGGAAGTGCTGACAAAGGGATTTTTCAAACAGCAGTGTATGGCAATACCTGTTGAGATTTATTGAAACGATGGATCTCGTCAATAAAGAGGATGGTTTTTCTCTTGAGGAGTCTTTTTTCATTCTGGGCTTGGCTGATGACATCTCGAACATCATTTGTCTTGGCATTTGTGGCTGACAGTGTCACAAACTTCGTGCCATTCTTTTTGCTGCTGTTGGCTATGATGTGTGCCAGTGTAGTCTGCAACAGTAACGTGAGAAATCTTTGTAAAAATAATTATAGACACAGAAAATACTCATTTGAAGAAAATATGTAAAAAAGAAAGCTATATATTCTGGACACAGAGACAGTGTTGACAGTTTGTGGAGTAAGGTATTTTAGTTCATGTTATTCTAGCACACAGAAGATTTCAAAACTTCCTGCTAGATGTAGCTGCCAATTCCACCACTGCATTTCTAATGCCTGCACTTTTACATAGCAGAACTATTCAGTCTCAATACTGAAGAGGCCAGCAATGTCAGCTGTCGCCTTTACCACGGAAGAAATCTTTGACAGATAGGAAGAGGGTCTGACTGCAATTTGCTGTGCAGTTATTTTGTGGGGTGCCTTAATGAATAAAGAGCTAGACTACTCCAAGACACCTCCAGAAGAGTTTACAGGGTAACCACACTTAAGAAATAAAAAGCTAGAGTGTTGCTAATTATGACCTTTTCTATTTCCTCTGGGCAAAGATGAAATTAAACAGAAAAGTTTTCTACAGAAGTGTAAGAATGTTAGTACTGAAAAATTATAGTTGCACTTAGGAAAACGTAACGCTTCAAATCTGAGTTGTTAACAGCAAACAAATGCTGGCTGGGGGAAGTAAAAGGCAGCTGATTGAACAACCTGTTGGCTTGCATTAGCAAGCAGTTATGTTGTTTTTCCTTTCCTTACATAGAACTCCTTCAAATTACAATTTATGTATAGCAGATTTCGCTGAGCCTAACAAAGCACAGAAGCAGCCACCGGTTCTACCTTGCAGGAACATTTACTACACCTGAGCACATTACAAATACAATTTTCAGACTTTCCTTCAAAGCCCTTAGTAAAGACAGACTCTTTGAAATTAATATTAGAGAAAAACAGGTGACTGCCATAAAGCTCACTCTTCTATTAAAGAAAGGGCCAAGGAGACTGAAGACAGGAGAGCCCCAGCAGATGAGGAGTGGGACAGGTGCTGATAAAAATGTTTCAGAAGATATGCCAAGTACTGAGGTTAAAGCAGCAAGTGTTGCCAGTCTGATCCTTTTACAAGGAAGCTACCAGTGGTGCTGCAGCATTGCTCTGCCTCTTTAATGGATCTCCTCATCCCTGAAATGGCAACCAGCCCAAGATGTGAAAGGGGAGCCTGTATGACTATTTATTCTTATTCTAGTTTTAGTAAGAGCTTCCTGATTGTCCTGATACAAGATTTGCACCCATGTCAGATTCTCTTTCACCCCCTGCAGCTAAAAGCACCAGTCACTCTCCTCCTTGTACTGCTGCAGAAGACACGACTGGAAAGATAGCTAGAAAGTGCTTCCAGCAAAGCCTAGAAAAATTAGGAAGATCTGGGAAGCCACAAAACAAAAGCGAAACTATCTTTGCAACTAAGCTAACAAAATAAAACCAAATTTGTTGTTTCCTTAGAAAATAGCCTTGATTCAGTATGTATTCTCAGAGGATGTACCCATGCCTTAAAAATCACTGAAAGCATGGAAACCACTAATATATCAAATCTAGGGACAAAAATAATAAAAAAAGCATATCTCCTCCTTCTCTAGAAGTGGTTGGCAGGGAAAATCTAGTGGCTATTCTTCTTGTAGCTCAACTTGAACTGGTATTGAATCCTGGCCTTACCAGGTCACAGACAGTTTTGTTTTTTACAAAAAACCCAAGGAGGAATTGTTTTTAAACACGTACACAGGAGCCCATATTTATACCCCTAATTTAGGAAGAAAGATTACAAAGAGATTTGTTTGAAAGTTAATAACAGACCAAAAATCTACTCGAAAACTGCTTTCTGCACAGCTCTCAGCTGGCACGTACTTCCCTTGCTCTGCCAACTTCTGGGTCAGCAAAGGTTGCAAAAATAATAATATACATAGCCTTTCAAAAGCAGTGCTCGACATGGACAGGCAGGTTCACAGGCTCTTCCTTCTGTTGTGCACAACCAACCATTTAGCAAGTCAAACTGCCCATCATATAGAGGTCAAACTTACCCTATTACTCTGAAAGCCCATTACTTCCTATGAGCTCAATTTTTTAATGCTGCTTTTTCACCTATCACCTCAAGCAAAAGTCAGTAACTATACTTTTTTCTTCCTATTTGTTACAATCATGTTACAACCTAGGTAAAACAGAACCCAGTGGAGACTTAACTTAAGCAGGGTAGCCTAATTATGAGGGCACTAGCACGGAAGTACTGCAACCAGTATGCTAAACCCCTAGTTTCTTTCATGAAATTCAGAGGCAATGTACTTGAGGGATAAGAAGAAAGTTAAAAATCTGACATGGAATAATGCAGAAGAAAACACACTTAATACTCTTTATTATCTGAAATAAATTTTCAAGTAGGCTTGACTATTGTATTCAGAAAAAATTCTTTTAATATCATGACAGTGAAGTTGCAATTTAATAACAACAAATATATTCGTATCAGAACCAGCAGAACAAGCAAGAAGAGGAAATCTAAACATGTTGATATTCTTTTTTAGAGGATGTTTTTTCCTTATGGGGAGGAGACATATTGTTTCTGGTAAATTACTAACCTTTTGCTAACTTCACTAAAAATTACACCTTACAAAGCTCACAGAAATCTTGCCCCTTCCAGAAATCGTTTTCAGTTCTCTTCCATTAGCCCACCAATGTGTCTAAACTCACATCTTTCATCTCAAGTTTTATGCTGAAAACTGCAAGACCTTACTGACTTATCTGTTAAGACAGGCTAAACAAGTGCCACTATAAGAGACCTTCTGAAATGTGGTAACACATAAACCAAGAAACTTGTGAGCCATTACTCACCAATGAACAACACTTTGAACTTGAGTCTGTGGTCACTTATTTTCATTACTCATAGGACAAACACTTAACTACCATAACTGTCCTCCATCATATTGCAAATTTCTTCATGTCAACCCAAACGAGAATTTACTTTCCTAAGGGCTGCAGTCATCTAAGACTTACAAAAAACCCAGAAACCAAACAAAAAATAGCCAAACAAGCCCACTGCCAGCCACTGTGCTGTTTCTTTCAGGCTATGATAATTAGGGATGAAATAGAAGTAACCCATAAAGTGTGCTTGGCGCCACACACCTCTCACTGCCAGACTAGACAAGGCAATCAGACCTGTTATTTTACTTAGTTGGATGTTTGTACTAGGAGACAAGAATACTCTGTATATCTGTGTTTATCTTGTTATCTGTTTTTCTATATATTCTGTGTTTCCTTGTCTGGGCAACTCTCTTTGAGTGCAACCTATTTCCCTGTTCTCTGCACTGCTACTAGTCAATGCAACTGCATATCCATGGCTGGAAGAGAACAGTAAAAAGCAAGTACAAATTAAGCCTGTCCTATTGATACTGATGTTTAATGAGTAACATTACCCTCTTAGAAGCAAGGCAGTCTTTTCATCTTTGTACCTCTTTACCACACCATTAAACTATGCCCACTGCTTTAGCTCACCAAAAGCCCCTTGCAAGAATAAAAAGTGGTACTGCCTAGCTTTCTTCAGAAAGTGGAATTGCAAAAAATCAGGAAGAGATCAGCATATAAGGTCAGATAATAGTCAAGAAGACTCCGGTCAAGAAGTTGACTGGGAAACCAAAAGTCATTCTTACCTCACCCTTGTGGAAGATATGGTAGACCCTGTTTAGGGATCTGCCTTTGGATATCTGTTCATGGACCTTCCTTACTCAGTCTTGAATTGCATAAATTTCACAAAAGAGCTATTGTAGATATCAGTCACAGAAAAAATGGACTCTAAGGTTACATCTACACTGCTTTTAGCAGTCACATAGGAGAGCTCCTGCAAGGTGTGCATAAAAGCCCATTGCAGGGGGACTGGAATTAGATGATTTTTAAGGTCCCTTCCAACCCAAACTATTCTATGATTCTATGTTCTGCTTGAGCCCAATAGCCGATTTCACCTCCCTGAGCCTTTTCATGAGGAGCTGGCATTCACACTACACTTCATGGGAGCACAGCACACTAGTGCAATAGCTCTCCTTGCACTTAGACTGGCTCTTCCAACATATATGCTTCTCCCAGCAAGTCTGGAAGGTTGTATCCTCTGCTAGGCCATGTTTAGGGGACAAAAGCAGATCTGGCCCAGCTCTGCACTAGCGTACAGACTGTAGTGCAGCATGGATTATTCCTGAGCAGGGATAATCTAGCTGGCATCTAGGCTTCCCCACCAAGTGACTTTGCTGGTTTATTCCAGAGCAAATCACAGTGTGAATTATGTGTGCCGCAGGGATGAAAAAAAGATGGACAGCCTAGTGCAGAACAAAAGCTCAATGGGCTAGCTACACCTATAGATTCTAGGGTCTAAACTACATTATCTGAGTTCTGAACTGACAACTTTTTTTTTTTTCTCCTGCCCTCTGATCGTGATATTCCCTGTATTTTTGTCTTTGCCTCTATTCTGGCCAGGATTTCCATATCTTTACTTGCATGGTATTGCCATAAACGTCCTCTCCTCACCCTCAATCCTCCCTTTGAGGGCAGCAGGGCTATACAGTGGTTGATAAGCAGTCAGGAAAGACTACACTTCGTTTCAGTACCTTGAGTGAGACCCCAACAGTACCAGCATCCTTGAATGTCAGCCAGGGGAGCAGTTCCCTGGGATGCAGCTTAAAAAGCTGGGGTCTGTCCTACTCAACGCTGCTGAGCTAACCCCAAGCCACCACACTGCATCACAGGAGATTAGCTGGGCTATGTCTAAAGGAAACTGGCAGGACAGCAGACAAACACGACCCAGCAACACCATCTATAGAGATAAACACAATCAAAAGTGGCAGCAGTTGACATTAATATAAGGGCAGACGCTATTCTTACCCATCTTGTTTGGTTCCTCACACCCCAAATAGCCCACTGAGAGACTACTAGAGGAGTAAGTTGTCACTGAACAACAGCCACAGCATGTGGATAACAACATTTCCAGAATCCAAGTCCGACCAAGCATAAACAGATGCAAGGTCATTGCGTAATGTTTACTGAAATGAAGCTGTGCCTCCATTTGCTGCATCCAGATCTGTCTCCTTATATTCCCACTGCTTTACAAATACAATTGTACTTTCTTTTCCAGTTTTCTCTTCCCAGAGAGGTAGCCTGTTATTTACGATTCAGAATGGCAAAGGCAAAATCAAGCACACTGTATTCAAAGGCTTCTCCCAGTCAACCGCAAAGACAAACCCATTTTTCAGAGTTGTTCTGAACTTTCACTCAATGCTACTGTAAAAGCCATCATGCATTTTCAGTTTAAAATGTCATGACATTATCAAAAGAACTCATTACTTCAAATGGTGAATAAGAGAAGATAAAATATACTAAGGTAATCAACAATCCATTTAGGTAATTACTTGAATTAGCAAAACTGAAAAACACTGGAGGAAAGGGACAATAAATACGCAGGGAGCAAAATATTTAAGTTGGACTTTCTGTCTCTGTTTCAATGTGTCATATAACAAAGTCTGAAATAAAAACAAAAAAAAGAAATACAAGGGAGCCTTAGAAATAAAATATAATCTCAGTGGAGATTTGATAGAAATTTCACAGACCACTTACTATTTTGTAATGTTTTGCACTCCTATCAACATGGCATATTCTACCTTAGTAGTAGATTGCAGATATGGACCTAAGAAAATCATGCATTAATGTTCTTTGTCTGATCTTTTGTGGGGAGCAGGTTCCAGACACTCGCTGCCTACATTTTTCCTTGTTAAGCAGCAAACATGAGAGGGAATGTTTACTGTATGTAAATAGAGAATGTTCAGGTTTATAGGGCTTAAACTGCATCTGTGGCAGCAAAATTATTCAGTGTTCAAGTTACACTGTATCCCCCTGCTAACTCTACTAAAATTGGTGCCCATGGCAGACAAGCAAAAATCTAAATCCCTGTATTAAGGTGTCATAAATCACCAAATGGCTTACTCGGATTACACTAGGATTCATACAGGCTTAAAAAAATTTGCATAGTCAGGATGAACAAGCTAACTGTTCCTAAGTTAATAACCATGGAATCTCTTTGAGGGGGTGTTTCTTGTTCTAGTCTGTTGGGTCAGCTTCTTAAAAGCAGAAAACATGCCATTGTGTTCAACACTAAATAGTGACAAAAGTAAAAACAAAACCAAAGAATAGAAGCCTTTTCACCTGGAGGACCTTGGCTTCCTAAGAAATGAGGATGGTAAATTAAAAGTACAAAGATCACATTCCCTTAAAATAAGACTACTCAATACAGGTGGAAACTCAAATGCAAACAAACTCACAACAGAAATACCCTGACTTTGTCTTTTCAATTCTGATTGCTTCCTTAAATATGCATGTGCAGCTGAAGCTGAAATCAACTCGGGCAGAGCAGTACAGAATACATGTATTTTTACTTAGCTACCCAGCTTTACTACTTTAATGATAAAAAATTTCCAAAAGTATTCTTGATCTACAATAAGAAGTACTGCATTTACCGCAATTTCATAGGCAAGATTATTCTCTTCTTGCTTAGAAAATTTCTCCTGAACTGCTACTTCTCATAAAAAAATCCAGATTGATAAATAATACATAAATTAATTAATTTCAATTTTGGCCCTAAGGATTAATTACATTTCCAATTTATTTTTTTTTAACTTACTCCTGCTCTACTTTTCGAAAGAAGTATCAGTTAGCATGGGATTTGGCTGTGGAAATGGAAGACAGCATAGATGGGCTTCAATAACCAGATTCCATGGGTAGCAGGAGTGTGCAGAGGTTTAAGGAGTCTATGACCATCTTACACAGCACTTCTGAATTTAGACCAACATATCTAATTATACTCCTGTTTTAGCATCTACCCTCTAATTTAAGGCTATTTTCTTTGATGGGCAGAGCTTAGTACATGGGCTTGTTACATTTTAAACTACATAACACAGTTATTTATTAATATTTTTTCACCCCACAGAAAAAAACTGTAGTTAAAAGCTGTTCATTTTGATTATCAGTCCAATCAGGTCCTGAGACAGTGAGAATTCTTATTTCTCCTTCACAAGACCTTTCAAATTTCAAGCACCAAGTTAAGTGTTTCTTTTTTTCCATAGCCAAAAAAAAAGTGAATTAGTCAGATCATAACCCAAAGGACACTGAATTCAGTTCTAATTTCCAGACACCCTAAGTGGCCTTCGCTTTGTTACCACTGTATTTGTAACAGCTTTTTTTTCTAAAGAAAAGGGCATCAAAAGCAAGCAGACAGTGTTGACACAGATAACAAGAAAGCAAAGGCAGAAGAGTGTGAATAAATATAGAAGCAGGCCCCTGAACACGTCACTTATTCAATAAGGTAGATTCCTATTATTAATTAATTCAATTCCAGTTCTCTCTCTGACCATCTTGCTTCAGTCAATCCACCTTCCTTTTAATGAGGTTTTATAAATAGCCCTTCTTTACCTCATGTCCTCTCATCTCTACCTTTCTGATATAACCTTGTTATTTTATAGAATGTATCAATTATTTAAATTGACCAGTTGGTTCTCTTCAGGTTTATGTTACCTAACCTAAACAAACTGTCGCGTCGTTGCTAACAGGATCTATCTATCAGCTATTCTCATATCTGCTCCTTATTAACTGTGATTAACTGGTATTATTATTCAAATGTCATACATATTAAGTCTCTTATCTTCAAGTAAGTATGCTGAGATGAGCAAGCAGCTGCTATGTCCTCAACTTCTCTGCTAGTATTAATTCATTAGTCACTATTTTCCCTATCCCAGATTCCCCACGCTCTCACACATCGCCAAAATATCTATCTACCCATGTAATCTGCAAAACTTAGCACTTTACACACATAGGACTAGCAGAGATAACCAAGTATTTTGCTTGTTCAGCTTCCCCTCCTCCCTCCCAATCTGGAATACAGAGAAAAAGGACAAAATGAAGTTTAGACCATTGACTACTCCCTCCTGACCACACCTGAGACATTCATTTGTCCTTCCCTCACCTACAGCTGTGGATCCTTCCACTGCTGTGCTGTAACTACAATACTTTAGGGATTTACCACGGTCAGTCCCCAGTATCTTAAAAGAGGTAAAACAAGAGTGTACAACAGTCAAATCCTGGAAAATTCCACCAGTTTCAGCAAGTTTGTTTACAGGTGCATGAGGGCAATGTTTGCTCCCTTCCACACTCCAGCCACCTTCTGTCAGGGGCCAAAATTTGTGAGCTAAAGTACACCCTATGTTAGTAATCTGCTAGTTACGTCATCCCATTTTCTTGGTCCTAGAATGGCTTGGGTTGGTCGGGACCTTAAAGAACATCCAGTTCCAGCCCCTCTGCCATGGACAAGGACACCTTCCACTAAACCAGTCTGCTCAAGGTCTCATCTAGTATGGTCTTGAACACGTCCAGGGATGGGACACCCATGACTTCTCTGGGCAACCTGTTCCAGTTCTTAACCACAATCATAGTAAAAAATGTCTTCCTAATAGCCAATCGAAATCATTCAGCTTGAATGATCATATGCCTGCACATTGATTTTACCCCTCATTCTATCACTGTACTCCTCAATAAGGAGCCATTTCTCAGCTTTCTAGTAGCCCCTTTAGGTGTTTTTAAAGATTCTGTTTAGTTGTTGGTTTTAGGGTTCCGTGTTGTAGCTAACAGCTTTGGAGTTTACCACATCTAAATTTTGTGAAACCAGCAAGGGTGTGTGTATCAAAATGCCAGCGGCAGTGAGTGAGGTTGGTGGGCTGAGCCACCTATATTTTATTCAGGAGGCAGGTTGTATTTTCGTAATCTAAGTGAAAACTTACAGGCATCAGCCAGCATAAAGACATCACGCAGCACTAAGATGAGGGTGAATGGCTTTAAACTGGAAGGGGTAACATTAGAAGGAAATTCTTCACAACAAGGGAGGGTGGTGAAGCACTAGCACAGGTTGCCTGGGGAAACTGTAGATGCCCCATCCCTGGAGGTGTTCAAGGCCAGGTTGGATGGGGCCTTGGGTAGCCTGATCTAGTGGGATGTGTCCCTGCCCATGGCAGGGGGGTTGGAACTGGATGGGCTTTAAGATCCCTTCCAACCCAAACCATTCAACCATAAACAACTGGAAGAAGTCTCAAAATTGCTAGCTCTCATCCTTGTGGGAGACTTCAATCTTCTGGACATCTGCTGGAAGTATAATACAGCAGAAAGGAAGCAGTCTAGGAGGCTCCTGGAGTGCACGGAAGACAACTTCCTCACACAGCTGGTGAGACGACAGGGGAAGGTGCCCTCCTGGATCTGCTGTTTGTGAACAGAGAAGGGCTTGTGGGGGTTGTGATGGTTGGAGGACACCTGAGACAAACTGATCATGAGATGGTAGAATTTTCAGTTCTAGTTGAGGTCAGGAGGGGGATTAGCAGAACAGCCATATTAAACTTCCAGAGGGCAGACTTTGGACTGTTCAGAAAGCTGGTTGACAAAGTCCCATGGGAGACAGTCCTTAAGGGCAAGGGAGACCATGAGGGCTGGCTACTCTTCAAAAACGAAATCCTACCAGCTCAGGAGCAAGCCGTCCCCACGTCCTGGATAAGGAGCTGTCAGGGAAAAAAAAACCAGCTTGGTTGAGTAGGGAGATCTTGAGGGACATCAAAAAGAAATATCTATGAACTTCAGAAGAAGGGACAGGTGTCTTGGGTGGACTACAGAGAGGAAGTGAGATTGTGCAGAGAAAAAATCAGGAGGGCTGAAGCCCAACTAGAGCTCAGATTGGCCAAGTCTGTGAAAGATAACAAAAAAAATCTTTCTATAAATACATTAACAATAAAAGGAGGATCAGACAGAATATTCAATCCTTATTGGATGTAAATGGAACAACTGTGACTAAGGACGAGGACAACACTAAGGTACTTAA